>OZ022267.1:3788878-3974045 GCA_963978885.1 Nemotelus pantherinus
GAATGAAAACTTATTATGTTTTAAGCTTGTCTATGGTAAAGAATTGGAAATTTTGAGCCGTGTGTGGGTGCAGCGTGCCTAAAAGTAGGCAAGGATTTTTTTTCAAATTTTGATTTGTCATTACTTCTGACAAAAACATTGGATCATCGTGAAATTTTCAGAGCGTATTGATGTTGACTAAAGTCTAATACACATGGATTTCTAAGGTAGTGCGGGTAACCCTGTAGCTGCGGCAGGCTCTTGAAAACAAATCCTTCAAATCATTGAACCTCCTAAAAAATTTTTGATTTTTGACAAAAACTTCAAATCATTGATAAATTTTAACGTTTGTGCATCATGTCAATTTAAAATTTTAAAAATTCCGATTTGCACAAGAACGGCAACCCATTACTAAATTACCTCTATTTTCAGCACTCGAAAGTTCTGTTCACGAGAACTGACGACCGGATTATCTGATCATAATGAAATTCACAGGACATGTTGGTGTTAACTAGGACCAGGTCTGATAGAAATGATTTTGAAGTGCGGGCAATCCTGTGGCAGTGGTGCCATCTTGAAAAATCACTGAGAAAAAAAACAGCTTTTTGGCCTATAGCTTCCGAAGAAGCTATCAGATTTAAACGAAATTCACACAATATTTGAATCTTACTCAAGGTAACATTTGGTGAAAATTTGGCTGAAAAATTAGAATAGGGTTGCCAGCTATGGTGATTTTTGTCTCCCAAATCTTGCAAATTTGCTCAGCAAAATAAAGCTTTTTTCCCTATAACTTCTGGTGCAGTCATGATATCAAAATGAAGTTTATGCAGTAAATAGATTTTGATGTGAGTCAAATGTCATAGGAATTTCGTACAAAAATCGTGAAAGGGCTGCCAGCTATGACCATTTTTGTAATTTTTTGGAATTTCTTTACTGCGGGATTATGTCATTAGATTTCAAATGGGAACGATCCTGCAATGAAAATTAACAACAAATATTAACGCTTTAAAAATTTGAAAAGTTTTGAGGGTGGTAATCCTAAAAATTTTTACACCCGTATAACTTCTAGCGCAGTGATTCAATCGAAACGAAATTTATTGGTTGGGTTTAGTTTAACGTGAAGCAGATTTGGTATATATTTTGCTTTGCTGCTGACACAGGGTAACGAGCTTTAGCCATTTTCGTAACTATTGCATCAACAGATGCTTCAAATTACATACTCATATGCAAAACATTTGCAATAAAACTGAGAAACCAATTTATAAATTTTCTTTTGAACATTTTTTGGATGGCAGCTTCAAACAACGTTAACCGCTAAAGCTTTCGACGAAATCCTCCGATGAGAACGAAATTCAAAGGATAAGTTGATTTAAGTATGAGCTTGTGAAGGTTAACTTATTGCTGCTTCGTTGGGAAAATGTTGCCAGCACTGAACATTTTCATCATTTGTGTTATAGTTGAGTTCTGTTGCTTTGAACGAGGAATGGTTGATATGATTCTACAAAAAAGTATATCACGTCTTTCCACATTGTCACTCAAAGACAATTTCTTCGAAAATTAGTTTTCTAGCGGTTCAGGTGCGCTAGAGTTTTTTTTTCAGTTATTAATATTGCTTCAAACTAATTAAAATTTGAACGGAATGTAAATTTGCACATATACATAATATATACATTCATTTTAAATGAAATCAAGGCATATTAAGTTTTTTTCGTATAGCTCCAGCCTTTCAACGACTTTTTTTAAAAAAAAAACGGAAGAAGTCATTGTATGTTTTCTTCTAATCATTTATTCAACATGCTCAATTTCACAAAGTTTTAATATTATTAGATGATAGCTGTTTAGGAATTTTGTAATTTAGTATAGTTTTGTCTAAATTATTCAGTGATTGAACGAAATCTTTGATTTCCTTATCGTTCTGTTTCACTCTATTTTCTTCAATCCGTACTTCAATCTAAGTACCTTCGGGATTATAATTTTCACAGTTATTATGTCTTTCTTCAGATTAAATCTACATACTATAAGAACGAAATACATATTACATATATTTATGTTAAATGTATATCGAACAATAAAAATTCATTAAGTACAACAATGTTTCTGTATGAGATAATAAAAATATAACTTTATTTTTAAGGAATATTCGAATTGCTTTGCTATTGCATGTAGGTACGTTTCTTTCGCACTACTTGTATCTATTACAGAATAATAAATAAAAAAATAAATTCTTCTCTAGCGCACTAATCACGATTTCAAAGCGAGTGTTTTGTGTAATATACAGGTATCATATTTCAAAGCTAATGATAATTATAGCAACAGCGTTTATCATATTTGCTGTTTGGAATTAATACACAAATAAATGCAAGGACTTCATTAGTGTCTAGAATCTAGCTTTATTACATGTGCTGATTTCTTTTACTATGACCATTATCAGTTTTAACTACTTACTAATTCAATTGCGATTTTAGATTTTCGTTAGCAACCCATCTAGATTAAGAGCTGGTGGCAGTTCGATATCCTCCAATTTAATGCTGCTATGCTTAAATAGAACTTTTAGCGGGAAAACCTCGTTTTCGTCCATCGTAAATTTATCACTCTGTAACTGAAACGCAAAAATCAGATTAATTAGCATTCATTCATGATTGTATCAAAAATTAAGAAATATAAATAAATTATCATCGTCATATCTTAGTAACGCTCGACTTAAAGTCAAAATAAGCCTGTAGAAGTTAATAATTGATAAACAGAAAACCTCTAAGCACTCAAGCCAGAATGACCCATTGAGCTCATACCCCAGCCTACCATAGTTTCTCAGATCTTTTAACGAAATCCACGACCAATGATAAGGGGAAAAGAGGCTATCCTTTGCATACACGCCACATTCCAACCGAAGCGTTGATATCTGAGACGCGCAAACGCTGAGCATTCGCAGAGGAAATGTTCCGCAGAATCAGCCCTGGGTACTGACTGGACATGTCATTGCAAACTTTTCTATTCTAGTCATGTCATTGCAAACTTTTCTATTCTTTTTGAGGAGGAACCCCGCAGTCGCATGGTTTTGCTCAGTGCTGGGTCAGATCCGAAGACATAAATCTCACTTTGTAGGCATCAAGTACCCACTTCCGAAAAATGGCATGTGCGGATGCGGTCGGCACACCTAAGGCGGGTTCAAGACCCTGTAATAGAAGCTTACTTCGTAATAGCGTCAATAACTTTATTTTCTATATCGTATTTTAAATATCACTGCAAATAACGATACGTTTTCCCTTTCACTTTTTCTTCATTGGCCAGCAGGCTGCTCTCAAGATAACGAATATTTCGGCTTGAAAAACAGGAACGTAACGAAGATCTCGGAACATTTTCCCGTGCAAGCCTCTGGGTGCTCCAAATCACTTCTGTTTAATAAGATTACGTCGTATATTCTGCTAATATCGAGAAGAGGCCCCGACCGTACGAAGGCATCGCGAGAATCGGTGAGATCTCGCGCATCGAACCTCTAATAGAACAATGCAACATCTCGTGTTTTCCTATCCATAGGCCAAGTTGAGTTAAACTATGGGCAGATTTTATCTCCACCATCTGAACTTGAATGTGGAGTGGAGCCAAATTGAGAAGGGCATCAAGAGTCGCACTTGGATTAATTCTTCAGGCACCACAGATACCCGGGCACACAGTCCTTTGTAGCATGACTAGCTTCTTGGGAGCATACAATATCTTCATAATAGTCTACTTCACTACGGATGGGTACATAATGCGCACGTAGCTACCTAAGGCTTGAGACCCCATGCGGTAGCGAAAGCCTTCTTGCACTGCCTGAAAGCATTTAAGGCTCGAATATGCTTCATTTCCACATATTTCTTCCAAAGAAGATTTTGCCTAAGATAACTCCTAGATATTTGACTTAATCTGAATATTAAATACATAGTTGTATCCTTCATTTTTCCAACCACTAGTCCTTCCAGTTTTCTTTTTCTGGTAAATAAAACAAGTTTTGTTTTCCCAGGATTCACTGGAAGGCTGTCTTTAGAGCACCAACTGTAAATTACATCCAATTCGCGTTGTGTCTACATTTAGCCCGTTATTGGCCGCTAGTGTCCGTTCTCAAGTAGCAGTCGGATCTAGCTTCCGAAAACCAATAATCTTCGCGTCAGCATGGCATGTATCCATTTAACTAGGACATCGCCCACGCCATGAGCTCTCCAGTTTCACATAGCTCCCAAAGGGCAGGCAGTCAAAGGGCTCTCTAATGGCTACAAATACCGCGATCGCATAGTCATCATTTGAGTTTGTTCCTTCAACTTTGGAAGTCAGAGAATGAAGGGCCGATTCGAATGCTTTTCCTCGCTAATACGCATGTTGCTCATCACTCAAGTGGTCAGTCTTAAGCGTCCTAGTGCGTATGAGTCGTTCATCAAACCTCTCCTGGCATTTTAGTATAAGTAAAGTTGGGCTAATCGGCCTTAAGTTTCTTGGATCCGAATAGTCATCTCACAGAAGAAAACATGAAGACAGCATTAACCTGTTGCAAAGGCGACGGAACATACCCCAAGGCTACGCCGAAAATTTCGTTTAGATCTGCCTCCAAGTGGTCACTTCTCTTGCCGGTTTCAAGTTTTCAAATGATTTGATTTCATCCCTAGCCTTTTTCCTCATAAACATAGATCTAGCTGTGTACCGACATTTCCTGCTGCTGCGAAGAGCAAGAGGTGAGACGCAAATGCCCTTTGGGTTTCAATCTGGAAAATTCCGTAGAGACTCCTTTTTGATTGTAAATATATCGAAATAACTGTTTTACATGAATATTTGTGAATGTGAAAGCTTCCTTCGAAATAGGTGTCGCGTTTGCTCACAGTGGACCAAAAACAACGTGTTGATGATTCAGAACATTGTATGGAGCTGGTTAATCGTGATAAAAAGGATTTCTTGAGTCGGTATTCTACAATGGAAGAAATATTTGGTCATCATCATCTGAGTGGACAGCAGTCAGTGAACCTCGTTTAAATCGATAAGAATCGCAACAGTCAGCTGGCAAGGTTAGGACATCCATATTTTGGGATGCACATGGAATAATATTCATCAGCTACCTTGTGATGCGAAGAATCATCAATAGCAAATATTATAAAGCATATTGGTACGTTTAAAGAGCAAAATTGCAAAAAACGGCCCTTTATGAAGAGGTAGGTTGAAGTGGCTGCCGATCTACAGAGGCCTGACGACCGACACACATGGGCACATAAGAGGCCCGCTTTGTTGCCACAATAATTTTTTGACTCTTTCTTACTCACTGAACTCAGGAACCCATCTGCTTCCTTTAACGAACCGCACTATCCTCTTTAAATTGACCAGGGACCGTTCGGTCAGGTTTGAGAGAAAGGGTGCACCAAGTGCCGGTACCCTTCTCCTTGCCAAAGTCGGGCACTGGTACATGAGATGGAGGACAGATTCCTTCTCGTCCTGTCGTTAAACCCTGCGCCCAATCGTTGCGCATGCTGCCCTATGAGGCAGTGGTCCGTAAGAACGCCCACAGTACAGCGCAGAGCGTTTCGAGCTAAGCCTAAAAGCTGCCTGGTGCGATGCGCATCCATAGATACTCAGGACTGCCTTGTTATCGCACAGGATGATTCAACTTCCCAGGGCTTCCTAGCGTCCTCAATATATTTTCGCCTGATGGCCAAATTTCTTTGTTTTTCGGTCCGATTGAAATGAGTCAGTAAAACCTGGAATTCGGGTAGCTGGTAGGTACTGTGTATTATTAATCGTAATTTTGCCGCTAATTTTAAAGTTTGTGATATTATATTCTTATAAGATTCTCCTAAACTACTGGACTTATTTCAGCTTGTTCATTAAAATTTTGCTTAATTTTTGTTTTTTTTTTTTTCAAATGACCATACTTAGGTAAAGCAAAATAAATTGCCATAGAATCAATTTTTGCAAGAAAAATTGAAACTCTATCCCATTTTTTAAAACTTAAATAAATATTTTGACATTTGCAGATGTCTGCAGTTTAAAATGGGAATTAAATTCTGATTTGGGAATACACGAAATTTTACGAATTCCGATTTCGGAATTCGAATTATAATAGGGCCCCTGATAGGGCAGAAATGTATCGATGCTGTGGCGAGAAGGGCCGGTTCGCCAAAGAATGCCAAAAAGGACGTATTTTGAGATGCGATAAAAACCTGTAGAGAAATTTAATTCCATGAATACCATGAATGAACTCGAAGACGGCTTCGTCTGGGCTATATATATGAAACGGCTGCTATATGTAAAGCAAACATGGTTCTTCTAATTCAACGAGAGAGCAATACACGCACTAGGTGGATAAGCTGGTAAAGAATGCGAAGTAATATACATCGCTCATTATATCTGACGATTTTAACCCTTTTAACCCATTTTAGCAACGCAGTGGGACAGTTTTCAAGGGAGCATTACGGAGAGCCGTAATGCAGAACATAGCTCTGTTGCTAAAACCGAACAAACTCGTGGATGAGCCGGATTTATACTGCACTTTATCCATATTGGACAGACTGGGCTAAGTCTTAGAAAAAAAAATATACAAAAGACTGCTAGAGGCAAGGGAAAAGAGTAGAGGGCTATCTGAGGACAGAGCGCGTTCGCCAATTGACGCGATTAACATACTTATGGAATTGGGAAAGCCTGCAAGTGAAACACGTAGGGCTTCTCGAAAATACGTGAAGGATCTTTTTAATAATGAACTGATATCCAATAGAGGACCCAGAACGAACGCTATTCTAATGCAGGATCAGAACCTCGAGTACCCATCCGGATTTTTCCCAGCAGAATGAAAAGGGCGACATTTCAATAAAATTTACCCTGCCTGAATCAATGATACAGGATATGTCTAACAAAAAAACAAGAGTTTATTTGGCATGACTTACTGCTTTTATTGTGCAGCTTTTCAAAAGTAGAGTTGTAATCTCTACGCTGGGTAATACCAGCGTAAGACGAGGAGTCAGCACGGGCACACCTCAGGGTGGAGTTCTCTCTCCCCTGCTGTGGAACATCACGGTGAATACTCTTCTAAGGAAGCTGGACCGTGCCGGCTGCAAAGTGATTGCTTATGCAGACGACATAGCTGTTTCAGTGTCGCGAAAGTATTTATTTACGCTATCGGAGAGGTTAAATCACTCTCTTGACATAATTTCGCGTTGGAGTCGTGAGTGCGGCTTGAATGTGAATCCTAATAAAACGGAACTAGTGCTGTTTACAAGGAGGTACAAAGTTCCTGATTTTGAGTTACCCAAATTGAATGGGGTCTCCATTAACTTGAGCCAGAAGGTCAAATACTTAGGGCTGATCCTTGACTCGAAGTTACTATGGACGTACAATGTGGCAGAAAGAGCTCGGAAGGCTTTCAACGCACTTTACTGTTGCAAAAGGGCCATAGGGGCGAGTTGGGGATTGCAGCCTCGTACTGTTGCTTGGCTTTACACTGCTGTGGTGGAACCAATTCTGTTGTTTGGCGTGGCGTTCTGGTGGCAGGCTGCTCTTAAGGCTACCTGCAAACGGCAGCTTGAAAAAGTGCGGAGAATGGCTGCACTACAGGTAACTGGAGCGCTCCGCTCCACCCCTACTAAGGCACTGTTTGTGCTGTTACATTGGCTGCCAACCAACCTACTGATCTCACAGCAAGCTAATCTTGCTGCTGTGAGACTAAATTGTATCTCAGCATGGAATAGGACAGAGTTCGGTCATGCGAGGATCTTGGCCGAGGGAGTACCCGCACCAGCGGTTGTTGACTACATCGCCCCACAATGCATACTGGATTTGGAGTTTACAACTCGCATTCCATGCAGGGAGGAATGGTGTGATGGTATCACCCTTGATAATGGGCTTATCCATGTGTACACTGACGGCTCAAAGCTAAACAATAGAGTTCGGAGTGGTGTATACTCAGATGAGCTGAATCTCAAGCTGTCCCTCCGACTACCAGACCACTGTAGTGTCTTTCAGGCGGAGGTGGTGGCTATTTATCAGGCAGTCGACTGGCTTCTGTGTAATCGAATATTCGGGGTCAATGTTGGTATTTTCACAGATAGCCAAGCGGCTATTATGTCCCTTGCTGGTCCTTGTACAATGTCCAAGATTGTTGCTGAATGCCGTGCATCTCTTAGGGAGATGTCGAGACATTCGGTGGTTCAATTGATTTGGGTACCTGGACATAGGGGTTTTCAGGGCAACTGTGAGGCCGATGAGCTAGCAAGGCTTGGAACTTTTCTCTTGCTCCTTTTCAATAGGTATACCGATGACATCGGTCAAACTGGCCATAAGGCAAAAATATCTTGAGGACGCTAAGAAGTCCTGGGCAGATGAATCTTCCTGTGTGATAACAAGGCAGTCCTGGGTATCCATGGATGCGCATCGCACCAGGCAGCTCTTAGGCTTGACTCCAAGCGCCCTTCGCTACACTGTGGGCGTTCTAACGGGCCACTGCCTTATAGGACGGCATGCACAACGTTTGGGCGTAGAGTTTAATGACTTCTGTCGGAGCTGTGGCTCTGAGGATGAGGAGGAAACCGTCCTTCACCTCATGTGCCAGTGTCCGGCTTTGGCAAGGAGAAGACTGGCGGCACTTGGTGCACCCTTTCTCTCAAACCTGACGGAACTGTCCCTGGTAAAGCTAAAGGGGATAGTCCGGTTTCTCAAAGGAAGCAAATGGTTTCCTGACTTTAGTGAGTAGACGAGAGTCACTAAAATATTGTGGTATCACAACGGGCCTCTCCTGTGCCTATGTGTGCTGGTCGTCAGGCCTCTGAAGATCGGCAGCCACGTTAGCCTAACCTAACCTACTGCCATAATATCACTTGATGTGGTTTGTCACTAGTCTATTTTGGGGCTGAAAGTATAAAACCAGCACTGATCCTGAAGGCTATGCTATATCTAGCCCCACGAAATAAATATATGGATTTTGTTGCATATTTCTTTGCATAGTTGCTGTGCGAAAAAGTTCTGAGCGATATTCAAGGAGAGCACATCTGCCATGGAGGAGAACAATTTAAAACACTTATGGATATATTTAAAATTTTAATTTTTAAGCAGACTTTATGAGCTGCGATCGAGAGAAAGTTAATTTGTATAAAATCAATGATACTCACTACATCGTTCCTTTCACTCAATTTTTCTGCCAGTTTTTCTATGAACTCATTTGAAATTCTACTCTCACAATCATCGGGATGATAGGATTTTATAATCTGTAACAAAAATTTAGGTGTTAATTAACCGACTAAATAAACATCGAATTTGAACTAACCTTTAAAACTTGCGCAGTCGGTAGGTCGGAGCATAGCTCGTAAATACTATGTACGTTTTCTTCCGTTTTACGTGATTGTAACAGAGCGGAAACTTGAATTAATGACTGAATCTGTGCTAGTACTTCATTCGACTGAAAATTAAATGTGATCGATTATTCTATCCAACTATTTTCGAATTTATTACCCTTACCATTTTCTTTTTCCGTGCCCAATTTTCCAAGCAGCTAACATTGCAGCGTATTTTCCTTCCAGTCTTCCACATACACAACTCCGGCCTGACCATCAAGCTATTCAACGATACTGATGTAATAAAGTACATTAGTTGCTTGAAGATCTGCTCAATGTAGCAGTTGTCGAGTCCGAAATATTGGAATTGTTTATAGTAGTCCTCCAATTGATTGACCAGCGATTTCGGTTCGGGACGTTGATGATGGTGATGCGGTTGGTCCGGTGAAATATCTAGTGATACGCTGCGAATTGGTCCGGCCGACGTACTTTTACCAGGATACATTTCATCGTGAACCAGGATCGCGGGCATAATAAACGGTTCGGGACGTTGATGATGGTGATGCGGTTGGTCCGGTGAAATATCTAGTGATACGCTGCGAATTGGTCCGGCCCACGTACTTCTACCACGAAACATTTCATCGTGATCCAGGATCGCGGGCATAATAAACGGTTTAATCATCTCTTGAACGTGCGCCACCAATTTCACATAAGCGTTTATTATCGTTTGATAGATTACTTGCCTGCAATTAAAAAGTAGTGATCACGACAAACATTAAGAGAAAATCGTTTGATCTAACCGGTACTCCGATAAATTGAAATTTTTCAGCTGTTGCTGATTCTGAGTCTCCGTATTAAGTTCGGTGTAATCATCAATATCACCATACTGTTTCAAGAGATTGTGTAGCCTGCGAAGATTAGTGTCACTATAATGCAAACACATTCATCGTTCTGTTACTTACGTTATTGCATTTACAAGCCACAAGACACGGCATTCAGGTTGGTTTGGCAGTCGATAGATTTTCTTTACCATCACTACGAAATTGGTTAAGAGAGTTTTCACGTGCTGGTCCTTGTTTACTAAGTCGGTATACCTGTAAATAGAGGTCAGTAAAATTATGGGTTTAAAAATGACATCAGTTAGAGATATGTTTTTTTTCGTTTTGAATAGGCTGTCGTTTCATTTACTTACCTTATGCACATGAATATTATATAAGCTGGAAGACCGGGTAGTAAGCCAATAGCAACTTGTGGGGTTAAGTCGGTTATTAGTCGCTGGAGTATTTTGCTTTCATCCTTGTGACGATATTTGAAAATGCCTATAAATATCAGTTTTTAAACAACTTCCAAACAGAGAAAGAGAGAGAGAGAGAGAGAGAGAGAGAGATCGAACAATCGACTTACCTTGATATTGCTGTGCCTTTTTCTTCACTATTGGTAAATTTGCCGAATCATTTGTCGTCGCGATATCACCATTGATTCCATGCCCCAATAATTTAGCTTTCTTGTTCTGTTTCAGAGCTTCTGCATCTTTTTCGCGTTCCGCCCTCTCGATATCTTCGTCCACTAGACGCGTTAGTATATCGATTCGTTTGAGGAAATCCTGCCTCTCTTTATTCCATTCTTCCTCATCGCGGAACCTCTCTTCAAGCAACGTCATTTTCTTGTCCCTCTCAGTCTCCAACTCCTTTGTAATGGACGTGAGGGAGACTTCTCTTTCCAGAAGCATGGATTTCAGTGTCTTCATCTCATTTTCTAGGTTCTTTTTGGCATCTAGTTTAGACCTGGAATATCCAAAATTATAAGAGTATAACTTTAATCTACGGTTCTATTGGTACTTACTTTAAGTCGTTGATTTCTAGTGTTTTTGTTTTCAAATGATTATTTTCGCGATTAAGTTCATCGATTTTCTGCTGTAGCGATATAATCTTATTCTCCAGTCCTTTGTAATTCTGCATATGCGAGATTGTTCGTGCTTCCGCTTTCATACGTTTGTATTGACGTCGGGCCAGGAAACCACGAATCACGGATTGACATTTGATGATTTTCGCGATTTCCTTTTTATACTCCCACCGTGCCAGGTAGCCACGAACGAATCGCTGAGCTTCCGCTGTCTTATAGTTATCCATGGCAACACGGAATCGTAGACGAGCAAGCATACCGCGAGCGTATTGTTGAATGCCACATATCGAATAGCGCAATTTACGATAACGCGTCCGACACAACCATCCTCGTACATACCTCTGAATAATAATTGCTGCACGATTCTCTCGGAGAAATTTCGCCTTGCTGCACGAACGAGTATGATTCAATAACATATAAAACAAAAAAAACAAAAATTTTATTTACCGTCTGGCCAGCAATCCACGCGAATAAGTCTGTATACCAAGAGCAGTTCGTTGTAAACGAAGGTAACATTTTCTGTATACAAATCGGCGAACAACTGATTGCACAATTATGATGTATTTCTTTCGGATATCAGACCGCACTTGTTCTAAATATGCTACCTGCGAATTTGGTTATTAAACGTATTATCTTTCATTCATGCTAATAAACCACATTGGTAATTGCTACTAGATGCTTTTTGCAGCCAATCGAACTGCGAGGTATTTTTGTCTTAGCAACCAATTGTTTTATTTATGGCAGGACAAATCAAAAGCAAACTTAGTTTATTTAAAATTTACCTAGTTTAAGGATATTGAGAATAATTTCAACATCAGCCTAAAAGCTTAATTCGCTAGCGTCAACCTACCTGTCCCACTCGAAAGAAAATTTGTGAATTGCCAAAACGGTATTTGTCCTCATCGACAAGCCATGTTTTCGCAATCGTTTGACAAGTCCGTTTAATATCGTTCACAACAATTTCACTACTTTTGCATAGAAGACGATAACGTAAATAGAAATCCATATAGCGCCATCGCGATGGAAATCCAGCAGCCGATATTCGCACCATTTCAAAAACACCACACGCCCGTAACTGTTGTACTATCTTAGGTGCTTCCCATTTAAATGCCGATTTATCTTCGTTTGGCTATACAAATATAAATAATTAAATTTCGTGGTTATAACGGTTTCATGCGATATAAGCATTTGAGTAATATTGTATAGATTATGTTACCTTGATGCATCGGACATAGTAAGGTGTTGTTGAATGCAATGTTTGTATAAGTAGACTTAGGTTGTCACGAAACTGAGAGCCGACTGTTGTCTTGTGTTGTTTGGACCGTGTCAGCTAAAAAACCATCAAAAATACGCTGAATTATCTCAAGATTCAATTCAGTGCTATGTTTCAAAAAATGAATAAAGATAATAATAGTAAAGCAGTGATTTTAAAGAAAGTTAAAATCTGCCAGAAAGCACAATGCAATCAATATTATTTGGGTTAATATTTAAAATTAGCGAAGGCGAAAATAGATGAAATAGATATATTTTTTTAAATTTGTTTAATGAAATTATTGTACAAGTAGTAGATTACAATAAAAGAGTTCGTTCTAAAAGACCAATAGTGCACGAATTTTAATCATCGTTGAAATATTTCTGCGCTTGCCAAAGACAACTTGGTCTGCTGTGGATAATTCGATAACAATTGCCAAAGTAAACAATCTGCCACATAAGATCAGCTAAAAATACTTGATTTGGACCCCCCAAAAAATTATTGCATTAAATTGAAATGCATAATGCCGTTTGATCAAAAATACACCTGTGTTTTTTTGAGATTATTATTTTCTTGTACTAAAAACCAAACACCACTAACGGATCCTCGTATTGCTTTTTTCTAATGTGCTTTTTATACTGATCTGACAATAAACGCATTGAAACCTAACGGGACTTACATTTTCCTCATCTCACGTATCTAAATGAGCAAATACGCCACTGTGTGCAATCTTTCACAATACGAATTATATTTTTTCAATTACATGGACATTTAGAGTGAGTCTATCTTATTGATTGGAAGTAGTGATGCGCGATTGCGAGATATTAAACTCGATTGTTTCGATTGTTCAAATATCTCGAAACATCTCGATTATTTAAGTTGGACTCGATTGTTGCAATCGAGATAATCGAGACAATCGCGCGATTCGAGGTAATCGAGACAATCGAGCGATTCGAGATAATCGAGCGATTCGAGATAATCGAGACAATCGAGCGATTCGAGATAATCGAGCGATTCGAGATAATCGGCCGATTCGAGATAATCGAGCGATTCGAGACAATCGAGACAACCGAACATCTCGCAATCGATCATTCGGTCGGTCAAGTCATCGACAATCGGTTGACGGCAATTGAGTGAGCCGTAAAGCACGTTTCGTTGGCGCAGCCAATAAAAAAATGTTCAAATATTTCAGCAAAAATATTAAGTGTTATTATTTGATCAAACTGCAATTTTTTGGGAAGTATTGATGTATAAAAGGATATGTTTATCTTAAGTTAAAATTAAGATATCTTTAACTCTTTGGTGGCGGTGGGCATGTTAGTGTTTAAGCACACCAGTATACACAGTACGCTTGTAGAACCGCTTGTGAAGAATAGATTTGAATGGATTGGATATACTATTTAGTAGATTTTTTTACGTGTGCATACATATGGAATGTAATGATCAGATATGCATGGAAATTTGTATGGCTAGCATTTATCATGTATAAATGGCTGGTAGTTTTGCTAAAACTATTAAGTCTGATCAAAGTGTATGATCAAATATTATATGAGGTTGAGTTTTGTCATGCTTTTAAGTATGTTAAAATAAAATCTGCTTTTAGATAGTGCAGTTTGAAAGCATATCATTTATCCAGTATTTTCGTACTTGCGAGTATTTTATTCAAATATTCTAAAAGTTTTTAGGGCAAAAGTACCTGAAATCGGCCAATTTTGGGTTAGAGTGGTTTCGGACATAACGGGCCAAGACCTATTGCTGTGATACAAACATTTCGGTTTTGTAGGGGAGTAAGGGTTTTTTGGCCATAGTTTGGCAAAAACTGCCTTTACCGCGCTTTCAATGATTGAAAGTGGTCGGGGAGTACAATATTGATATTTTAAGGATGAAAAAAATTTTTATGGGGAAAATTGGGCAAAAACGTCGAATTTTTCCAATTTTTTTTTTTTTTTTCAACATTCACAACATGCCAAATTGCTCGGCAACCAATCAGACTAATTCAAAATTTAACAGATTTGTTTCATTTTGAAAGGTCACTGATGCATCGTGATCTTGCTAAAGAGGCGGTTAAATTCGCCATGCAAGTACCACATGCATAGTGACCAGTTAGGGAAGTACTTTAAACTTTTAAAACACCACATTAGCTCATAAGCAATTCATCACCTGTGATCGTGAGTTGTTCCATGTGATCGACACTTTTGTGTACGCACAGTAGAAATGTGTCAAAATGAGGTAATAGATTGATGTGATTATGAGCTGGTTGCTTTTGGCCGAAACTTTTGTGTACGCACAGACCAATCACCAGCAATAATTTGCATAGAGTTCAATGTCAGAGTCCTTCACTAAACTCTAGAGCAGAGTTAAGCCAAATTTTGGTGTGAATTGCGTAGAATGTAAAATAAGGCTCTAAGCGATTCGGCAGGGTGCGAGCATGCCGTTCGAAAAAGGCTCAGGTCGAGTATGATGGAAACTGTGCGTCGCAAAAGAACACAATATGCAAGCACTTTATAGATTGAAGAAAATTTCGATTTAGGCTTTTTTTCTATCGACTTTGACAAATTCATACTGTTGGTTTTCGAAAAAAATAGTATTAAATTTACTTTGTCTGAAAACTCATATTTCTTTATGCATACATATGTATATCCATACAAAATGTAGGTGAGATTATCTCACGAGTCCATGGTCCGATCAAGTTTTCGTATGATATTTGTACATACATAAGTTGTAGATTTTTTAATATTTTAACAAGGATGTATTAAATTCTTTGGTGGGGCTGGGATTTTAGTGAAATTTCAGGCACCATTATATTTATATGAAAAGAAAAACGCTTTAAAAATGCAGTATGGCAAATATAAACTGTTTTTTTTAGGCTTGGTTGTGATGGCATTTAAGAAATGTTCAACTCTATGTGCGGCGGAATGCCTAAAAGTATGCAAGCATTTTTTTGTCTAATTTCGAGTTGTGATAACATAAGTGTATTGCTTTGTGTATGTTTTTTGTATGCTTTAAGTAAATAAGTGTATGCTTTGTGTTAACGTCCTGTTTATTTAGACGCTCGATTTAAGAGGCAAACGTTTTTGGATATTGCTAGGAAAATAAATCTGCTATTAGCTTCGTTACTAGTTTAAGTTATACTGGCTGGCATAGGCTTCACATAGACCTATTTGGGCCGCTGTGATATCAAATAAGTAGACCCGGAGAAGGAAAGTTCAGTCCAAACGGCCATCGAAGGCACGGACTTTTTTGCCACGTGTGAGAGATCCACCAGCCAGGGCTCACCGAAGCAGCGTTGTCTGGTTTTCCCCCAAATCCGGGCAGTGACACAGGAGATGTTGGATTGTTTCTGAGACTCCCGGCTCCTGATTGTCGCTGGTTAGGAGGGTCATTCTCATGGCATGTGCCAGTGCTGCTATTAGACAGTGGCCGGTGGCGATGACGACCAGCCTCTTGAAGTCAGTCCGCGTTAATTCTAGCAGATATTTAGTCGCTGCGAGATTGTAGGACCCTCACATGATTTCGGTTACTCTGCAGGTCTGAGTTGCACGCCATCTGCACATCGCACCTTGCATCATATTGCAGTCGATCGAGTACTTGATTGTTTGGATTGCAGTTGGGATGTCTACCAACCCTGAAAGGGGAAGGCTAGCCCCGTACTTTGCTTATGCGTCCGCCCTTTCATTACCTTCAATGCCCTTGTGGCCGGGTACCCAGAAAATTCTGAATCTAGCTTCGTTACTAGCTCCTTGTCAAAATGAAGCAGCGGCAAGTAAATTCTCATTTCTTTTGAAAAACTTGACGACCAACATCCCCCAACAAGACATTGCTGTGAACTGAATGCAGAAAATATTTGCAAGGACTTAATCAAGAAAATACAAAATATCGGCTTATCTGGTGAGCTGAGAGGAAGCATGTATATTTTCGGCTCTTTAAGATACTTTTAAGGGGTTGCAGTGCTACGATGACGTTGTTTAGTTTTTTTTTGTTTGTACAATAAAGTTGTGTTTAAGTTCCGCAATCGTTGTTTCTATTACTTTTATATAATCCAAGTAAACGTCTTAAATGTAATCCTGTTCCATACCTACATAATACTTTAATCAAAAAGTGATTAACACAATTAGTTGGCTGACACTGACTTATCTGAATGAGTCGGTCGAACTGTGTCGGCACATCAAATTAAGTAGAGAGCTTCATTCACAATTCACAACTACCTCAGATATCTCAGCCAGAATTATCTCAACTACCTATTCAGAGCTAGGTTACATCACAGCTCGGTGCGTCCTCTCCAGTCCTAGCATGGATTCGAACCAGGGGCTCCTCACAGTAGGAGTGCCTCCTACATGAGGCACTCTACATGAGCTTCCTTTAAAGGATGTACTGCTCCTAACACCCCGGTAGCAAGTTACTCTATTATAACAATCGAATGTTTTCTTAGTAAAGAACAAACGAATATATACTATTTAGAAGAAAAAAAATAAAGTTAGAAAGTGAACTGAGAGAATAAATGTATCTTGTTTTCAATATTATTTGAAGCAAACATTTGCTAATTCTTTTCAAATTTGTATACAAGATTTTAAAGCATTTGAGGCCGCTGATTATTGATACCGGTTTAGTTCGCTTTTATAATGTCAGCGAATGTCCTGAAATACTGAAAGCAGTCTGAGTAAATAGTGGAAAATCAAATGAAAACTTGATTGTTGTTGTAACGTGGTTGCTTTGCACTGCGACTGATAAGTAAGTCACTGAAGCCAAGTATGAAGTTGGGGTAAAATGTCAATTTTCATACAAATTTTACTAGAGGTAAATTCAAAAGCAAAAGTTTTGCTAATGATTTTACCACATCCATACGGAGTTTCGACGTAAAACTTACTACTATTACTAGACTCTAATAGATGGTGCTATATAAACTCTCGATTATTTTGCCAGGTTTTTAAATGTTCGATACAGTAAAATTGGAGTAAATGTTTGAAATTTATCTAGAACTAAGCGGTTGTCATCAGTTTTTGTGTAAACCTCATAGTTTTAAGCACTATCTTTTCTTGTATCGTGAAAAAATTTGACATAAATTTTACTTTTGACAAGATATTGACTGCCGTCACATAAATTTGAGCACCTAAATTCACCGTTGTGGAGAATTCTATTCAATTTCTCTGTGCCAATTATTTTACTATTTAGCATAACGATTGGAGAGGGAAATAACAAAACAAAGAATATTCTTACGAATCCCCCCGATGTCTCTTCTAGTAGTAATCATACTTTTGAACCAGCATCTGAGAGTGCAGCCGAAACATGTAATAACGTTGGCGTCGCTACTGATGGTCATACTTTTATTGAGCCGTGCTTATCCTTGCTCACTTAAGTTGCGATACACCCAAAAGTGCTTTTTATATTCTGCGTAGACAAAGACATGACCATGATGATACTTCAGCTAATGGGGACAGTGTTCTCCAATACACTAAAACTTGTGTACCGGCAAATTTATATAGCATATCGCATGTAGCAAGCAGCTAATGGCCTTCTTGTATTATCACGGAATTTGTTCCGAAACATCAACATCGAGTCATTATTCAAAAAACGCACAAAAAGGAGTCTCGGCGTACTCCGTAAAAGTAGGGCGTATGCGTTACAGAATTAATAATTTGTACGTCATTTCGTAAGTATGCAATTTCAAGATAATTTGCTTAAAAAAAAACTGGTTCAGAGCTATTCAACAGTAACTTTGTTGCTTTTCGTCGTTTTCGCCATCTTGTTGGTCCCGATGCTCCTGTCGGTGGTAGCGAAAAACTGTTGTTGCTGTAGTTGCTGCCATGCAAGCCAATCCTAGAGTTTCGACAAGGAGCTCATCTGCTCAGATAAGTAGCAGCAGACAGTCACTGCAGATACTTCTATGCAAAGATTTACACTCATTTCTTAATGAAATTTAACTAAGAAGAAAACTGAAGGCATCAGACTTACGAATTCGCATTGAATTTTCCCAGAAGACCATTCAAGTGATAGAAGAGGACGAAAACACCTTAAACTGCATTTTTATGTTTGACGAATCCCATTTTGATCTAAACGGCACTGTTAATAAACAAAATTGTCGAATATGAAGTGACTCTAACCCACAGGTACTCTATGAGACATTAAGTCACAGTGTGGTGTACAGTTGGCGGGCCTTATTTTGCCGAAGAAAACGTTCTTATAGTCAATGTCAATCGGCCAATGAAAACCGTTACTCAAAAATGTTGAAAGATTTTTTCAAACTTCGCCGAAAGAGATTCCCTTTCAATTTTGTGTGGTTTTAACAAGATGGTGCAACTTCTCACATAACCGCGGCTGTTCTGACAAACTTGCAGCGGAAATCCCCCAATTAAGTGATTTCCAGAAACTCCACATTCCGTTGGCTCCTATGTCTCTTAGCCTTACTGCACCCTATCTTCTCTAGTGGGATTGTTACAAACAGGACAAGAAATCCCCGTTGCAACCCTCCTGGCTGTAATGAATAACTTTTTGATTTGATGTCGCACATGCTTCACCGAGCGTGGGGGCAGTTCAAATTCAATTACTTTTAAAACTCGATAAAAAAAACTTAATTGAAATGTATTACTTTTCCAATGAAGAGAAGAAAAATATATTACGTAATTCAACAAAAAGTTATTTGAGTTTCTTCATGTGGCAATATTCATCAGCCACCCTGTATATTCAAGTGTAAAGCGTGTAAAGCATTTGTCAATTATTGATTTATTCATCCTGACGATAAGAAATCATGTGTCTAAACACACTATGTAATGGGAAATATTCTAATTTTGTTCAGACTTCTATAAATCATAGAATATTACAAAACCAGAGAAGAAGAGTATTTGAACGAGACATAGCAGTCTTCTGACAAAACAGTCAAAGTACATTCACTTTAGAAACGTTTAAAAGCGAGACAAGGAACGATGCATTACATGCAATATACTTTCCTGAGAAGAAACAGAGAACTGAAGTTACTTGGATTAAACCTTAGAAAGTTAGTATCAAATAAATCGCTATTTTAAATTAGTTTCTATTCTATAATACTAGACAACCATGCAGAAAGCGTAATATACTACGGATGTCAACTAACTCTTTTCCTTTATTCAGCCGGTTGCTAGACAATGGGATGGAAAAAAAATTGAAAAATACACATACATTACTATCTTGCTATAAAACAAACAATATATAATTTCAAAAACATAATAAACATCAAAATACTACTATTACTAAAATATACTAATATTTTGTTTAATTTTTTACTATTTGATTACTTGCATAAGGATTAATGAATTTAATTACCTTGGGTTTGCGACGATTCGTATCAACATTATAACCCACTAAAGGCCTTAATGCCATTTCACTCGGATCAACGTCCTTCATTTTCATCAATTGCTTACAGAGTCCCATTTCTGATTGTCTAACAACATTTACCAGCTCCTTCGAGACTGTATCACGATTTTTTTCTAAGAAACCATTAACACAGTATTCCACCACATTGGAGAAGTGTTTGACTACAAAAGCTGTCGAAACATAAAACGCATTCCTTACTGGTATTTTTGTCAATACAAGAAGAGAAATCGATCTTAATTTAAGCGTTTATATTATTTGTTTGATTGAATTCCCCAAACTTTTTATACATATGCTATTTAGCATTCAAAGTGGTAACAAGAAAGAGTCCTTTTAACTGCGTTTGAATCTAATTATAATAAAGCCCAAATCTACAAGAAATATTTCAGCAAATTCAAATTTCATGACTTACTTGTCACGCTGAAGGGTGGCCTCTCAAAATGTTTGTACTTTGCACATTTTTCATAAAGTTTTCCTGCCCATGATTCGTCACTGCCTTTTGGCATCTATATCAATGGAGAACGTACTATTAAATCTTGATTCGTTTACAGAGAAAGCTATCAACTCACTCTGCACTCTTCATCCAACAAGTCTAAAATACCCAGCTTTGATTCGATCAAATCGATACAAGGCTGGTTATCATAGAAATCAATCATTGTCCAAACGATTCCTTCCTTCAGGTATTCGTCTTGTTCGAGCTTGAACATGTGCTGAATGAATTGTTGTTGCAGCTTTTCATTCGCATAGTTGATGCAAAACTGTTCAAATGAATTTACAGGGAACGTTTCGAAACCGTAGATATCTAAGACTCCTATGAAACAATTGGGTTTTCCACCGCTCACTAAGCTTCTGTTCGTTCTTTCGACAATGTATTGAAATAATTTTGCATAAATGTGTTTGGCAAGAGCATCGCGGGCCGTTTCAGCAATGAGTTTGCTGTTTGGTATTAAGACATGTTCGTTTACTGACTCTATCTGTCGCATTACGAGCCACTTACGGAGCTCTTCGACATCTAGTTCCAGGATTTCCGCCATGAGCAATAACGGTGGATCATTTTGCTGAAATAAGTCAGGATTACTTGAAAAATGATATTTATTGATTTAAAGAGATCATTTGGTATACCGAAATGTCACAACCTTCTTCTATTTCGTCTGAGTCCTTTTTTCTCACGTGTCTGAAGTTAATGTTACCTAAATGGAGGATACCAGCTAGAATTTGCATAATGTCGGCAATCTGAAATGTTGCATTTTATTAGTTAAAACACATGAAATAAGTTCATTGAGCATTAATGAATGTCTAATGTAATTACGATTAAGAACCAAGGGTGGGAGAGCTACGATCAATCATTCCCTCATGCTTTCATTGATAGTATCAATCTCACCTACCTCTTGTGAACTGAAGCCTAACGTTGTTAGCGCGCCGACCGTCTTGGAGAATTGGTCCAGATCAGAAACTCGATCGATGTCAGGCGAGCCAGCCGGTTCCAAGTACCGGAATGTGTCTTGGTGCTCTTCAATCATCGAAAGTTTTTCATAATACTAAAAGAACATTTCAAATCTTAACCAGCTCTTACCTAGCACCAGGTTAGGCCTTTGCTGCCGTGCGGCACACAATTGATAGAATATATGGTAATTTCGTTCGCCAGATGATTGAAAGACAACGCGCGACTTTTCCAACAAATATGTCTGCATCATAGCTCCAGTCAAAGTCATCTGACCCATGTCATTCGTAAACAGCAGTTTCGTAAACTTGCCAAATCGGGAACTATTGTCGTTACGTGTTGTTTTCGCATTTCCTATTGCTTCCATTATCAGACTAGATGCCAGTACTTTGCGTTCGATCTGGGTTTCAGATTCGCTGCCACCGACGGCTGCGAAGTATCGCATAGCATATTTGGCGGTTACTGTTTTACCAGCACCCGATTCACCGCTAACAATTATACTAAGATCACATTTCTCTTGTTCCAGTTTCGCGTAAGCTTCTTCAGCCACGGCAAAAATATGCGGTTCCAATTCGCCCATCGAGTGACCACGATAGGCTCGAATAATATCAGGTCCATAGAGTGGCAAGTCTGCATATGGATTTATGGCAACTAGAACTATTCCGCAGTATGTGTAAATGACTTGGCGTTGAAATCGTACCTCGAGATTGTGAAGGACACCGGGTTCGTGTAGATACGAGAGCGCTGTCAGGTCGCGTTGACTAGCCAAGATGAACGAGTTGCGAAGATGTGGTAGATCATTTTCGGATTTAAGTGGAAGGTCGTGTTTTTCACCTGATTGCTTTTGTAATTGCAACGTCGAATCGCCTTTTTTGAAGCTATTGATGAGTGTGCAGCTTTCCCAAACGGTTTCCGGATGTGGAATCCATACTTGGGCACCCTAAAAATAAAAAATAAAACATTTAATTACTGTTTCTTTCTGGACAATTTCTTTTTGTTTTGAATTTTTTTGCAAAAGTTGAAGGACACTGTAAGAAGGCACCTTAAATGTAGAGGCAAATATGCAGAAAACATTCAAAAAATCTAACTATTCATGTAGATTACAAACGACCTGTTTTATTTTTGACATGCACAGAAGTGGACCGAATGCGGAGTAACAATGGTATACTTATTCATATTTTTTGTTAAATATATTTTTTTTAATTATTTTTAGTGTTGCTAGAATTAGCTAGCATTTTAGTGTGTAGGTTTGTTACCGTTAATGATAGAATGAGAACGAGCTTTATTAGTTAAAAGTGTCAAACTTCCTTCTGATTGAGGTTACTCAGAAAATATGTGGAACTAGCAAGTAATTTCCTTGAATTAAACCAACGAATTAATGGATTTTGAATTTCAATCATAATCAATAATACAACTCCTGTCTGTTGGCTAGGTCTACAATAAATTTCTTCACAATAAAACGAGGAAGAGCGAGCACCAGTGTCTTGGACGATAAAATTACACCTCACAGGTTGAGCGTAAACACTTGAACCCTCTTACTTACATAATAGCTTTAGGAAAAGCTACTAGTATTTTGGAGAAGTGTGACTGCAACATCTGCTGCGATTGCTATTCCAAGCACCACGTGGTCTTTTCCTAGGTTATCAGTTTTCTTTAAGAAGGTCCAACGATAGAGACCTCACACCAAGATGGACGATTCAGCTTGTCTTCGTAGCATTACAGTCCCTCTCGGGTATTGGCTCCTAGCAGTTGATGCCTGCAATTGTCTTTTTTCTGTTGATGACAAATATCAGATCTCACAGCATGAAAGAGAACTAAGGTATGAGATCTGGGAACAGTTAAGTGGAGATGCTGGAACACGCCTCGTTTAACTTTCGGCATATAATGTGGGGTTATTTTAAACCCAAAACTTAAAGACATGAAGCTGATTTTATGGAAGCGGTATGAAAGTTTTATGTTTTTTTAACAAATGCTTAGCAATGGTATATTTTTGTGATTTATTATTAGCTTGTTAATACATAAAATGAAAAAAATATATATTTGAGCACGTTCTATTTAATAAATACACAGAATAGGTACAATGTCTTATGGGGTAAATATAACCCAACCTTGTATGGGTGAGGAATTATTACCACGTTGTATGCCGAAGGTTAAAAATTTGAAGGTAGTAATCCTGGATATAGAATAGGAGAGATTTGAGCTTAAGGGGTTAGTGCACTGTTAAACTGCTCCAAATGAACTTTTTTTTAAACAGCTACCAAAAAAAACTATTCAAGATATCGATTTGAAATTTTACATACATCTTTATTGAAGTTAAAAGTTAACATTTTCATTGAAAAAAAATATTAGAAAACAAAATGGTGACAATGGATCGCCGCAGCACCGCCGAAAAAAAAGCAAATTGCGCCTCGTAAATTCCTGGACAAAATAAGCATCTGTGAACAAACTACCAAAAATATTTCATTAGTTTTGAGTATAAAGGACTGCACGGGCCTAAATTTATAGCCCTAAAGCGATTAAAAAAAATTGGGTATACTTTTGAACATTGGTTATCTAGTTTTTCGCGTTTTTTCAATCAAAAATATGTTTCCCAAATCGTCAAAAATTTTTTTTTTGTTCTAAATTTAGGCCCGTGCAGTCCTTTATACTCAAAACTAATGAAATACTTTTGGTAATTTGTTCACAGATTCAAATCTTATCCATGATTACGAAACGTAACAAAAACTTCTCCTGATCTGCCTGAAACTTTTCGAGATTCACTCTCGAAATGTCGACTCGTTTCTTCTTTTGACAGTCGGTTAACATTCGCGTCCCCCAGCGCGCAGAGACCTTCTTCATATGTAATTCGTGGGCAACGATTCTTTGAACACTGCCATTCGAGATCCCCGTGACCTCAGCTATTTGCTTGATGGTCATTCTTCGATCTACCAACATGACATCTTTGATTTTTTTCATATTGTCTTCAGTGAGGGACGTGGTTGGACGTCCTTGGCGGTGTTCGAATTCATTGGATGTTCTTCCCAGCTTAAACTTTTTGGCCCAGCGTACAACGATGGAATATGGAGGAGCAGAGTCCCCTAATGTTTCCACCATGTCGCCGTGTATGTCTCGGGTAGACGATTTTTCAAACAGAGGTACTTAATGACAGCTCTAATTTCGTTTTTCTACCATTTTGATGTTCTCTCTTCGACTATTCGTATTCAAATTTATGTTTTTTATGCTGACTTAGTGAGTATATGTGGTAGTAAAAAAATTTTTTTTTGGATTTCCATCCGAACTGGAAATAACCGATTATCATTACTAGACTGCGGATGTTTATGCATATGCATATTTTTAATAAAGAAAGCCAGAGTAGTGGGACTGACATAGGAATTGGTTTTGTCATTAGACGATTCTAAAAATGTATAATTTATTTTGCATATTGCATACATTTTGCATATTGCATACATCATGCATATTTTGCATATACTTTGCATATTTTGCATAAATTGCATATGCACAAACTCTCTGTTCCCCTGCATTGCATTTATTGCCTTACAGCCATCTTAAAGCCAATTAATCGAATCTGGTGGTGCTGTATTTATTCACTTATCAAAAATTCCATAGCAACTCGATTGCACGGTTACTTTCGAGCGAATTGGATTTCCTGATCAGTGTAGATTTTTAGTTCTCTCGAATAATTTACAAGTTGTTGCATAACCGTGTATAAAGTGGTTAGTGAAGTGATCATTATTAATTCAAAGTCAAGACAATGCCGAAAACAACCAAATCGAGAAGTGCAAGAGTGAAAAGTGGGCTTGACCAACTGAAGGAAAAATATTTCAAAGGGTATCGGGATGGACAAACTGTTTATTGTCAAGCGTGTAATAAAGAGGCGGATATATTTTTAATACTGTCTTTCAGTTAATTATAATTACGTATTAGGTAAAATACTTATTTAACGTACTGTGTATTTCATTACTTAAAATTAGATTCGATGTGAAAGAAAATCACAATTGACAACATTTAGATACTGTTGGGCACAAGAATAATGTTGAAGACAAAGATGATGCTTTTAACGCTACAAATATAAATCCAGAAGATGAAATAAATGCATTCAAGAAGAATTCATTTTATAGTGACATGTGTCGAGTAATGGTCGCTGTTAATATTCCCTGGAGAAGCCTTGATAATGAATGACAAGGTTTCTTCAAAAATATGCAAAGCAGAATATTCCAGATGAATCGAATATTCTACTCGAGGAAAAATTCTTTGCAAGATTGCAATAATTTTGCAATTCAGGAGATTCGAAATAACGAGACTACAGATAACACCGTTCGTAATGTAGCGAATTTAATAGTTGGGAAACTGTGTGAGAATGAAATAGCAAAACCCTTACTTACTTGCTTCTGGAACACTCGAGCAATCAAATCATGCTACTATTTCTCGATTTGTGAATTTGACGATGTGGGACTTACGGCGAAACGGTGGCGAAGAAAAAGTGTTACTACTTGTAACAGATGCAGCAGCATACATGTTGAAAGCTGGTAGCAACTTGAAATTTTTTTACTCGAATATGTTGCATCTAACTTGTTTAGCTCACGGATTGCAAAGGGTAGCAGAAGAAGTGAGTCTTCACTTTCCTTTACATGATAAATTGATATCATCTGTGAAAAAAGTGTTTTTGAAAGCTCCGTTTCGTGTAGAACGATATCGAGTGGCATTGGTAAATGCCCCATTACCATCAGAACACATTTTAACAAGATGGGGAACATGGACAGAGGTTGCTGTGTCCTATGCAACGCATTTGGAGGGTATCAAAGGGGTATTAATTTTCTATTATTAATAAAAATTTGACTTTATTAATTAAGTATTTTTGTATATCCCTGTGCTCAAAACAGGTAATTGAATCTTTCGATGTAAAGGATGCAATGTCAAATAAAACAGGACAGGAAATATTTGGCATTTATCGAAGCACATTTTGGTACTTTGCCAATCAGTATGAAGTAACTAGAAACAGTGGGATTATCTACAACAGAATCCATGGGATATGTGGTCGATATCATTAAAAATATGGAAAACATACGCGAAATTTTCGGAGAAAAATTTGCTGCAAAAGTCTATGCAGTTTTGAAAAGAAATCCAGGACTTTACGATATAAGTCAGCAGCATTTTGAAAAGTAGGTCCCTTGAAGAACCAAAGGAGATCCAGGCATGCCATTTGAGCAAATTTAAATATGCTCCAAGTACTTCTTGTAACGTCGAACGATCGTTCTCTGCTTACAAAATAATATTATCAGGCAAACGTCACAAATTTATGTTTCCTAATCTGGAAAAAAAGCAGTTGTAACATACGCCAATGCAAATTATAATAAAATAGCATCATATCTGGCAGACTTTTCAAATTGCATATATTTCGCATATATTGCATATATTTTGCATGTGCATATCTTGCATATATTTTGCATAATATTTTGCATAAAATATGCATATTTTAATATGTTACAATAAAACAATTAAGAAACAAATATTTGATTTATATCTCTATTTCTTACCTCCCTTATTTACAAAATACGTTAGTGCATAAACATCCGCAGTCTAATCATTACTTATTGATCTACCCTCGTATATTGGTTTTTCGTCGTTACAACAAATAAAAATACATGAAGAATGTGCAAACATAAATGTAGTTTATTCCTAATTTATGAAGGAAGAATTCAGTGAATCCACTATTCATTTATTTTACTATATTTAGCTAGATTTTATGACCTTTGAATAGTCATAGAAATAGTTATGGTACAATAGGAAGCTTTGAATGCATCGAACGCGATGCTCTGGTTTATCGTTCTACAAATGTAGGCAATTTCACTGATAATCTCGATTTTTTACACTACAGCATCAAAATGGTCAATGCTTTTTAAATGCAGTCAGTAATGCTATCACGGCCAAGTATAGCTAAACGATCAATTACAAGAAATCTTGCAACGAATAACTAAATTCGAAAATTAATAGATGAATGAAGCGTATGAGAATATAACTGAATCATTCCAGCGCCGGCATTATCTATTATCAGGTATCAATTTTTAATAACCATATAAATACAGTGTTTTCTTATCGTATTCATATCTGTTTAAATACGTTCGATCATCATCGGAACGCTAAATCTGCCAAATCGTGCGATAACATTAACGGCATAACAAAAACCACTAAAAAACGCAAACGCAAGCAAATGAGTCATGCATATTTCGGACATGCGATTTTATCAACTGATTGGTATTTGATAATTTTCCAACACCATTCAAAGGTGTTCGAAACGTAAAGATAACGTAATACAAAGATAACCGTTTGGAAAAGTAGAGAGAAAGGACAAGTGGTTGCCAGAGATAAGATATGCTTTTTTTGTTAGAAATAATGATGTGTCATTTCCCAAACAAGAATTCTTTTAAACTGAGCAAAGAGAAGTTATGAATATTCTTGATCTTCATAGTTGGGGCATGAAGCAATCTATCGTAATTATCTTCAAAGCGACTTTGATGATGGTATTGCGGTACACCTGTCTAAATCGATTTACATTTGTACTTTCAATTGTCTGGGCGATTCAGATCTAGTTCAAAGCGAAATGGAATTGAAATAACTTTCAAACCAACTAATTTTCAATGATTTTCGTAGAGTATGTTTTGGATTAACAGCAGCTGGGCTAAGAATCGATAGTGCCACTTGATAATAATAGAAATTAAGGGAACATAGCACCTTCAAATTTTTCATAAATCGATTTTCGTTTTTTGATTGAATATGTTAGAATGAAGCTTTAAAAACATGATTTTAATAATATAAAATTGAAATTATAAAAAAATAATACTAATGTTCTTCGAACATTAGTAAAAAATTTATGACCATATATAGCAAAGCGCGACAAGATCAATTTTTCTATGATTTTCGTTCACTTCGTTATACCGCTACATCGACTTAGGCTAAAGTGTAGAGAAAGATAAGTGAGTCAACTCCTTCAAAAGAAGCAAAACAAAAGTTAGCCTCGGCAAAAAAAAAATTGCTGAAAAAGATGCTACTAAAAAAAGTGTTGAAACTCCAAAAAAAAAGGTCCGAAAAAAGTTCAACTGACACTAAAATTAATGAAACATTTATCAACATATTATGGTCTACCTATACGACGAAATTATAATTCGGTTGAAAACATGCGCAAGGAAATTCGGGCAACATATTCTCAAAAAATTTCAACTGGTGAGAACCCTCAACACTTTTATTGTCCTGTAGGAGAAAAGACTTGACGTAACTGGCGCAAGGCGGAGGCAGCTGGTGGTAATACTTTGAAAAATTTCAAGCATCCTCCACCTTTAGCTGATGAGGTACAAGAAGTTTTAAAGCCTATTTATGAAGACTTATCATCAAAAGATTTATTAAAGCGCTGCTTGGGCAATTTTACGCAGAATATTAACGAAAGCCATAATTCTTGTATATGGAATTTGGCCCCTTAACATATTTTTTGTGGGAAAATATCATAAATATGGCTGCAAATATTTCTGCATGTACATTTAATGAAGGATTTATGGCTATCTTGAAAATAATGTAAGTCATGGGAATTACAATTGGCTAATGTGCGCTGGAACATGAAGAAAATGGAAATGCTGCAAGAATCAACCCGGCGCAAAAACACTCGATTGAGGCATCTAAAGAGGCCAGAACTGCTCGAAGAGAGCAAAAATCTTTGGAAGAGGAGGAGTATGAATAAGAGGAAGGTGTATAGTATGATCCAGGTAACGCAGATTAAATTTCGATAAGATTTATTACAAAAAATATTGAATTTTAACTTTAAACGTGATTTTCTCGAAACAACCTTTTTCAAGTTGGCGTGCATGATTAAGAAAAATGTTTTTATCCAATCGATCTGAAATTTTAACACAATCTGCACATGTTAATGCTCAGAATTGTCCTTCTGTCTACATATCGTGACGCAAAGTGAAATAGTGCGGACAAAAATCAACTTTCCACAGTGTAGTCGATTTATTATAGCATTAATATTGTGCTTCATAGCTCGTATTTCTGTCGTTGCTTCGTTCGGCACTGATTTTTTCGAGTTTTCGACGGCCTTTTCCTGAGTTTTTTGGCGTTTTTGTGAATGCCTTTTCAGCCCGACGTAAAGTTTTCAAATTCCAAGGTCGCCGAACTTTGATCGTTATCGCGACAGCAGCGAAACTCCGAGAGGTCGACTCGGTTTCTCTGCTGCAACTAACTTGAGCTGTGCATATACACATAATAGTGCTATCTGACCCCATTTTCTTTCTTGCAATTTTTTTGTGCTTAAGTGAAGTGTTAAATTTCTCATTTTTCATTTTCCAAAACAGTTATTTTCAAAAAACAGTTAAAATATTTTGTACTGTGCAAATTGTCTCTCGTGACATTCTAGTTTTATTTTAAATTTGCAAAGCGTTAAACTGCCCGTAGTTCAACTGAATTGTTGCGGTCTTGCACGTGAAAGTCCTTCGGTTCGATCCTGAACAGTGCGATCCGGTTTTTTTTCTCCCCGAAATTTACATGAAAACTCATTATAAAAACAACGAATCCAATAAATATTGTGCAAAAATAATCCCCGAAATCAACTACTAAGAAAAATAAATTATTATATTAGATCAGATGACAATTGATCTAATTTAGTTTTTATTTTGGACAATCGACATCAAAATAGCTGGTGGCTCAGCGGTTCTATCAACGGACTTCCACGCAGGTGACACACGGATCGATCCCAGGTGTTACGTGTTTTATCTGCATTGAATTTTTCACGATTTCATTGACAAAATTGAAATTTTTCATAAATCTTTCATTTAAAATCAAAAAGTTTTTATTCAATCTCAATTGATTCTAAGTTGTTGCATATCGTTGGGCGCTTTTACGATCGAATCATCATACGCTTCCAAAAAATCCTGCATACCTTTGGACACCTTCACAAACATTTGCGCGCATGATGAATTTCAAGTGCAGCTTGGAGAACTGCTTTGCCTTCGATAATACCTTGAAATTTGTTACTTGCAAGGCTTTCTGCAACAGAAAATTGCATGGCGCTTCCATGGGCGCCCCAAGGGATTGGTATCATCCCTATCTCGATAGCCATTTTATTTGCACAGACTGCCAAAATGTTGACCGACTCATGAAGAGTATGTACGACAGCATAATCAGCTTTATTGGAACGTTGAATGTTGAAAAAGATCATTTAATTTCGAAACAACAAGCCCAGACAAAAGCAAATGAAGAAATTCCAATCGAACTGACACAGGATTTCGATGGGTTTACGTCAGCTCTTTCCGCGTCATATAACAACAACAACAGTAACATAAATTTCGCAAAGTCTATCGACACGCTGGACGAAAAAATTGATATGTTAGCGGACAAAATAGAATCCATTGCTGCACAATTCTCATCCTCCAGAAAATCAAATAACATTTCCCAAGCTAGCAGCACAGATGGACTAGAAAATGTAGAATTAAAACTGACGAGAATGATCAAACCACACTTTGATTCCATAACTGATGCGTTATCTACACAACAATTAAAATTCGATGAATTGAGCGGCCAACTCGAAGGTTTAAGGGTCGCCCAGCAGACCCTGATCGATGAGAACATAAAACATCCTTTGATGAACGAGCAGTCGCTACACCAGGAACTACTTATGGTAGATCATAACAGTTCGTTAAACATCTCAACAACCTGTAAGAGGACATCTATGCAGGACAAAGCTTCCTCACCTATAAAAGAGCTGTTAAACATTACTGCACCACCAACTCCATGCCCTGATTTGCGTTTATCTTCAGATTCCGACGCAGCATCGATCTACAAATTCGGCACTTTCTGGTCCGAACGCGATTGGCCCACTCGCCTACAAAAACTTAAGACTGCTAACAGGCACAATCGTGTTGAGAAAACATGCTCGAAAATACCCATCAAAGAAAACCAATTGGCATTCTACGTGAATAAAGTTCCTTACAATGCTGATGATGGATGGCTGGGAAGACTTCTGGAAGTGGATTTCTGCATCACCGATTACAATCTCGAACAACTACCCCAGCGGAAATATAAATCACCTAAGCGGTACAAGGCTGTTATACCAGCCAAATATGCCTGGCTTTTTATGGACTTCAATGGAAATAATGGCAAGTTCGATTGGAAAGGAATCACGTTCAGCCCTTGGAAGAAAGTTAGCAGCAAAATTAGCAGTAAGACAAGAAAGAATATTGTAAAAAAAAATGTAAACACCCAAATGCCCTTACCCGCGATATTTCCTCCAAGCACAAACCTTACTTTCTATCTACTCCTAAAACTCCTTCTCTCATAGATACTGACCTTCAGCCTCCTACAACTATACGTGACCGCTTCTCTAGAGGTCCATCCTTTGTTACTTCTAACTGTTCCAAAATGCTGACATTGCCTGTTTCTAGTATTTCCTCTCCTCTAAAAGCTTGCAATAACGCGGCCAATTTATGTCCGTTGAGAAACCATAACAAGGCGACTGCAAACGTTGCCCCAACAGCGGCAACGGGAAATTCCATATCAAATAATAACTTGACGACGTCTACATCTCCTCAAAGAGTAGACCACCCTGTTAGGAATTTTTCCTAACAAAACACACAAAAACCTCAAACTGTTTTACCACAATTGTGGTGGTATGAGAGGTAAATTATCTAAACTTTATCTCGACGCCAAATCGTGCCATTTTAATTTACTTGCCTTCACCGAAACTTGGCTTAATGATTCACATAAAAACGAAGAAATTCTCGACAGCAGCTGGACTATTTACAGAGATGATCGCGACTACTGCTCTACAGGTCAGACGCGAGGAGGTGGTGTCTTAATTGCTGTGAGTAATACACTTCCAAGCAGACGCATCGATACCACACCAAACGTAATGTTCCAGCACTTAATTGTTCAAATCTCTTTCAATAATACGTCGATTTACATTGGTGTAGTTTATATTCCACCTAGATCCGACGAATCAGTATACAACCATCTATGTGAATCAGTATCTTCCTTCGTATCATCTCTTAACGAAAAAGACAAAGTCATATTTTTGGGAGATTTCAATCGCCCCAATCTATATTTTATTCCCGATGAAATTGATACTTACCTTCTCCCTGTAAACCTGTCAGATTCCAACGACCTCAACCTGACGAGTACCTTCTATGGCAACGATTTGCAGCAAGTTTGTCCGACTCCTAACCAAAATGGTAATTGGTTGGATCTAGTGTTCACTAACGCTTATGACGAAGTAGTGGTAAGTCCAACTAATGACGCAGAGCATCTTTTTACAAATAGTTTACACCACACTGCACTATCAGTTGAACTTCCCATTTCTGATTCTATTTACTTAAGAGCGTACAATACGTCAATTGTATATGACTTTCTTAATGCTAATTATGAAAGCATTCACCATCACCTTGACGCTATAGATTGGACGAATACTCTTTCAACGTTCGATCTTGAGGAAGCCATTTCCACTTTTTATAACAAAATCTTTGACGCCGTTGAAAGATATGTACCTAAGATAAAAAAAAAGAAAAAGTTGTCTGAGCCATGGCTTGATAGGGACCTTAGGCATTTGCGAAATCGTAGGAACAAACTTTATAAGCGGATTAAAAACAATATCGACGTTAGTTCTGCTATTCAGGATGAATATAATGAAGTTGCTAAGCAGTTTTCAGCAAAGTCTCACGAGGCTTATGTCAATTACATTAAGACAACGGGCGAAAATATAATCCGCGACCCGAAAAAATTTTACGATTTTGTAAATGTGAAGCGAAAAACCACTGGATATCCCTCGTCGATGTTCTTTAATGATATCACTTCTTCCTCTCCTAATGATTTGTGATTTATTCGCAGATAGTTTCCAGAATATTTTTAATGCACCAGACCCATCAAACTCACACCTGTCTTTCTCTCATCCTACTCCTACAGATTTTGTCGGCCAATTTGAAATTACACGTGACGAAATACGTAAAGCTATTTTGGAACTCGACTGCAACAAAGGCCCTGGGCCCGATCTTCTTCCTCCAACTTTCTTGCGCAAGTGTGTAGAGCAGTTTATAACTCCCTTTCATATTTTTTTCAACAGATCACTTTCGTCTGGAGTTTTCCCATCTTGCTGGAAACTTTCATATGTCACACCCATATTCAAAAATGGTGGTAGACGCTGTATCGGAAATTATAGGGGCATTGCCATCTTATCTTCAATTCCGAAACTTTTTGAAAAGATTGTGTACGATAAACTTTCTCCACTTGTTGACTCCCGTCTGAACGAGCAACAACATGGTTTTAGAAAAGGTCGCTCAACTACCACGAATTTGACAGTCCTAATTTCAGACGTGCTGTGTAAAATGGAGAAAGGATGCCAAATTGACGCAGTCTATACTGACTTTAGTAAAGCTTTTGACAGATTTGACCACCCTACCTTAATTCTAAAACTCCAAAAATTCGGATTTACCGGATCTTTGCTTAGCTGGCTGACTTCCTACCTTCGAAATCGAACACAACTGGTAAAATTTCAAGGACTCTTATCAAAAAATATCTCTGCTAGCTCTGGTGTACCACAAGGTAGCCATCTTGGCCCACTTCTTTTTAATATATTCATTTCTGACTTATCTGACGTCCTAACAAATATACCTCATTTACTTTATGCCGAAGATCTCAAAGTCTATCACATCATTAAATCTAAATCCGATGCACTCTTTCTCCAATCTAAACTTGATTCACTTGATCATTGGTGCAATGAAAACAAGCTCTCTCTCAACATTGCTAAGTGCCAAGTTATAAGTTTTTCCCGAAAACACACCGTCTCACACAATACGTACTTCCTCGGCAATAATTTGTTAGCTCGAGTTGAAAACGTTGTTGACCTTGGTGTTATCTTGGATGAGAGACTCCGCTTCACCTTGCATTATGATAAAATGCATTCCCGTGCAAACAAACAGTTAGGCTTCATCAAAAGGCGAGCAAAGGAATTTCGTAGCCTGTGGGTCACAAGATCCTTATACATCTCACTTGTACGCCCCATTCTCGAATATGCTTCCATTTGCTGGAATCCGGCTTTTGAGACCCACAGTAACAGACTCGAGTCCATTCAAAAGCAATGCTTACTTTTCGCATTGAGAGATCTATACAACCCTTACGATTTTAGCGCCCTTCCTCCTTATGAGTTTCGACTGGGTCACCTAAACTTATTGCCACTTGCATCCAGAAGAAAGATGATTTCGGCCTGCTTCACATTTGACGTCATTAGAGGCGTTATCAGAGTTGAGTTTCTCAATAATAAAATGGTGTTAAATAACCCTGTAAGGAGCACCAGGTCCTCTAGTTTTCTTAAGGAATATCCACATTCCACTACTTACGCAGCTAATGAGCCGATTAATAGATGCTGCAGGATATTCAATAGCATAAGTAATCTATATTCCCCAACGGTCTCAAAATTATCCTTCAAATCTTCCCTTTTCCAAGCCATCCGCAACTCCTTATGTTAAGCTATTTGTCAATGTTTTATATATTCGTTATTTATTTATTATTATTGATTTATTTGTTAATTATTTGATTTATTTAATTTTTTTTTTTCGTATTACTTTTATATACTCATATTAAGTTTTCGATTTTCTATTTTGCTTTGTATTGTTTATGTAACTTGTACCTTGCTTGGTTAATGAATAAAATAGAATGAACTACGGATGAAAAAATCGGCATTAAATTTTTTTAGTTATAACCGATTTTTGGGGGAAACAAACCTCGATTTTCGAAAAACGCCACCATTTTGTTTACAACCAAATTTTTTTTTTACTTAATTTCAAGGCCGTTTTGATGCTGATGAAAGCCCCGTTATTACGTACTAGCGACGTGAATACACGGACATAACTAGAGATATTTAGGTAACAACGAAAGAAAAAACCCGGCCACTCTTGACGCTTTCGATGAGATGAATATGTAGATCAAATTTAAGACGAGGATCAGAGAAAATGTCAAGGTCCTTATATTTGTCTACATGCGACAGCGAACTACCGGAAAGGGTATAGTGAAAATGGATAGGAAATGGTTTATTTGTAAAAGACAAGATATAGGCAGTCTTCAAAAGAAGAAATAATACGTAGGAGCTTGCAGTCATCCGCGTAAAGGAGGGAAACGGGATTGAAATAACTGGGAGGGTCATTGGTGACCAATACGAACAGGAGCGGTCCGAGAATGAAACACCAGATGTAAGATGAAAAAGGGGCGAAACCTAACCATTGAAGACAACACAAGTGTGGTTGACAATATAGAAGGAGAACTGGGAATGAAGGATTCCGAATATGCCGAAATTGCGCAGCTTATCCAACAACACAGTATGGTCTACTTTGTCAAATGCCTGAGCGAAATCCGTGTAAATGACGTCAACTTGTTGTCCAGCCAACGAACCAGTAACGAAATTGACAAATTCAACCAAGTTTGTTGACGTAGAACGGCCTTTAATAAATCCATGTTATTCCTTGGAGAGCAAATGGTTAATGGTGCTACAGACCCTGTTGTGGATGATTCGCTCAAGCAATTTCGGAAAACAGGAAAGAATGGGAAATAGGCACTGCTGTCGTTTTGTATTTTCGGTGTGCAGTAAATGGAAATTTTAAATTGCAGTATAATGCTTGAAATTGCAGTATATTGATTTTCCTGTATGCATTCACACTTATGTGTGTACTTTAGTGATGGGCAAAATGGCTCTTTGAAGTGAGCCAGCTCCGTAAAACTCACTCACTTTAAAGAGTCGCTCTTTAAGAGCCACTCAAAAGAGCCACTTCAAGCAACTTTTTTATGGTTGCCAAAGTATAAAGTAAATTGCTATTTTTTGTTGTTTTATTAATAATAATAAGCTTAAATCTAATATAACATAACATTACTTTAAAAATATAATATAGCATATAATATAAATTTAAAAATAAACCATAAAATCATCTGAAAATCTTTCCATATAAGTGGCCACTCTACTCAATCGTTGATTCACTATCTCCAGATTCTGGGATGTAAATCTTTCTTTTCCTTCCACCAATTGAGAGGGTCAGCAGTTCTGGGTATAGTTACATGTTGTAAATACTTATCCATTTCGTTAATGCCTGCAGCTACATAGCTTTGCTGGGTTCATACACTATTGACTTTGTCATCAAATTTTCGCCATAGCGAATTTTGCGTTCCTTGTGCTGTGGGTACCGAAACTAGATGTATACAAGCAAGTTTGTACGTGGATTCATTTTGAAATGCTAGTCTTTTAAATCGTGGATCTAAAAGAAAGCTCTCTAGGCAAAATATATTTTCTTTATATAATTTAAATCTGTTTGAAAGTTCTCTTTGGATCACATTTAAAATTGCGTACATCAGCAGTTTTATTTTCGTTCAGACAGAGTTTTGAAATGTAGCTTATAATCGTTGATGTAATAATATATATTTTAGAAATCGTTACTGTTTTCTCACTGCTTATTTCTAGAGTAGCCTCATTGAAGATGCTCAATATATCAAGGGCTGTTTTCATAATATTCTATTCATCAGAAGAAGGAGTTGGTAGATTTTAGTTCAGGACACCTAAGGTGGCTAATAGTGGCTCTTTTACTTCTTGAATGCGCACAAGCATAGATTACGTAGAGTTCCACCTGGTAATAGTATGAAACTTTAATTTAAGCTCTACGTATTCCATTTGCCTCTGTTTTTGTTGTAATTTTGCCGTTATTCTGCTACCAAAATTTTTTCGGACGGTTTTCCGAAATTTCGCCCGAAACAACTCAAAAAGGTCCCCAAATTCATGCTAGTCGAAAAAAAAATATTTTGGAAAAATGAACGTTTTTGCCCAATTTCCCCTATCAAAATTTTTTTTTGCCCTTGAAATATCACTATTGTACTCCCCGACCACTTCCAATCATCGAAAACGTCCTAAAGGCAGTTTTTGCCAAACTGTGGCCAAAAAACCCCTTACTCCCCTACAAAACCGAAATTTTTATATCGCAGCAATAGGTCTTGGCCCGTTATGTCCCAAACCACCTTAACCCCAAATTGGCCGATTTTGTCCGATTTCAACTACTTTTGCCCTAAAAACTTTTTGAAGAACGAAAATATTCGATACGAACCTCTTCCATATACCTGTTCTAGTGTATACGCTTAAAAAATGAGCGTTTTTGCCCATTTTCTTCTCTCAAAAATTTGTTTGTCCTTAAAATATCACTATTGTACTCCCCGACCACTTCCAATCATCGAAAGCATCGTAAAGGCAGTTTTTGCCATACTATGGCGAAAAAACCCCTTACTCCCCTACAAAACCGAAATTTTTCTATCGCAGCAATAGGTCTTGGCCCGTTTTGTCCCAAAACACCTTAACCTCAAATTGGCCGATTTTGCCCGATTTCAGCTACTTTTGCCCTAAAAGGATCTCAACCTTTTCCTACTTAGCACTTTTAGTGGTACTTTCAGTTTTTCCGGACGGTTTTTCGGCAGATTTCATATTGCCGTATTTTCGAAACTAGGTCGCTTTTTCCCAGACTTGTATGGAAATTTCGCCCGAAACAATTCAAAAAGGTCCCCAAATTCATGCTAGTAAAAAAAAATATTTTGGAAAAATGAACGTTTTTGCCCAATTTCCCCTATCAAAAATTTTTTTTGCCCTTGAAATATCACTATTGTACTCCCCGACCACTTCCAATCATCGAAAGCGTCCTAAAGGCAGTATTTGCCAAACTATGGCCAAAAAACCCCTTACTCCCCTACAAAACCGAAATTTTTGTATCGTAGCAATAGGTCTTGGCCCGTTATGTCCCAAACCACCTTAACCCCAAATTGGCCGATTTTGTCCGATTTCAACTACTTTTGCCCTAAAAACTTTTTGAAGAACGAAAATATTCGATACGTATACCATATACCTGTTCTAGTGTATACGCTTCATCTCTAAAATCTACCTATGAAATGCACCGCCTAATAGCCAACATTTGGCTACTAAAATACTCGTGAACCAGAGCAAAATATACGCACGTAAACGCATACTGTGTGTTCACAAAATGTCGCCATCAATAACCGCACACGATCAGTATCCATCATTCGCACAGATCTTCATTCAACGGAGTCGACTCTTTTATTCCTCACTCGCACAGTGTTCATTCAACGGAGTCGACTCTTTTATTCCTCACTCGCACAGTGTTCATTCAACGGAGCGACTCTTTTATTCCTCACTCGCACAGTGTTCATTCAACGGAGCGACTCTTTTATTCCTCACTCGCACAGTGTTCATTCAACGGAGCGACTCTTTTATTTCTCACTCGCACAGTGTTCATTCAACGGAGCGACTCTTTTCACTATGCAATACGATAGTCGTATACATATGTTCGTGTTCCGACGTTAGAATAGCATAGATTTCGCTTCTCAAGTACACACGGTAGTCTAATGAAGTATTGCCGTGTGTATATGCATAAGCTTTATTTGGTCGGGTGGTTGTTTGAGTGGCTCCGCAATATCGCTATTGCCACTAAAGTGAAGGTATGAAGTGTGCGGAGCTTTTCTAAATGATGGCTCACATAGCTCTTTCAAAAGAGTCGAAGAGCTGAGTCGCTCAGAGTTGAAGAGTTGACTCACACAGCTCCTTCAAAAGAGTCGCTCTTTTTGAGTGACTCGCTCATGAGCGACCCATCACTAGTGTACTTACACATGCAAAAAATAAAACTATTCCCATTTACAAAAAAACGTATGTTCAGAAATTGCAGAAAAACTTAAATTTTTACAAAGCTACTCATGCATATATATAAATTGAATTTGATACTTTTGAATTCGAATTGGTTGTTTGGTGAAAAATATATACAAATATTATGTCAGATTAAAGATAGAAATGCAGTGCATATTGCTGTGTACACACACTAAAATTCACAGTATTATTGAGGAAATTCTTGTGTATTGTGATTTAAATGGTAAGTGTATCAATAGTTTACAGGGAAAATACAGCTTTTTGATTCTATTCTAAGCTTGCAAACAATTGCCTTTCCCGTTTTCATTAAATAAATTTGCAAAAAAAATCTTTCAACAGTTCACTACTATGTGGTAAGCTTAATAAGCTTGACACATTTTTTTCTTACTTTTGGAAGCATTCGATCGTTGGAAACATTTTTCAACTTTAAAACTTTACACCAAAATTCTTCAATATCCTCTTCTGCCTCTATATTTAATTCAGAAAAATCCAAATTTATTAGCATCCTCCGTTCGGTATCTAATTCTTCAATCCCATCGTAGTGTGTTATATTTGGGAAACGTTTAATTATATCTGTCAACGAATATCCCAGCTTTTTGGGATCTATGATTGCTAAACTATTCAAACTAACCTCATTAAGGTCAAAATTTTTGAAAATTTGTTTGGTCAGCTCTTAATAATAATTTAAGCAATTTATTTTTATAAGGATTTCATCTTCATCATCAATATCATTCATTAATATATGCGCTTATGCGCCTATATAAATATCTTTCAATTCCATAATCTGCTCATCTTTCAAAGATATGTTCAATAACACTTCGTTTAAATATTCTCTACGTACGAAATTTTCCAGGATAGTTTGAAGTACATTTTTATAGTAGGAACGATTAAGTGAAATATAGGAGTTTCCGACTGAAATTCAGCATTAATTTTGCTGGTTATATTTAAAATATAAGATAAAAATGTGTAATAAACTTTGTTCTTAACATTTAAATTTTGAGCTATTTGCACAGCTAGGTCTGAATTTCTATCAAAATTTTTTACTTGTTATATATTGATGTAAAAGCTCCCACTGCTCAATAATTCGATTAACTACTTGTTCCCATGCAAGCCACCGAGTAAACGATGTTTTCAAAATCTTGTGTACCTTAACATTGAAGTATTCCTGCAGCTGCTGAAATTCGCTGGTTCATTTTGGGCAATGCGAAATAAAAAAAAAACTCTAGCGCACCTGAACCGCTAGAAACACTAATGTTTGAAGAACAGTAGAAGAATCGTGCAGATTTTGAGTGCATATTCTACCACGCTAGCTGCTTATTACAGCCAAACTAATTCAAACGCCAGGTTTTACTTTGGTCTTATAACTCATATGGCGGAAAGGTTTCAGATATTACCAGTAGCATGAATTTCAAATATTTTTTAATTTAAACCAATTTTTCCTTTAGAAGCTAGATTTATTTTTATTTTGACATATATCGATATTTCGAGGGTAATCTGCCCTCTTCTTCAGTGTCTTTTGGTCTGAGAAGAGGGCAGATTACCCTCGAAATATCGATATATGTCAAAATAAAAATAAATCTAGCTTCTAAAGGAAAAATTGGTTTAAATTAAAAAATATTTTTACAAGCTAGGAAAAAAATTGGTACACAATAAAAACAATGAATTTCAAAGTTTATGAGAGCAACACTTGTTAATTATATTCACTCTCAGTTGCTTATTTCACAAAAATTTTCAAAGCAGCATCTCATAAAACATCAATGAAGAAAATGCTCAGTGCCTGCAGCACTGTAACTGAAGTTGGTGTTTGGGGCTACGATCCGAAAAATTTGCAGAACTTTGGGAATTGAAACATTGGTTATTTATTTTCATTGTAAATGTTCCCGGTATGAATTATAACTGTAAGCATTTATTGATACATAAGTAGCACAACTGACTCGTGCTGGCAACCTTTTGCCAGTAGCAAAGCCAATAATATATTACATCTTCTCCCCCTGGTCTATTACATTCGAAGTTATAGGAGTATAAAGAATTTTAGGGTTACCTGCAGCAAGTTTTTTCAAATAATCGAAAACTTAACCTTTCCTGTTTATTGTCACTACAATATCATTACCATTTGAAAATTCTACGATAAAACCGCTTAGTAAAGATATTGCAATTAAACACAAAACCAACAATAGCTGGCAACCCTATCGTGGCTTTTCAACAATATTTGGCCTGAATAATGTCTATAATGGGTTCCATTATTAGTATGAAATTCGTATTGATTTCATGACTGCACTGGAAGCTATAGGGCAAAAAGTTTTATTTTCCTGAGTGAATTTTCAAAACCAAAGACACAAAAATTACCATAGCTGGCAGCACCAACCGAATTTTTCAACCAAATTTATATCAAACAGAGTTTAGAGTAAGGTTCACCTAATGTGTCAATTTCATGTTACTTATTCACATTTCGGGTTACTTATTCACATTTCATAGGGCAAAAAGCAGTTTTTTTGCTATGTAATTTTTCAAGATGGCACCACTGGCACAGAGTTGCCCACAATTCAAAATCGCTTCTATCAGACCTGGTTCTACTTAAGTCCAATGCATTCTGTAAATTTCAGTTGTACCTGATTAATGGTTCGTAAGTTCCTGTGAACAGCAGTTTTTGATGCTAAATATAGGTTAACTGGGAAAGGGTTACCGTTCTTGTCCGACATGAAATTTCCAATGTTTTACTTTGAAAGTGTAGATTAAGCATAAAATTTGTATACAGATTGGTTTTATTGTAAGAAACGGACATTTTTGAGGATATTCGATGGTTTGAATGTTTTCACTTCCAAATTTTCATTTTTTCAAATTTAAGACACCAAAATTATCATAGCTGGCAGCTCCAACCGAATTTTTCAACCAAATTTCTACCAAACATGGTTTGAAGTAAGGTCCAGCTATTGTGTGAATTTTGTGAAAATCGAACGATTCAATCAGCATTTATAGGGCTAAAAGCAATTATCTTTTTTAGTGATTTTTCAAGATGGCACCACTGGCAAAGAATCGCCCACATATCAAAATCACTTCTATCAGACCTGGTCCTATTAAAGACCAAAACATTCTGTAAATTTCAATTAATTCTGCTCATTGGATCGTGAGTTTCCGTGAACAGAAGTTTTTGATGCTAAAAATATAGGTAAATTGGACAAGGGTTACCAGGCGTGCCCGTAATACCATATCTTTTTTTTTTTTTGGTTATGTAAAGAAAGCACAAGATTTACATATGAATGGCTTTTTTTTGAAGAAACGGCATTTTTTCAAGAGAGACGATGATTTGGAGGTTTTCACTTTCAGTGCCTGTCCTAGCTACAGGGTTGCCAGCACGCTCATTAAAACGTACACAAATCTTCAACTAAATAATACCTATATGTTCCAAAAATTTCGTAATGATTGAATAGCTCTGTCAAAAGTTAACGCAATTTAAAAATTTTCAAATTTTCCCGTTCTCTTTTTAGGCACCCAGCGCACACATAGTGTTAAAAAATTCCCAAGCATTATCCGATTCACATGTAAAACACGTTCGAAATTTATTTCGTTTACTTGATTTATGCGAAAATTATTTGTGTACGAAATAATAGGTATATTAAAAATATCACTAAAAAGGCCGCCGGCGCCAAAGGGTTAACAATAATTGACATTTAGTGAGACGTGGACCTATTTTGCATATACACCAACGTATCCTGAAAGTTTCAGCTCAATCGGATGGCGCGTTCCCGAGATTATCTCACTGAAATTTTTTGATGATATATATATATATATATATATATATATATATATATATATATATATATATATATATATATATATATATATATCATCAAAAAATTAACGCATATAATATAACGCATTTGTGTTCTTCGCAAAATAACGCATTTGTGTTCTTCGAACATTAGTAATAAGCGTTTCTTGCTAGATTTTCTATATTTGACGGCAGTTTTTTTTTGCAGCTGCTGACGAACACAAATGGAGAGAATGGCAAGTACATCCTATAGTGTATATGTTTGGCAATATATCCTTAAACATTCGTTTGATGCCACTTTTTTCACCCATCATCACTGCTGCATTGTCAGCCGCATATCCAATAATATTTTCAATTCGAATTGAATGTTGGGCCAAAAATGAAATGACGGAATCGAAAATTGATTTCGCATTATATTCTCGCAAAGCTATTAGTGCTAAAAATCTATCTTTAGCTTTTCCACAAGCAAAATCAAAATATCGACATGTTAACGCCAAACTTTTGATTCCTCCTATATCTGTCGATTCATCCATTAAAAAGGAGAATTTTTGATTTTTTAAACTTTCTGCAACGCAATTCACACTTTTAGGTAACATTTCATCTTTAATAGTTTGGACTGGATTCGTTTTCCCTAATTTGATTTCTTTTGCTATTTCAGAATCTATAGCTACTGATTTTATCAAATCGATTAGCACTGGAATTAAAGCAAATGGCAGATTGTTTGAGATCACACACATAATAATTCTAAGCCCTGCCATTTTAAGCAAATTTAATCTTTTCGTAGCTTCCACGTTACTTTCCATGTCTAACAATTTCGGCTGACTCTTTGAACTTTTGACATTTTTTCGGTGTTCTCCGCTTTCACCGTGCCTTCGCAAAGTGACAAAGTGACAAGTTGCCATTTTCTCACTCATCCATTCAAGTTTATCCTTCCAAATACTTCTATATTACTGTTCGTATTGGTTTTTTACTGGTTTTTTCGTAGTTTGAGCGTCATCACTACTAGGACACATGAATTTTTAATTTTTTTACAATAATTGCATATACCTCATATCGTCATGTAAATTTATCGTCGATCTATCATCAGTACAGACTGAAAATTTCTCGTCCTATATTTATTGACTTACTTGTCCATTTTGCTTTTTATCACCAATTTCACCAAAACAACGCTACCTCACTAATAGCCACCAGATTGCAAAAATAGCTGTCATATGACTGTATTAAGAAAAGCGCATTCTACTGCATCGCACGTTACTTTGCAGTTTCGGGCAGACTAGGCAGATGTAGATTTGCCCGTTATATTAAATGTGCACCGAATCTGATAAAATACAGTAGATGGCACTAAAATGCAGTGTTGCAGTAGATTCTATCCAATTGCAGCAGAAATACTGCAATTGCAGTAAAACGACAGCACTGGAAATAGGTCAGTAATTGGAGACAGTTTTCAGGGAGTTGATGTACAACTAAAACAGTTTTTATCTCTATGTGCGCAAAATATCTCCGGCTTAGCCGTTTCAACAGCTTTTATTGCCTTTATTCGGTATTTGCGGAAATTTTGAAGCGAATCTTCATAAGGACTGCGCAAGTGTATCAAACGTGGCTGTTGTTTGTTACGAAGGGCAATACACACATCAATAGAGAACAAAGGCGGACTAGAAGCTTTGAGAGAACGTGTCGTAAGAGTGTAGATATTAAGTTGGACATTAGAGCGTAAAAAGATGAAAGACTGAACTACATCCAGCCCATAAAAAAAAGCATACCAAAATTAAGTAACCAGTTTGGAAACAGTTGAAACGCGGAGAAAACACACTTTTTTTCGAAGTGGCTGACCAAGCTTGAAATTTATGGCGAATGGAGGATGATGTGGATCAGGGTCAACGTAAGGTGTGATAGAGGAGGAGAGATATATATTATTGGAGGGCAAGGTCCAAAAGACGGCCTGAGTCCATTTGGCTTGAGTCCGTTTTGTTTAAGTTCAATTTAGCTCGTCACTCACGACAGTCTCAATCCAGTCAGTCCATTCCATTTTCTGTCATTAATTTAGAAAAAAATAATAAAGAAAAACTTGAAGAAAAAATTATTTTTAATTTATTAATGGATCCGAAGCATATGAAGGAGTTGTTTGCAATTGCTGCTTGCATCTAGATCAAGAAACGAAAACCAAAAAAGGAAGTGGCAATAGGATGGCTTTCCGAACAGAAACAAATGAGTCACGGAAATTTGGTAAAAGAGCTCACACATGAGCTTTCTGATTGGCAAAATTATTTAAGAATGGATGAAACGACATATAACACGTTGTTACAGTTGGTCGCCCCATTAATCAAACGAAAGGATACGTATATGAGGCAAGCCATTACTCCTTACGAAAGATTGACCGCTAATTTGCGGTACTTAGCAAGCGATTGCAGCTATGAAGAGCTGAAATTTTCCACAGTAATTTCACCCCACATCATGGCCACCACTACCCATTACGGTGAATTTTTCGATTAAATAAAATAATCACAAAAACAGTCAATGAGCTTGTCACATGCCAGCGTGTGAAGTAAGACTGCCACGTTGTTTCGACTGAGGCTTCATCACACACAACCAGTCCATTTTATGGATTGTCAAAACTCGGCCTTCAATTTCCCCACACACGGTCGAGCCAAAAAGTGGTCCGATGGCTTTCCATGGACTTTGAATTGATTGGAAATCCAATTTGGTTCTTTCCATCTGGACTGATGGACTGCTCATGAATGGGGGCCTTAAGAGAGGAACGAGTAGAGAGAAATGGAAACTGCATTTCTGGATACGATATTCAAGGATGTCATATTCCATTGAATGGAGGGAAGGTTAAAATCATCACAGATCACCACAGGAGAATGGGGAAAATTGGTAAAAGTATAATTGCACAGTTCACTATAAAAACACTCTTATGAGGATATGGAGGTATTACAAGGAATATACACAGTAACAAGTAGTAGGCAAGTGGCATGTGATAGAGGAACTCCGACTGTTACACATTCAACAGAAAAGGGTGCAACGAAGTCACAGAGTGCACACTGTAGCGATTTATGAATGGCTGCCAGAACCCCTCCACCACAACCGCTTTTTGGGTTAAGGCTGTATCCCTGTCATTTCTGAAAACGTAGTCCAAGAAGAAATTCTTCGCTGAAAATATCAGCAAAGAGTCAAGTTTCAGCTAGAAAAATAATATCATTGGAGGAAGATAAAACAGAAAGCTTAAAAGAATTCGGTTTGGTTCTAAGACTGCAAGTCATTAGAGAGGATTAGCCACGTTGTCAGACCTGCAACATAGTTGTGTGAGCTTTGGCACGAGACAAGTCTCCTGAAGCAACTATCACCGAGGCCCCCCATGGAAATGGTTGAGCGATGTGCCGACACCTGAAACAAAAGCCTCGGATTGGACGGATAATACCTGTGCTGTGCTATGGTTGCGAAACATGGACCCTGACCCAAGCCTCCGAAAATATGATCGACACCTTCGAACGGAAAGTTCTACGACGGATTTTCGAGGCTATTCGCGACCGAGATGGATGGCGCATCCGGTACACAATGAGTTGTACGAACTTTACGATGAGCTGGAAGTCTACAAAATCGTCAAATTACAACGGTCACAGTGGGCTCAGTGTATGCGGACGCCGAGCAACTATTGGGGTTCCAAGATTGGAGGACGCGGTCACGTGACCGAGACAATTAGAGAAGATCGAACCAGGCGGCCAAGACCCGACGTCGGGCTGTTGTGCCACGTTGATGATGATGGTTAATGCGAAGTACCGAATTGGTAAGGCTCGCGCAGCTATTTTTACGTACCGATCTGCCTAATTTAATACCTGGGGCCTTAAATTTCAGGCGTTCTACAATATATTCACATGTGTAGTGAGGCCGATTCTGATTTATGGAGCGATTGTGTGGTGGAGGACAGCAGAAAGTGAGACCAATATCAAAGAACTAACAAGATTGCAAAGATCAGTTTGCATAAGTAAAACGGAACCACCCCAACAACCGGGCTGGAAATAATTTTGGGGTTGATTTTTCATCCTTCATCCTTAGAAGCGTTTGCTTAGCGGCAATACACTCCAAAAATTCAGGCATGTGGTACGACAGGTATGGTCTTGTTGCTGTGGATACGGACCATATGACCATAACATATAATTTAATAGGAATTTCTAGGTCAAGATACCCACAAGAACAGTCTGAAAGAAAAAGGTAATCACTGGCGACAATGGCACCTGGATTTACACGAATGAGTCAAAGACGGATACGGGAGTCGGCTCGAGCGTGTATTCAACGGATCTGAGCCTTCACCTGTGGTATAGATTGTCAGACCATGCTATCGTTTTTCAATCTGAAGTATACACCATACGCATAGTACTTGATTCCATCAGCGGAACATCAACAAAACCAACGACGATTTGCGAGAACTGTGAGCGTGTGCAGAGTGGCTGTCAACGAGAAGGCGAAGGATTATTTGGGTACCAGGGCATAGTGGTGTCACAAACAACCAAAAAGCTGATGAGTTGGCGAGGGGAGGTTCAGGGGCTAGAAACCGCCTCTGTATCACCATACCACGGTCACTTGCTAACGCCAAAAGCAAACTAGATGCGGTCACATGGATTAAATCGAAGTCCGAACGGAAAAACTGGCGGACTGTCAGGTAGCCAGGGAACTGTGGCCATCACCTGATTTAAACAAGAGCAGAAAACTGCTCAAGCTCAGCATAAACTGCTTGAGAGCGACGGTTGGTCTGCTCACAGGGCATTGCCTTACCGCATCTCATGCGAAACGTATCGGACTGATATATAACAACTTATGTGGGAAATGCGAGATGGAAAAGGACGCCATTGAACATATTCTTCGCAAGTGTCCAGCCCTTTATAATGAACGCTTCAAGATTCTAGAATCATACAACTTCCAGGAGTAAGCAGAAGTGGCTAGTACGACTTTTCTGTGCCAGCAGATTCAGTTTAGCGGAGTGGTCATTAGGCAACTCTAACTAACCAGCGCATGGTGGCAAATGGACCAAAGCTGGTGGCCTAATTCAAGCTGTGCATGCTGCATCTCTCTTATATAACCTAACCTAACTTAAGTAAAGTAATCCCACGATAACCCTCGTACTGGTCTAGGGGTTCAACCTGGTGGAGAACTTCATAACAAATTTGCAATGAATGCGAATACGAGTGTGGAGTGATTAGTTCCACGATTAACTTTAACCCTGATTAATTCATACTATTCAGAACTAGGTGAACTCAAAGTTTGGTGCGCGGACCCTCGCCCGAACCTGGATTTGAACCAGGGACCCCACACACAAGAAGCCAGTGCTCTACCCACTAAGCTACTCAAGCTTATCTAACCTAACTTAATTACTATAAAATTGGTGACGCGTTTTTTTTTCAAATGTTTAAATGTGTGTCCAGATGTGGGACAATTTTTAATTTAATTTATTTAATTTGTAATTCATTTATGCAAACTGAATTGTTAATCATTTATTCCTATTGGTTATGATACCTTGTTTGCTAGATAAATAAATAAAACTCGACCATCAGAATTTAAATCTCTTTCACCGAAGCACGATTTGAAAATAAACCAATCAAGATCACAAAACTTTCGCATTGCATCATGCACCCAATAACAGTTATCTGCTTTTGGCCATTCGTTTATAAGCTCGGAATAATAATGGTGCTGTAGGTTGTCTCTCGAAAATTAATTCATGATTTTTTTGGAGACACAATACGGCAGGGAGACAGAACGCAATTGTTGAATTGATATTCAACGACTGATACACATTAATCGATGTTCTAAAATAAGGAAATATGTCACAAGCTTGTTTGAAGATCAAAGAGAAAAATAAACGAACTGTGTAGATTTAAATTTGATATAAAATCAAGCAACGCAGTTCTTGTGATTTAAATTTGCATAAAATAAAGAGCTGGGCAGTTCAAAACACAAAAAAAAATGCTTTGTTTTCGCTCAAACAGCCGACGGATAAACATTACGCCGTGAGATCAACTGAATAATCCAATTTTCATCTTGCTTTCTTCTTTGTACATTTTTAATTTTTCGAATTAAATAAAATGTTGCTAAAGAAATGTTGCTAATAAATTTATGTTGCTTTTAAATTTCTCACGAAATAAATATTCCCACAAATAAAAATATATATTTAATATGTTTCTTGAATCATCCGCTAACTGGATTCTATAAGGCATCCAGATCACTTTCATTTTCACAACAAACAAACTCATTATCATTAATTTTATTCAGTATATCTTTCAAGATTACGTTGCAAATTATTTCAGTAAATTTAAATTGACAGGTAACAATCAAAATCCACAAAAATATCTACTAATAATTAAAATGTGCACAAGCATTTGAAATACTTCTTTCAACATATATATTTATTCATTAAGATATCCACTCAGCATTAACATAATAGGTCTGTTCCCGTACTTTCAGTAACTGAATTTTACTGAATTTTCCTGAATCATGTGGTGGGGAATTTCATGAAAAGTACGGGAACACTCTCATTATATTTCCTGAAAATTGACAACCGAAAGTGTCAGTTTTCGGTTTTTGGGAGAACAATAGTAATTATAAAGTCATCCTAAGCGGTAATAAATTATCGCCACAAAAATATTCGACCTTCATAGCAACATTACGCAAAAAATATGTTGCTTGCCGCGCAAATTTGAAAATATTTACTCCGTTTGACACTTTTCAGTATTTTTCAGTAGCCCAGACCCTACTGAAATTTACTGAAAGAGGGGAAACTTTCAGTTTTCAGTAAAACGGAGTACGGGAACAGCTTCATTGCAATTAATCGCGATTAATCGCAATTAATCGTAGTACGGGAACAGACCTAATATCTTGCTACTCGTACTACTTAATATTCACTTTCTCACAAGTTTTAGTTCAATGACGTGCGTGTTGCGCGTATAGTATTATAAGCAATGATATTGTTATGTTCTACCGTTAAACACCTTCCGTAGGTTCGATATTCTTCACATTCGTGAAATAAAACAGTTTCTTTTAAAACACTAATTACACTTTTATTCACACAAATATTTATAACACTAAATTCCGTACACTTTACTGATCGCACTATTATAATTTCGCGGTACAATTTAATTATCGCACTATAATTACTCGCACTTTATCGCTTTTAATTAATCGCGCCCGGATACACTAAACTGCTGTATCGCTTTTCACAGTAACACTTGTCGCTGTCTTCGCCATCTACTGAGTGATCGCTAGTACTTCTCGCGGTGGTATTTATAGTCATGCCAAATGTGTCTCGGATTCTCGAATGTTCCGCTTTTGTTTTCTAGAGGGCTCTATGGGCTATTGTGTGGAAGATGACTCATGGGTTTGAGGCTCTGGAATGTTCCCTTTTTACGTTCTAGACGATTATTCTACGTTTTATCCATAGATTGTTATTGTGTATTGGCTATTTATAGATTGTTTACGGTTTTTGGCTATTTATGGATTGTTTCTATTCCAAGAACACATGATCAGACAGACTCTTTAACGGTTGTCGCTTTTCCGGCCGCCGACACGTCGAAACATGTTTGTTCGTGCATGCAACACTACCCCCTCCTTAGACCTGTTCGTCCCGAACAGATTCGTCGTCAACATTTGTGCAAACCAGATGTAAAGCCTTCATTCTCGATCGGTACTTTCGATGTATCCGCCAGCCACTCTCGTCACGCCGTTCGTCATACGATCCTTCCCATTCCGGTTGTAGACTAGAACGTTCGTTCCATACCAAAACGTTTTTGGGGAATCCAATTAAGCTCGCTCTCAAATTGTACAGCTTCGTTTCCGCTTTCTTCACCGCTTGACGAATAGAGTCTAGCCGTTGACGTTGCCACCACTTCGAAACGTACTTCGCCGTTGTTTTGTGGTAATCCGGCGATTTCTTTGTTTTCGATCCAATATGCCCTCTCCGAGAAATATTACCCATTACACATTTCCGCTCAGATCCGGATGCAAATTTCTTCGTTGTTTCGCTGCATTTTATGTTGCCCTGCGATACTTCTAACGGTTTTTCTACTGTTTCCGCCAAAACGCCTATTCGTCTCGCGGCTACGCAGATGTGGTCTTCTTGTCCTTCTGTTCGCTGTTTCCATCCTGATCGACGAGATAATGATACTTCGTTGCTCGTCCACTTGATTTTTCGCTCTCCCAAATCCAGGCTAAAACCATGAGAGCCCAGGAAGTCCATTCTAAGTATGCACTCGTCTGTTATCTCCGCTACCAAGAACTGATGCTCGAATACCATATTTCCAAGCTGTATCGGCAGAACAATTTCACCAAGAACCCGCGTAGAATCACCCGTTACTGTCTGAAGCACGTACCTTTCAGTGTTACTGAGTTTCCAGGACTTAGCCATATCCGCTCTCAGGATCGATCTTGCAGCTCCAGTGTCGATGATGATTTTACAGGCTTCGTTATTGACTTTCCCCTGCAAGCTCAAGTTATTCTCACGAACATGCAACCTGGCAACGGTGATTGTTTCAAGTTTACCAGTGTTGCAGTCACACCGTTGAACTTCAAACTTATTTCCCACTGGTTTCGCTGCCGTTCTCCAAGAGTAAGTTGCTTTGTTTGACCGTCCAGATTCACAGTACCTAGTTTGGTACTTCCTGTAGCAGTCACGACTTAGATGTCCGCTCTTTCCGCAGTTCCAGCATCGAGGAACTCTGCTTTGCATACATTCCTGACAATACTTCGATTTCCGTTTCCTGCGACAGTCACGCATCAAGTGACCCTTTTCTCCGCAATTCCAACACTGAGGAGCTCCACTTCTCCTTGATTCGCAGGAGATATTGGCTTTCCTGCACAAACATTCCTCGCGTACTTCACCGACTCTCCGCGACGCCAACTTCGCCGATTCGTAGATGAGAGCGTGGGCCAAAGACTCCTTCAGTGTTCGTTTTCCTACCAAACGAAGTGCCATTTGAAACTCCTCATCACGCACTGCTTGGATGAAAGCATCTTTCGAAATTTCATCCCGATATTCTGGATTCCACCTGGGGTAGGACAGAAGTGTTAATCGCTCAACGTCCTGAGCCAACTCCTGCAACGTCTCCCCTGGCTTCTGTATCCGTGTTCTCAGCTGTGATCGATGAACTTCCTTCAGGTGATCTTCGCCGTACCTCATATGCAATGCATTCGTCACGCTTGAATAGCTGAAGCTATTGTCCTCTGGAATTGTTAGAAGAACTTCCGCTGCGGCTCCTCTCAATGACACCATCAGTTTTAGCGCTCGCTCTCGATCGCTCCAGTTGTTAAACTCTGCAACTGCCTCAAACTGCTTCTTGTAGATGGTCCAAGAAGTCTGCCCATCAAAAGTTGGTGCTTTGAGTGTTTTGCCCGTTCTTGATTCAGCTGCCACAATTCCTACCGCTCTCACGCGTTGCAGATCCGAATTCAGCAAATCCATTTCCTTTCTAAGTTCTGCCAGCTTCCGCTCTTGCTTCTCGCACTCCACGTTCAACTCTGCCAATTTCAGCTCGTTCACTAATTTCGACATTGTTCTTCAATTAGTCCACACAACTTTTTACGGTTTCACTTTAGTCCACAAAATTTTTCACAAATTTCAATTTGTCCGCACAATTAACAATAATCACTGTCCGAAACTTTTAACTTTTTATTTAGTCCGCGCTCTTATTAATTTTCCCTTTTTAAACAAGTTCACTGTCCAGAACTTCACTAAAAGTCACTTTCTAAATCACGAACGCGACAGAATCCCTTATTTCTGACACCAGTTGTTATGTTCTACCCTTAAACACCTTCTGTAGGTTCGATATTCTTCACATTCGTGAAATAAAACAGTTTCTTTTAAAACACTAATTACACTTTTATTCACACAAATATTTATAACACTAAATTCCGTACACTTTACTGATCGCACTATTATAATTTCGCGGTACAATTTAATTATCGCACTATAATTACTCGCACTTTATCGCTTTTAATTAATCGCGCCCGTATACACTAAACTGCTGTATCGCTTTTCACAGTAACCCTTGTCGCTGTCTTCGCCATCTACTGAGTGATCGCTAGTACTTCTCGCGGTGGTATTTATAGTCATGCCAAATGTGTCTCGGATTCTCGAATGTTCCGCTTTTGTTTTCTAGAGGGCTCTATGGGATATTGTGTGGAAGATGACTCATGGGAATTTCTGACTCATGGGTCAATAGATATTTATTTACGACAGAGAATTGTCCCACGCTAATCGGCGTGTATACATGACACGGCATGAAATAGTAGCATGTCGAGTTTCAACCAACTATTTATAATCGTTGCAAATAAGGCAATAAGATTGAACATTTTGAAGATAATCTTAATACATATTAAATGCGCACATCGTAGTAGCGTAGCTTATCAAGAATGAAAAAAAATTGTTATTTTATTTTATAAAAAGCTTAATAAGATGCTGGGATCTTCGATCGGAGGAGGATGAGAAGGGGTGGGATGATGTGGCTGACCTTGCCAAACACAACAAAAGAGTTCTTTTAGACAGGGGCGGATGTGGTTGTGGAAATCGAAAATATCTTTTATATTTCAAATTTAAAAAGGCACCTCCATCGCTACGAATGAGTTAGAGCAGGGGTGGGCAAACTTAATACTGGTATGATCGACATTAAACTTTTCAATTTATGCGTGATCGACTTCCAAAAATGGGTTAAATTAAAAACAAATAAAAATTTAATTAAGGTCTTTATTGATATTAATATATTAAATACATTGTATTACTACTTTGTGCAATGCACTTTATTAATAAATATTTTGGATTAATTTTTGATGTATATGCGTGACTCTCCATTTCATCAAAAAGTATTGTAGAGTTAGGCTTGTAAGCACTGATGCACAATCGAATAGATGCCATTAAGTGGTCATCAGTCAGAGAACTCCTAAGTTGCGATTCGATGTTTTTCATTTGAGAAAACGTTGCTTCACCTAGATAAATGGGAGCAAAAAAATGCAAATATCCTCATTGCCACCAATCTCAATAATAGATATTTTTTATGGTAATTAAATCCAAAAATAATTTTCATTTGCGCGTGCTATTGTTAAAATTTCTAACTATAGATCCGATGAATTCAATTCTAAAGTATGAGCTAGATTTGATGAAACATCCTCGCTATCGAATTCTCCAGAAGGAAATGAAATAAATTCAAAAATCGGTTGAAGGTTATTGAGATTTGCAAATCGTCTCTCGAATTCTTAATTAAAATTTTCCAGTTCAGAACAAAACATTTCAATATTACATGCACCAGTAGGTTAGGTTAGGTTGTACTAGATGGCACAAGGCCACACATAGACCTATTGGTCCATAGTGATACCAGATAAATGGGCCAGGAGAAAAAAAAATCAGTCCAAGCGGCCATCGAAGGCCACGGATTTTTTCGCGAACTGAAGGATGTCTTTCAGCTTTTGCATTTTACAGTCGCCAGTAAGTTCAATATGTTTTTCTATGCATGGAAAATATTTAAAAATTTTGCCTATTTAATTGTGAAGCAAAAGGTTTTAATTTTACTTAAAAAACATTTACCGAACCCAACAAGTCAACAATATTTTCCTTTTCCTTGTAATTGTAAATCAAGCGAGCTGTAAAGGTCCATAAAATCCGTAAGAAATGCTAATTTCTTTACCCATACTGGATCTTCCATTTGCTCATGTTTTTCTGCCAATGTGTCCAAAAATGCAACAATTTCAGGCAAAAGATTTAGAAATCTTTGCAAAAAGCTTCATCAGCTGAGCCATCTAAAGCTTAGTACTGTTTTCGATATCACGTTAAATTTTCATGCAAATTTTCACGTAAAATTTTTTTTTGGGCGAAAATTTAGCTTGAAAATAAGCAAGAGTTGTACTCACTTTTAAGCGTGAAAAATTGCTTGGAAGATGCTTTCGCTTTGAAAATGCAGATAGCTTTGGCACATGTCTCCAATCATTTCACGCCAATTTAGTATGTGCAGTTCATTCTTTAGGCTAGTACTGAGTTTACTACAATGATATAAATCATCTGCATTTTTTATATAAATCTATAAATTGAACAAATCGAGAGCATAGCTATCTCGGATTTTCCCTTTGGCTTCTCCGCCACCAATGCTGTGCGAGCTTTTGTGTGAACTGAAACTGCGTGAACTGTCCGATTCGATCTATTAGGCCAAGGCCCATTCCAAAATGTACGGAATAAATCGCCTACTAAATTTTTAGGTCACATTTTAAATTAACCTAGTAAATTATTTAAAATGTCTGTGATCGACTGTTGAACTGTTTGCGATCGACCGGTCGATCGCGATCGACCGTTTGCCCACCCCTGAGTTAGAGTGAAGTCGTGTTGCTCCATTTTGATGAAATAAATTAAATAATGAATGGAGTCATCGGACTCCTTTTACACATGTGCGGGAGAAAGGTCAGATAACTCCATTGTGATGATAAAATAGTCTGGGCGGGAAAATTGAGATGCAACGGGATGGGGCGACAGTTACATGCAATCTGTTGGACTACATTTTGAATGGAATCATCTAACCTTCTTCTACCCGCTGGAGATATCAAGTGTGTTCGCAAGGGGTAGAAGAGTGGTTGGAGGAACCCATTGTCATCGCTAAACGTGGAGGCGGATTTTGCATTTTTCAAATTAGAAAAAAAAAAAACAAATGTTTAAAATTGCAAGGTTAGTCCAACCAACTCCACCTACTTCCGCCCACTCCGATCCACGGTACCATTACCTAGACATTTACCATAATAAATACTTACAACGATTTTTGTCTCTAGCTTTTATTCACCAGCATATAAACAATTATTTGGTCAAAAAATAACAAGAAGGGAACCCACTTAAGTACAGTTTTGAATCATTTTGAAGCAGATAAATGAGAGTACTAGAAATTTTGTTTGGGTTCTGTTGAAGACTCGTCTTAAAAAAAGAGTGGGCAACAAGGGAGGCCTCTTATCAAAAATACTAACGGTGCATTGAGTTTCCTTAGCTTTTTCGTTGCCGATGGCAACCTGGCTGCGCACCTTTGAAGACTGGTCTCTATAGTTTTAGCCATCTACATTTGTATAAAAAAAATTATAAAAAAGTCTGATTTTCCTGAACACCTGATTTTCGAAGAAATTATCTTTGAGTGATTTAAAAATGTGTAAGGACGTAATACACTTCTTTGTAGTATCATATCTACCATTTCTTACTCAAAGCAACAAATATCATTTTCTGACAGAATCTCCTATAACACAAATGATGAAAATGTTCAGGGCTGGCAACATTTGTCCAACACAGCAGCAATAAGTCTACCATAACATGCTCGTGCTGAATCCACCTATCCTTTGAATTTCGTTTTCATCCAGGGATATCATCGAAAGTTTCAGCGATTAAACTATGTATGGGGTTGCCATCCGAAAAATTTTCGAAACTCGGAAAATTTAAATATCGGTTGCTTATTTTATTTAATTGTCTGATGCTGGCAATCATGTTTTAGGCTTACCACTCTCAAAGCTTATCAAATTTTCGAAACCTTAATATTTGTTGTTAATGGTCATTGCAGGATTATCCCCATTTGAAAATTTAATGACAATATCGCTTAGTAAAGAAATACAAAAAAAAAATATGAACCTTAACATAGCTGGCAGCCCTTTCATGTTTTCCCTATGAAATTCCTACGACAACTGGGCTACAACAAGACTTTAGAAAGGAAGAACAAAGGAAGAACACTGACAACACAAGAACACTGGACAATACTGACCACAGGCGATGCAATATATTCCTCATTGCACAATAACAATAAAAATCTTTTTAATTCACACAATATACTTCACAATCCTTTCAAAACGATCTATAGACGATCAATATTATTTTGCAATACAGCATATTGTGCAATAATGTTGATCGGCTAGAGGCCGCTTAACACCTGATGCTAATATGTGGCAATCATGACAGCGCTTATCACCAGTGGCGGCTCGTCGTTGTACGCAAAGGAAGCAGTGCTTCCCCAGCTATACTACTTTGCATTAAAAAAAAATATTTTACAATCAATATTTAACAATCAAAAGATTTGATTTATGAATATTCAAAAACATAACCTTTTCTTTCAAAGACAAAACTCTATTGCCACTATGCATGAAGTGGTTTTATTTTATAACAGTCTAACTACAGAGCTTCGAAGGTAAATTTACAGCGACGTAACGAAAACTGAGTTAGAGTGAAGTCGTGTTGCTCCATTTTGATGAAATAAATTAAATAATGAATGGAATCATCGGACTCCTTTTACACATGTGCGGGAGAGTTGAGCCAGAAACACATTCCGATGCAGTGCAGTGAATTGCTTTGACAAATAATGTCAAATTAATTTGTGGAGGTTTTATATTTAGATTTTGGTTACATATTTTAATTATTTAATGTGTTGAGAAAAGAATTAATAAAAAGAAAACTTTTTGTGTTAGCGGATTGTGTTGTACACAATAATTTGATATTATTAAACACAGTCTGGAGAGGGATATCATTCAGCAGCTGGAAACCCAAGGCTAGTCGTAAGAAACACATTTCCTATAATTCTAGATTAAGTAAAGATAAAAAATGTAATAATGCCTCCTTCCAAAACGATTCCCATCCTTATTCCCCAATACGAGCTACCAAGAATTTAGCATTCAAACCCTCAAAGCTAGATACCTTGACAACTGCGCCGCAAAAAGAAGTTATTTCGAGCAACCATATTCAAATGGTCCCCGTGCAGGCAGATATGAGTGCCGACCAGTCGCCCAGCGCGGAGTCGATCAATTCTCTGACCAGTCCTCAAATAACCGTTCGTCCTAGCATGCCCACCAGCGCAGCAACAAATTCTCCATACAAACATTTTTTTCAGGAAATGAAAAAGAAAATTTCTGCAAAAAAGATTGTCGGGGTTAAAAACAATAAAAATTGTGAAACTGCACACAGCGGCCAAAATGATACCAATAAAGCTAGGAAAGACTCTCTGCATGAAAATCTTACTCCAGCCCAGTTATCACCTTCTCCATATACAAATTTCATCCGTGGTGAAGATCAAATACCATCCACAACCACCTTAGCTACAAAGTTTCCATCACAACCTGCATCCAGTTTTTTTAGACCCGTTAGTGCCTCCACATGTGAAAGCTACCATTACATCAAGAGCTGATTTAGAAAATAGGTACCTACTTTCTCGGCTAAGGGATGGTAAAATATACGACAATGTTCGTCTTTTCCTGGCTTATATGCACAAAGCCAGCGACTGCGCATGTTTTGAGGGTAAAACTAAAACCCATCTGAAAATTATGATCCAGCAAGAGGGTCTACCAATCGACTTTGATACCCTTCATCTTATCTTTACTCGGTACCACGAACAACTTGGAGTATCCGCAGACCAAGTCAAAAGTGACCTAAAACTATACGCTTCACATGTCTCCTCAAAATATATTTCTCAGCTTCAGAAAGCAAGGGAAGATTTCAATAGGTATCGATCCTAACAGAAAACAATCTAAACATGGCCTCAAACTTTTTTACCACAATTGCGGTGGTATGAGAGGCAAACTAAATCAACTCTTCCTTGACGCCAAATCTTGCAAATTTAATGTGCTTACCTTTACCGAAACCTGGTTAAACCACTCTCATTTAAACGAGGAAATACTCGACGGTTGCTGGACCATATACAGAAATGACCGTAATTATATCCATACTGGACAAACCAGAGGTGGTGGTGTACTGATTGCCGCTCATAACTCCCTCTCAAGTGAAATAGTCGAGACCGAACCACAATATCAGTTTGAACACAAATTTATTCGAATTTCTTGGTCCAAAGGTTTCTTGTACATTGGTACTTTCTACGTCCCGCCTAATTCAGACGATACCGTTTACAATGACATATGCGAAACCATATCTTCTCTGGTCTCATCACTTAATGATAATGATAAGATTATAATACTAGGAGATTTCAACCGTCCAAATTTAAAGTTCATGGAAGATGAAAACGACAACAACCTCCTTCCGTTCAATATCGTTGATTCATCTGATTTAAATCTTGTAAGTACATTTTACAGCAATGATTTGCAGCAAATCGCCCCCACTTCTAACCAAAATGGCAATTGGTTAGATCTAATTTTTACCAACAGTTACGACGATGTAGTAGCTAATTTGACAGTAGATGCAGAGCATCTTTTTTCCAATACTTTTCACCACTCTGCTTTTACAGTCGAGCTATTTATATCTGATTTGACAACCTCAAAATCATACAACAATTCAGTTGTATATGATTTTCGAAATGCTGACTATGAGAGCATTAACCACCATTTGAATAATATTGACTGGAATAGTTCTCTATTAACGTTGGAATTGAACGATGCTGTGTCTTTATTCTACCAGTTGATTTTTGATGCGGTTGAAAAATTCGTCCCGAAAATAAAGAAAAAAGATAAACTATCTGAGCCTTGGTTGGATAGAACTCTGAGGTGTTTACGAAATCAGAAAAACAAACTATATAAGATAATAAAAACCGACATCAATGCTAGCGAAGATATCAAGAGAAGATACAATGAACTAGCTAAAGAATTCTTAAGGAAGTCTCGCGAAGCATATGAATGTTATATTAATATAGTTGGGGAAAATATAATCTTGGACCCCAAAAAATTTTTTGACTTCGTGAACACCAAGCGCAAAACTTCAGGCTATCCCACAGCAATGTATAAAAATGACTCACTTTCTTCTGACCCACTAAAAATATGTGACATGTTTGCCGACCATTTTCAAGAAGTTTTCTGTCCACCCGGTGGATTATGTAACATGTCGCTTGTCTCAACACCTCAGTTTGCTATCGCTGATGAAATATATTTAACTAGGGAGGATGTTGTAAAAGCGATAAGCGAACTTGACATGAAAAAAGGCCCTGGACCAGATCTACTTCCTCCGAGCTTCATAATCAACAGTGCAGAAACTATCATCTCACCCCTGCTTATAATTTTCACCAAATCACTATCATGTGGTAGATTTCCTCAATTCTGGAAATCATCTCATCTCACGCCAATTCATAAAAGTGGTGACAAGCGCTCGGTTAAAAATTATAGAGGCATTGCAATTTTGTCAGCTATACCTAAACTATTTGAAAAAATTGTTTGTGCATTATAGCTATTGATCCTCTTCTTAACGAACAGCAACATGGCTTCAGAAAGGGCAGGTCAACTACCACCAACCTTTTGATATTTATCTCGGATGTACTTTGCAATATGGAGAAAGGGTGTCAGATCGATGCCATATATACTGATTTCAGCAAAGCTTTTGACCGTGTTGACCATGATGTTTTGAAATATAAACTGCAAAAACTAGGCATTTCCGGAAACTTGCTAGGATGGCTGGATTGCTACCTTCGGAATCGAACACAACATGTAAAATTCCAAGGTTTTCTCTCAAAAATAATTACTGTCTCCTCGGGGGTACCTCAAGGCAGCCACTTAGGTCCACTCCTGTTCAATATTTTTATTTCGGATCTTTCGGAAGTGTTATCCGATATTCCACACCTTTTTTATGCGGACGATCTAAAATTATACCACACTATCCAATCGGAATCCGATTCAAACTTCCTTCAGTCAAAACTCTTATCGTTGGAGCGATGGTGTGACCGCAATAGACTTTTCCTTAACGTAAACAAATGCCATGCCATAAGCTTTTCCCGCAAGTCATGCTCTTTAAATTTAAATTTTGATTACCGCCTTAGTAATCAGTTGCTGAAAAAAGTGGATAGTGTTGTAGATCTCGGAGTCGTTCTAGATAAAAAGCTGCGCTTCAATCTTCAGTACGACAAAGTTCTAGCAAGAGCCAGCAAGCAATTAGGATTCATTAAGAGACGTGCGAAAGAATTTAAGAACTTATGGGTAACAAAATCTCTTTACGTATCCTTAGTTCGCCCAATATTGGAATATGGTTGCATCGTTTGGAATCCCATTTTCAACTGTCATAGCGATAGATTGGAATCCATCCAAAAGCAGTTTGTTATTTTTGCTTTGAGAGATATATATAACCCACACGATTTTGAAAGTTTGCCATCTTATAATTACAGATTAAGCCTTTTAAACCTTGAGACACTCTCTTCGAGGAGAACGGTATTATGCTCTTGTTTCATTTTTGATGCAATTAGGGGCTTGATCAACGTTGAGTATCTCTCGAATAAAATCACTTTCAATAACCCTGTAAGACGTACTAGGTATACACGTATTCTCAATGAACATCAGCATCGGACTGTTTATGGAGACAGGGAGCCCATCAACAGATGCTGCAAAATATTTAACAATTTTTCCAACTACTATTCCTTATCTATTCCCAAGACAAGTTTCAAATATGCTCTATTCAAGGCTCTAAAATCTTAAAAAAAACCTTCCTCCTTACAATTTCCTCAAGTTGACAACCAAATATAGGTTTGGAATATGTATTTAAAATTATTTATGCTATTTTGTTATAGTGTAGTTTAAGAAAACTTATAATTAATTCAAATTGTAATTTGTTATTATTATTTTTATGTTATATGCCTTGTTTGGCTTGAAATAAATAAATAAATAAAAGAAGAAAGAGAATTCGGACAAGAAGCTATAATACCGAAAAGCAAAATTTTCAAAATACGCAAAAAGGAAAATGACATTTGTCATATAAAAATGATTTTTCTCGCACTCGCTCAATTAATTTTTCGTCCATTTTTAATTTCGAGGTAAATTATCACCAAAATTTAAATTGCTCATGCCCGGTAAGCTACTGTCAAACAAATGCCAACTGATACAGTGTACAGTGTTTTTAGAAATTAAGCCTAGTAATGTATTCGACGAACGAAATACAGCGAAAACGTCTGTGCGGAATCGAGCGAAATAAAGTTCCGCACCCCGACACCGGGGGCAGTATAAATTGCCCTTGATGACATTTAACAAGTGCATTACATTTGAAGTCGGTGCATATAAATTTAGCTAACCGGCATCAAAAATGATATTATCAGAAAAACAAAAACTACTATTGCTAGGATGCGCTGTCCATCCATCCATTTTCACTCATTTTTCAATAAAATATCCGCAAACTCGAAAGAAATTATGAGCTGTCACATTTTTCGCATCAATTTAAGGTACCTGGGTCATTAAATGGAAATTTAACTTATACATAGTGCAGCGGCATCTCAGAGCGATTCACTGCGTTGTCTTCGAAGACAGTTATACGTCTTCGAACACATTACTGACGAGCAAAACCAAACGAAACGAAATTCCGCGCCAGGCTGATTTTGTATGGGATTTGACACTTCGTTTCGTTTCGCGTCAAATATATTTCAGGGCTTTAACCTGAATGATGCAGTGCAGTCAATGTGGATTGCCACATGGAATCACATGGGCTCTAAATTTCAGTACAGTGCAGTGCTATGTTATCTTGTGACAAAAGAGGCCCCTAGTCACTAAAGTCAGGAAATCATATGTTTCCTTTGCTAAACCGCACTATTCCTTTTAGGTTAACCAGGGATATGACGGTCAAATTTGAGAGGAAGGGTGCATTAAATGCCGCCACACACCTTCTCGCCAGAGCCGGGCAATGGCACATGAAAGAAAGAAGGATTCCTTTTCGTTCTCCGAGCCACAGCTCCGACAAAAATCGTTGCAACTTGCGCCCAGCCGTTGCGCATACCGTCCTATGACGGAAAGACAGCTTTAGATTTCAGTATACACCTCTCAACTTTATTGTTTAGCCACAGCCACAGCGTAACAACCAGCGTACCAACTTATTCCAGTTTCCCATAAAAACACTTTGACCTTGAAATTGCACCTCCATTTGCGCAATGCATTATCTGTCAAAGCAACCTGAGAGTGCACTGGTATTTTTTGCGAGAGTGAGCCGTATGTCAGCAACGAAAAATCTAGCCTGAGTATGTAGTTGTCGAATCGTATATTGCATCTCTTTCTGTTCCATGCGATTTCTTTCAACTATCCAGACTGACCAACAATACAATCTCAGGTTAGATCACTGGATTTTTGGTCCGTATACATATACGGAGTTGGTAGGTTGGTTAGGAACAAACTTCTTACGCTGTGGTTTAGCTTTGGGCCATCGGTGTATAAGCCCACTCTCGTTAGATTTTTTCTATGATAATGCCAAAGCCCAGGGCATTACCGTAGCATAAGAACTAGATATGAGGCGTATATACTGGAACAGGTATATGGAACAGGTATTTTTTTGGAACAGCCAGTACCTAGTACGAAATTCAATAATACTAGGTACGAGTATTTTTGAGGACTATACATGTAATCATATTTCTAAAGTTTTTGAGGACTAGACATGTAATCGTATTTCTAAAGTTCCAAAATATTCGATACGAATATACTCGTATAGTTCCAAAATATTCGATACGAATATACTCGTATCGTTCCAAAATATTCGAATACGAATATACTCATATCGTTCCAAAATATTCGAATACGAAAATAACGTATCGTTCCAAAATATTCGAATACGAAAATAACGTATCGTTCCAAAATATTCGAATACGAAAAGAACGTATCGTTCCAAAATATTCGAATACGAAAATAACTAGAGGTGGGACTAATATATTTTTAGTTTCCAATTCTAAATTCAAGTCTATAACCAAACAACGTGTAGTTTCAAATTCTATATTCAATTCTCTATCGAAACAACGTGACAACTCATATCAAAAATAATAAATTGACAACTCAATAATATTTTTTATATCTAACATCAAAAACAATATTTTTTCTTAGCCTCTTTGATTGTACCATTTGGGTGAGTTGTGTCTGATGTAAAGTAGTGTGGTGAGTAGTGGAATGTGAGAATGTTAAGTGTAGGTGTAGGTGTTTGTGTATCCACAATACTCCCCTGCCAGCGTTTTACGCGTTATCGCGAGGCGTAGGAGAGTGGCACCTTTGTGGTTCGCCCAGCTAGAGAGACGTACGGAGCGAATGTAACTTTCCTCACTGGTCTCTTTTCGGGAGCTGAAGGCATTAATGGTGCAGTCGAGGTTGCCGATGCTTGTTGGTTTTCGAAAGAATTGTCGATAGGTTCCATAGAGGATGACGTGTAACAAGGCTTGAGCCTGTTAATGGAAACATTGACGGATTTGTTTCTGATTTCCAGAGTGTAATAGTTAATATGTCTGGCTAGGACTTTGAAAGGACCGTCGTACGGTGGAATGAGTGGTGGACGAACAGAATCGACTCTGACGAAAACGTGTGAGCAAGAGTCGAGTTGCTTGAAGATGAATATCTTCGGTGTTGTGTGGTGTTGAGCATCAACCGGTCGAAGTTTTGCCATTGTAGCCATTAGTTCGGAGGCAAAGTCTGTTTGGCTAATCTTCCTAGGATTTTCTTGAAGAAAATCATTAGGAAGACGCAGGTTTTCTCCGTACAGGAGTTGTGCCGGTGATGCTGTGAATTCTTCTCGGATTAGAGATCGTAATCCAAGAAGAATTAGGGAAAGTGTTCTAGTCCAAGAAACATCGTTGTGAGCCATGATAGCCGATTTAAGAGTACGATGCCATCTTTCTAAGAAACCGTTGGCCTGAGGGTGGTACGCTGTGGTACGATTGCGTTCGAAGCCCAAGAGTCGACCAAGCTCAGCATGGAGCGCTGACTCGAATTGTCTGCTCTGGTCGGTGACAATGTATTGGGGAACTCCAAATCTAGCAATCCAGGTGCTTAGTAAAGCAGTAGCACAGTAATTGGCAGTAATGCTGGCTAAAGGAATTGCTTCAGGCCAACGTGTGAAATGGTCAATTATGGTGAGACAGTAAGTGTATCCCTGCGAGTGTGTTAGGGGACCAACTATGTCGATGTGAATGACCTTAAAACGTTCGGAGACCGTAGGAAAGGTCGATACAGGTTTGCTCACATGTCTGGTTATCTTGCATTTTTGACAAGATATACTTTCTCGGGCCCAAGTGGCAATGTCCTTGTTCATCGAAGGCCAGAAGAATTTAGTTGCAATGTGCTTTCTTGTAGCACGAATACCAGGGTGAGCGATATTATGTTCTGAGTTGAACACCTGTTTCCTGAACGTGTGAGGAATATAAGGTCGTATGGTTGGGCCAGACACTTCACAAAAAATGTCGACGCTGGTGCCAAAGATTGGTTGTTTCTTTAAAACAAATTTAGAGTCCTTGAGAATCTTCTGAAACTCTGCGTCCGATGCTTGGGACGAGGCGATTGCGGCAAAGTCGAGAGTACTGGGAAGAATGGTTTCTTCTAGACGAGAGAGTGCGTCAGCAACAACGTTGTTGCAACCAGAGACATGCCGAATGTCAGAAGTGAACTCACTTATGTAACTTAGATGTCTAAGTTGACGAGGTGTAGCCTTTTCTGGCTTTTGTTTAAAAGCAAAAGTCAGTGGTTTGTGGTCGGTGTATAGAGTGAACCTTTGGGCTTCCAAAAAGTATCGGAAATAACGAATGCCCTGATAAGCCGCCAAGAGTTCGCGGTCGTATGCACTATACTTTCTTTGTGCGTCGCTTAATTTGGCCGAGTAAAAACCAAGGGGTTGCCAAGAGCCTTGACATTTTTGCTGCAGAGCAGCCCCGATGGCGGAATCGGAAGCGTCTACGAATAGACCAAGCTCGGCGTTTGAGTCCGGAAAGGACAATAGAGTGGCTTCTGTTAAACCAGTCTTGACTTGGTCGAAAGCTTTGCTAGCTTCTGTTGACCAGTCTATTGTCTTAGCACCATCTTTTTTAGAGCCAAAAAGATAGGCGTTGAATGGTTGCTGCATCTCAGCTGTGTGAGGAAGAAAGCGACGATAAAAATTGACCATCCCCAAAAATCTTCTTAGGTCTTTAACCGTCTTGGGGAGTTTAGCTGTTGAAATTGCCTTAACCCGATCTGGGGAGGGCTTAATGCCTTTCGGCGAAACCTCATGACCTAAGAATTTGATTGAAGGTCGAAGGAAGTGGCATTTCTCCATGTTGATAATAAGACCATGGTCCGCTAATCTTTTGAAAATTTGTTCTAAGTGAACAAGATGCTCTTCTTCGGAAGTCGAAGCTACCAAAATGTCGTCGAGGTAGATAAAACAGAATTTTAATCCGTGTAGGACTTCATGTATGAAGCGTTGGAACGATTGTGACGCATTGCAAAGTCCGAAAGTCATTCGGGTGAACTCAAAGAGTTCGAAAGGTGTGCAGATGGCGGTCTTTGGAATATCGTTCGGCTCGACTGGAATTTGATGGTAGGCTTTAGTCAGATCTATGGTGGAAAAGATATTTTTGCCATGTAGTTCATGACAAAAGTCTTGAATAATGGGGATCGGATATCTATCCGGGACGGTTATGGCGTTAAGGCGTCTGTAATCGCCGCAAGGACGCCATTCCCCATTAGACTTGCGTACCATGTGTAGCGGAGAAGACCAGCTGCTATTTGAGGGGCGGCAAATTCCCTGTTGTAGCAGGAAATCGAATTCCTTTTTGGCCGCCGCGAGCTTATCTGGTGCAAGTCGACGTGGTCTCGATACTATTGGAGGGCCTGTGGTCAAAATGTGGTGTGTCACCTTATGTTTACAGGGTTGTGAGAACCCTGAGTTGACCGTGATGGCATGGTATTTGTTGAGAAGGGCATGTATACGTGGATCTGAGGTTTGCTCAAACAAAACACTAAGTTTAGGACCTTTGTACGAAGTGTACGTGCCTTTCGATGAAAGAGAAGTAACTAGCCCATAGTGGCAGAGAAAGTCTGCGCCTAAAATGGGTCTAGAGACATCGGCAATGATAAAATCCCATGAAAACTCACGACGGAGTCCCAGGTCTAGTTTGATCACCTTTCGTCCATAGGTGTTGATGGTCGACTGGTTTGCCGCGGCAAGTCGCATACCAGAAGGTGGAAGTTTTCCGGTAGTAGGTGCTGGAAGCACCGAAATATCTGCGCCTGTGTCAATCAAGTAGTGTCGTTTAGACAAGTTGTCATGAATTATTAGACGACGGCTAGGTGACAAGTCGCGTTTTCTTACCGTCTGAAGAGAACAGCGACTTAGTTTTTTGGTTCAGATGAACCAGCCTTGAAGGCGCATGGAGAGATGCATTTTAAAGCCTTGGAGCCGAATTTGTAGTGGTACCAACAAATACCAGTCCCTCGTGACTGGCTTCAGCGACGTGGCTGCGAGCGAGATCTCCCTTGGGACTTCGAACGCGATCGTAGTTGTTGGGGGACGAGCCTCGTGAGAGCAGCAACCTGCTGTGTCAAAGCGGCCACCTCTGACTGCTGGGGGGAAACGGCGACTGAGCTTACTTGTGGCGTGACAAATACTTCAGCAATTTTGTCTGCCGTTTCCGCCAACTTGTTCAGGCTGGCCTCCGGAGAGCAGGCTAAAATAGCCTGAGTCTGCTCCGGAAGCCGCTGCAGCCAGAGGGTCCTCAAAAGGTCGTCCCCAACCGCGGAACCTCCCAACTGCTTCACATCACGAAGCAGCTGGGAAGGTTGTCTATCGCCAAGGGTAAGATTCCCCAAGAGGTGCTTCAGCTTTGACGAATCGCTGGCTGAAAGCCGCGATATAAGCGCCCTCTTGAGGATCTCGTAAGGCGTGTGAGGGTCCGGGCTCGCGACCACGTCCCTGACCACCTTCAGCTCCGCCGAACCCAGCGAGGAGATCACGTAGTGGTATTTGGTCTCCGAGCCCTTAATACCAGCTTTTGCAAATTGGCTTTCTAGCTGGGAGAACCACAAAGCTGGCTCTTCTTGCCAAAACGCGGGTGGTTTCACGGATGTTGCACTGATTTCGGGACCGGATGACGCGCCTGAGGGAACCGCATCCTCATTGTCCAACGACATTATACACGGAGTTACGCGACGGAACGAACGAAACGCGGCAGAAAAATATTATGGCTGAAAAGTGTGTAAATAAATCTATAGTGGATAATTTGTACTAAATACTAGGATTACCAATAAAAAAATTTTATATTCTTAACTTAAATATTAATTTTTACTGCAGATACCACAGTTCTTCTGGGACCGGTGATTGTTCAGATAATATTTTTCAGGTATTTAGCCAGTTGAATGGTTGATGGGCGTAATATTGTAATCTTCTTTTGCGTTTTTGTCAATGCAATAAGCTAGCCGTAAGCTTAGCTGCTTGAAGTTTATTTAAAACACCGGCGTACAAGAGTGACATTTCTCTTATCGAACCTGAGGTTGGTTTAAACTCTCTAATACAAGTTCATTAAAATAAACGGTACTCTGAGGTTGTCGTATCGAAGAAGTATCCACAATTATCGAAACTGTATATTTTGTTTTTAGAAAATTCAGTTTTCCACCGTAATTACTTCAACATAACAAAGATTGTGGCCACCATGAAATTCATTAAAGCACTGTTACGTACAAGTCGTCCCAACTTCTGTTGTATTGCAGCAAAACCGGATAATATTATCACGATTCTGATAAATAAGCTCTTTACTTTGGGATTGAATTGTACTTACTAATTGTTGCCTTTGTGTCGTAGCTGGCTGTGGCTGATGTTGATGCTGTTGACTAAGATGATGACCACAACTATGATGAGTCCACCACCATCCAATGAATTGTAAGTGGCTGTGATGAAATCTTTATCAGATGTCGAGTGAATTTTTGTTAGATCAAGATGAAGATACAATGGCGTCACCGCGGGACAATAATGTGGCAATAGCGGTGACTCTACACTACTGTAGCTGCTGGTGCTGTAAGCGAACAACACGTCGTCCGTGGTGGACAACTTCTACTTCAGATTCATTTTTCTATGCGCTGTTCAATTTGACTCGACTGTCGGTCCAACGATACGCTCGCGTTCTCATGCTGTACGGATATTTGAAGTAAATTTGAATTTGAAGAATTAATTCACACTGCCCGGATATGAAAACAACCGACAATAAATCTGAATATTGAAAGTTGCTGGTCGTCAACACTCTTCTTTATTTGTCTTCCTCTCCAATTTTGCTTTTAGGTGGTCAGAAGATTCAACCTCAGGAAAGATGGGCTTGTCGGTCAAAGTCTTGACGAAGATATTCTTGTCTCTGTGCTGACCGAGGTCCAGGTAAAGAGTCCACTCCTTTTGGATGTTGGAAACTATTGGGTGTACAACTTAATAGCCGGAATTTGACGCTAGATGTCCGTACTAACAAATATCGTGAAAGCTCGAACTTTATATATATGTCATTTTGAAGGTACATTTGACAGCTATCAAAATCAGTCAACAAAACAATTTTATCTTGTGTGCATCATTATTATTTTCCACGATGAATAACTTCGAAAATTGGAGAAAAAGACAGCATTTGCGGGAGGTTCTGTTGGGTCATTTTTTTGCAAAGAAAACTGCTGCGGAAAGTCATCCTTTGCTTGTAGAAGTTTATGGCGACGATGCTTTAGCGAAAACACAGTGTTTTGAATGGTTTCAACGCTTCAAAAGTGCCGATTTTGACATCAAAGACAAAGAACGCCCAGGACAGCCAAAAAAGTTTGAAGACGAAGAATTGGAGACGCTACTCGATGAGGATTCGTGTCAAACGCAAGACGAACTTGCCAAATCGTTGGGAGTGACTCAGCAAGCCATTTCAAAACGTTTGAAAGCCGCCGGATACATTCAGAAGCAAGGTAATTGGGTCCCCTATGAGTTGAAGCCGAGAGACGTTGAACGGCGCTTCTGTATGTCTGAAATGCTGCTTGCGCGCCATAAAAACAAATCATTTTTGCATCGGATCGTGACTGGGGATGAAAAATGGATCCATTATGACAATCCCAAACGCAAAAAGCCATACGTGAAGCCCAGCCAACCAGCCAAATCAACGGCGAAGCCAAATATCCATGGCGCCAAGGTTATGCTGTGTATTTGGTGGGATCAAAAGGGGCCGTTATATTATGAGTTGTTGAAATTGGGCCAGACAATCACAGGTGACCTGTACCGAACACAATTAATACGTTTGAAGCGTGCCATTATCGAAAAACGCCCGGAATATGCAACCAGACACGAGGCTATAATTTTTCATCATGACAACGCTCGGCCGCATGCAAATTATTTGGAAAATAGTGGATGGGAAGTTTTGGCCCACCCGCCTTATAGTCCGCACCTTGCTCCGTCTGACTATCATTTATTTCACTCGATGCAAAACGCCCTCACCGGAATACGCTTCACTTCAGAGCAAGGCATCCGAAATTGGATAGATTCGTTTTTGGCCGCCAAGCCGGCGCAATTTTTTTGGGATGGAATTCATAAACTGCCCAAAAGATGGGGAAATGTTGTAGCATCGGATGGACAATACTTTGAATGAAATATATTGTAAGAATTTTCCATAATAAAGCATCAAATTTCGCTAAAAAATTCCGGTTATTAAGTTGTACACCCAATACTTGTTTTTTTTATAAGGCTTGCGTGCCAAGAAGGGGTCACCAATTTTAGTTTCCAATTCTAAATTCAAGTCTATAACCAAACAACGTGTAGTTTCAAATTCTATATTCAATTCTCTATCGAAACAACGTGACAACTCATATCAAAAATAATAAATTGACAACTCAATAATATTTTTATATCTAACATCAAAAACAATATTTTTTCTTAGCCTCTTTGATTGTACCATTTGGGTGAGTTGTGTCTGATGTAAAGTAGTGTGGTGAGTGGTGGAATGTGAGAATGTTAAGTGTAGGTGTAGGTGTTTGTGTATCCACATATTCATATTAGTTAAGATATTACTAATATTTGAATATATTAGGTACTAGTAATATTTTATTGTGTCGTATTATAATATATAAATATTAGTTTCGCGTGAAATTTTGTTATTCTTATTTTTCTATCATCAATCAATTTGTTGCAATGCCGTGTCTTTTTACTAAATCAAGCATTAAAAACAAAAATGTGTATAAAAATTGCCGCTATTAGTTGCATGCGGCTGTAATCGAAACTTTTGATTATTCAAACGAGGTCATTGTATGAGGATGCATATTAAATGTACCCATGCATATGTTTTACATTCACATTTTCATGGATGTACATAATTGCATGGACGTACCTCATTTGCACCCTCATGCCGACTTTGATTATCTTCTTTATTTATGAGTCAAAGGTTCTTAGTACAGCCGAAGCATGTTCCCATTAAATTAACGGCGGCATTTTAGTGATTAGCTTTGTAGAAAGGACCGGCACTGGGGACAAATTTTATGACATTGGACTACCACTAATAGGTAACGAACCGACCCAACGCAATGAAAAAAAAAACTCTAGCGCACCTGAACCGCTAGAAAACTAATTTTCGAAGATATTGTCTTTGAGTGACCAAAAAATTTGGAAAGACGTAATACACTTTTTTGTAGAATCATATCAACCATTCCTTATCTCATGCAACAAAACTCAACTATAACACAAATGATGAAAATGTTCAGTGCTGGCAACACTTTCCCAACGAAGCAGCAATAAGTTTACCATAACATGCTCATACTTAAATCAAGTTATTCTTTGAATTTCGTTCTCATCGGAGGATTTCATCGAAAGTTTCAGCGGTTAAACGTTGTTTGAGGCTGCCATCCGAAAAATGTTCAAAACTCGGAAAATTTAAAAATTGGTTTCTAATTTTTATCGCAAATGCTTTGCATATGAGTATGTAATTTCAAGCATGTGTTGGTGCAATATTTACGAAAATGGCTAATACTAGTTACCCTGTGTCAGCAGCAGAGCAAAATATATACCAAATCTGCTTCACGTTAAGTTAAACCCAACCAGTAAATTTCGTTTCGATTGAATCACTGCGCTGGAAGCTTTACGGGTGAAAAGAATTTTAGGGCTGCCACCCTCAAAACTTTTCAAATTTTTAAAACGTTAATATTTGTGTTTAATTTTCATTGCAGGATTATTCCCATTTGCAAATCTAATGACATAATCACTCAGTAAAGAAATCAAACAAAATTACAAAAATGCTCATAGCTGGCAGCCCTTTCATGATTTTTATACAAAATGCCTACGACATTTACTTCACATTAAGGTCCATTTACTGCATGAACTTCGTTTTGATTTCTGCACTGAACCGGAAGCTATAGGGAAAAGGGCTTTATTTTGCTGAGCAAATTTGCAAGATTTATGAGACAAAAATCACCATAGCTGGCAGCCCTATTCTAACTTTTCCAAATATTACATAGAGTAAGATTCAAGTACTGTGTGAGTTTTGTTAAAATCTGATGGTTGAATCGGAAGTTATAGGCCAAAAAGCTGTTTTTTTTCTAAGTGATTTTTCAAGATGGTACCACTGGCACAGAGTTGCCCGCATTTCAAAATCACTTCTATCAGACCTGGTCCTAGCTAATACCAACATGTCCTGTAAATTTCATTATGATCGGATAATCCGGTCGTCAGTTCTCGTGAACAGAACTTTCGAGTGCTGAAAATAGAGGTAATTTGGTGATGGGTTGCCGTTCTTGTGCAAATCGGAATTTTCAAAATTTCAATTTGACATGATGGACAAAAATCAAAATTTATCAATGATTTGAAACTTTTGCCAAAAATCAAAAATTTTTGAGGAGGGTCAGTGATTTGAAGGATTTTTTTTCAGGAGCCTGCCGTAGCTACAGGGTTACCCGTGCAACCTTGAAAACCCATACGTGCTAAGTCCTAGTCAACATCAATCCGCTCTGCAATTTTCACGATGATCCGATGTTTGGATCACAAGTAATGACAAATCAAAATTTGAAAAAAAATCCTTGCCTACTTTTAGGCACTTAGCACCCACACACGGCTCAAAAATTTCAATTCTTTATCATAAACAAGCTTTGAACATAATTAGTTTTCATTCCCAATACTTTTTTTCAACGAAAATTTACACTGCTTGGAAATATAGGAGTACCTCAAAATTCACTAAAACGCTCGCCGCCGCCAAAAGGTTTAAGGTATCTGAATTTGAGAAAGTCGTGGACCTACCTACTATATACATCTACGTTCTCCGAAAGTTTCAGAACAATCGAATCGGCCACTCGAGAGATTATCTCGGAAAATCATTTTGCTGATATATATATATATATATATATATATATATATATATATATATATATATATATATATAGATACATATATACATATATATATATATATATATATATATATATATATATATATATATATATATATATATATATATATCTATATATATATAAATATATATATATATATATATATATATATATATATATATATATATATATATATATATATATATATATCTATATATATATATATATATATATATATATATATATATATATATATATATATATATATATATATATATATATATATATATATATATATATATATATATATATATATATCTATATATATATACATCTATATATATATATATATATATATATATATATATATATATATATATATATATATATATATATATATATATGTATATGTAAATATAGATATATATATATATATATATATATATATATATATATATATATATATCTATATATATATATATATATATATATATATATATATATATATCTATATATATATATATATATATATATATATATCTATATATATATATATATATATATATATATATATATATATATATATATATCTATATATATATATATATATATATATATATATATATATATATATATATATATATATATATATAGATATATATATATATATATATCTATATATATATATATATATATATATATATATATATATATATATATATATATAGATATATATAGATATATATATATATATATATATATATATATATATATATATAGATATATATATATATATATATATATATATATATATATATATATATAGATATATATATATATATATATATATATATATATATATATATATATAGATATATATATATATATATATATATATATATATATATATCTATATATATATATATATATATATATATATATATATAGATATATATATATATATATATATATATATATATATATATATATATATATATATATATATATATATATATATAGATATATATAGATATATATAGATATATATATATATATATATATATATATATATATATATATATATATATATATAGGATTAAATTCTCAATAAAATATTCAAAATTATGTAGGTTATTGCCAATGTTTTATTTATATATATATTATAATATATATATATATATATATATATATATATATATATATATATATATATATATATATATCTATATATATATATATATATATATATATATATATATATATATATATATATATATATATATATATATATATCTATATATATATATATATATATATATATATATATATATATATATATATATATATATATATATATATATATATATATATATATATATATATATATATATATATAGATATATATATATATATATATATATAGATATATATAGATATATATAGATATATATATATATATATGTATATATATATATATATATATATATATATATATATATATCTATATATATATATATATATATATATATATATATATATATATATATATATATATATATATAGATATATATAGATATATATATATATATATATATATATATATATATATATATATATATATATATATATATATCTATATATATATATATATATATATATATATATATATATATATATATATATATATATATATATATATATATATATATATATATATATATATATATATATATATATATATATATATATATATATATATATAACAAAGTCATCATATATGTCATCATAGACAGGATCCCCAAATTCGGGAGTACGCAATTTCAATCTCGGGATTAATGCCCTAATTATAGTTCTACCTTAAATCACTTCGGGTAGTGTGAACGCTTACCTGATTAACTTTGACAGCTTCTAAATCTACTTGATTTAGAGTCGAGTGTGAACGGCCTATTAGAACTCATGTAATTGCATGTGGCGATTCACATTAACTGCAGTGCAGCGGACTGCGCTGCATCGTTTAAGCTTGAATTACATTGGAATGCAGTGCAGTGCAGTGCAGTGCAGCGCAGCGCAGCGCAGTTTCGCAGCAGTGCACGCATTGCAAAGCACATTGAATGCAGTGCAGTGCTCTGAAAAATTATGTCAAATCAATTTGTGGAGGTTTGATATTTAGGTTTTCTGCATCTGTTTTCCGTCCATTTACAATTTAATACCTGGAACGGAATTCCCGCCTCAATTTAAATAGTTTTTGCCCGGTCAACTACTCTGAAACGAATGTCAGCTGATGCAGTCTGCAGCGTTTTAGAAATTAGCCTAAACGATGCAGTGCAGTCCGCTGCACTGCACTGCACTGCAGTTAATGTGAATTGCCACATGCAATTACATGAGTTCTAAATTTCAGTGTACTGCACTGCACTGCACTGCTGTCCAATGTAATTCAGCCTTTAGGCTAATTTCTAAAACGCTGCAGACTGCATCAGCTGACATTCGTTTGAGAGTAGTTGACCGGGTAAAAACGATTTAAATTGAGGCGGAAATTCCGTTCCAGGCTTTAAATTGTAAATGGACGAAAAACAGATGCAGAAAATCTAAATATCAAACCTCCACAAATTAATTTGACTTTTATTGTCAGAGCACTGCACTGCTTTCAATGTACCGGTTTACACCAGTCGGACCAAAAGTGACCTGACCTAAAGCGCGGACTAAATGAACTTAGTCCTCAGATGTTTACAACGAACCCGACCTAAAATTTGCTTAGGTGGAATTTAGTCCTCGTTCGTATATGACAGCTGTCATTTAGTTTAATTTTCCTTCATGCACTGTTTTTATCGTTTCATTTGTCTCTCAAACATGTTTATTTCCTACTGTCTTATGTTACTTATGTTACATATGTTACTGTCCTACTGTCTTATATTATGTTTATTTCCACCTCCTTCGCTTTAGACCCGCCTATATAAACAAAATCAAATTGAATCGTGTAAGCAAAACACGCTAGATCGCTTGGACCCTTGGACGCATGGACGCATGTCTGAATGGCCCATAAGGGATATGCGATATTTTGTCTGCCTCTTGCACATCTATAGGTCCAACTAGTGATGAGTCTGCGTCCGTACGTTGACGTATGCGCCGAGGTAAACCAAAGGGTAAACCACGCAAAGCATATGTTGCACCCAAACATAACTTACCGAACAGCCAGAAAAGTGGCATGCTCCTTAAGCAACCTTTTGCTCAATTTTTACTATGAGCTGTCCGTACGTAAAGTGGTAATGAGATACGACTTGACATACGTTCGCTTATGCGTTGTATGGGCACTTAAATTCACTCATGTTTGCGTACGTCAAAAAGTGCCTTTTTTGCTCTAAAACCGGTCGGTTTTGACAGAAGATTACGGCCGCAGACTCATCTATGGTTAGGGCTTATCTCATTTGGAATCATAGGTCTGTTTCCGTACTTGAATCTATTTTAATATATTAAAATAGATTCGCAGCAAGTCGTTTCCGTACTTTTGCTGCAAGCCAAATGCAAGCCAAATTTTGCAGCAAAAAGAAGCCAGCTGCAAAATTCTGTTACTGCTGCATTTTGCTGAAAGTACGGAAACAGACCTCATATGTCATATGATCACCACGTGGAAAATATCTTGTCAAGTTGATGGATGGGACGCTTGGCGAAAGTTGCAGGGGTAGAAGCAAAGTAGTTGTATCACATGGGCGACTCTACTATTTTATCTCTATGATACGAAATCACTGCATAGGAATACAAACCTTGACGTAGAGCAAATCGTTTGAATCCATCCTGTCAAACTTGATTTGACTTGACTTGACAGCTCAAAGATGGATTAATCACTAGATTTCCTTGAATTGGATATTGCACTGTTTCGAGAAACGTGGATCAATTCACATTTTGTCCAATCACTGAATAATTTTAATTTGAACTCCAAAATAGACGAAAATGAATTTTATCGTGCAGAGCGACCGCGCCCGAACCGAATTGTACTGCTAATAGTTCTCGACTGAAGTGACTGAAGTTTGCTGAGATTGAGAAGTTGTTGTTTTGCCCTTTTTGCGTGCTGTGTGTGCGTGAGTGAAATTTCCAATTGGCAGTGTTGCCACGAAAAAAAATATTTGGGGACCAACATTTTGGAAAAAAAGGACCAAAGGGGACCAACCAATTTCGTTTCAAAATGCTGAAAATATAACATTTTTCGATTATATTATACATAAAGTAGATACCCATGTGTGTGCATCTTTGTAGATAAATGGTTTCTTTTTGTTTCAAAGCTCTCTTACGAGAAAGGGGCAGTCTTATATGTACAATCAGCTATCCGTCAGAAATATTTCTATGCGGCATAAACAAATCAAAATGCACTTTTTGAAATTAAAACAATTCTTCAAGAAAATATAAATCCTTTGACACTTTCCTTTGACACAATTATATCCCAAAGAAAGTAACGGAATTTTAGATATGTGCTCTGAGAACTAAAATTTTATTTTTTTACATAAATACTAAAACCCAAATTTAAATAAAATTTCAAAATTGTCTTTTTATTTATTTTTTTATTTTTAGTTCATACGCTCATTTGATTAGAAAATTACTAACTTTTCAAGCACATTATACCCTAAATAGTGAGTTAGTTACTCATTATATGTAAAAAAAATGAGTCATTATATCATATCAAAATACCGAAAATATAAAACTTTTTACTATGTTTATTCAGGAACTAGATACATATATGCATAAATATTATTTGAATTTCTGTAAGTGAATCACAATGATGTAAATCTTTTAGGCAAACATTTCTTCAAGAAAATATCACTTTTCTGTCATTAATTCAATAAACTGCATAGAACGGAACAGAAAGTTAGATATGTGCACTGAAAATTAATCATGTTTTATATTTTTTTATGCTTTAGTAGTAGATTGACATGCATACTAACAAATTAAAGTGAAACATAGGTAAAACTTGGATACTTGTGCCCATGGTTGCGAAATCCCACCACCAGAGGGAGAATTGGCGGTAGATTGAGTAAATTCAGTGGCTCTCAAACGGCTATTTATACTGTCAATTTCGGCTATTTAGCTGTCAAATTGGTGCTGTTCGGTGGGCTCGGTTCTATGCGTTTGGCTTAATTGCGAAGTAAAGTACGTGTTTATCCAATAGTTAATAATGTCTTTTGATACAATTCCTAAAGACCTACGAGGGTTGCGGGCATGTTTGGTCTGTTCGATAGTCAAGGTAAATGCTCTACTCTGCATTCAAAGTTATGTACGTCTGTAATTTTAGTTTGCTTTGGTAGACTTTTCAACAGTTCGAATATGACAGCTGCGATAATTGCGGAGTTTCTCTGAATGAAAAATAATGAAGATCAAGTGTACGACTGCACCAGCAATAAGTTCGATGGGTTAGTTGCGGTCACGAGCCCAGAAGATAGTTGGGTCACCAAATGGCAACGGATAAGTGAGCGACGGCGCATCTCATTTTCAACGATGATACTAATGAGAATTTTACTTCTAGATCGATATTGCCGGGGTATTTATGCGATTTCAGTGTCTGGACGGCTACCGAACGCTACGATTCGGGATATCAAAAGTCGAGGAATACCATATAGATCGAGAGACACAAGTCAACGTTAGAGTAATACTGCTAAAAGTAGGTTTTTAACACTAAACCTACCGACAGTTCTTGTATACCTATTCCTACCACGCTCGGTCAAATTGACCGGTAATTAAAGATCTTTCGATTTTGACATTTAACGTAGATAATGGTAATTTATTACTGAATATAAACTAAAATAAGGAATTTTCATGAAATTTCGTTTAAATTTATTTTTATATAATTCCATTTATAAACTTAAGAAACTAAAACTTCATTTTCCCACACAAGAAGCCAACCTAAATATTATTCCTATCAAAAATGATATATGTAAAACAAATAAAACTTTTATTCTTATTGATAAACATTTATCTTATTCGGCTTCACTGCATATAATACATATTATTTTATTATGAAATGTACATTTGGCGCACACATATTTTTCACACTTTGAACAGATTTTCGTAGTTTTATTATCTTTACAAAATTTAATTTGGCAAGTTTTTCGTCCGAAAGAATTTGAGTTTGTGGACAATGTTAGTGAAGTTTTTCCTTCTCGAGATTTTTTATGAAGCGCTAAGCTCTGAAGCTAATTGGAATAAAAATTCTTGCCTCGAAATGTTTTCACCCGTAGTTTCTCTATACAAAACCCAGGAATATATTCCAGCTAGATCCAAAATGTTGAAAAAAACCTGAACTGGCCACCTAGAACTTTTCGATTTCACGCTGTATTTCCTTGCCATCTGGTCCGCCACATCTACACCAAATTTTGTACCATTATAAAATCTAATTGTTTCCGGTATACTTTTGTAATTTTTTTTCGATTTCTATTGACTTATGCATGGAACTTAGGATAATAACTTTTTTTTTCGTTTACTTTTATACATTGTAAGAGTAATGTCATTTGATTTATACAATTTGCTTGAAAACCGAGTCATTTAATATTTTCGTTCTTTGGCTAACTTTGGCAATTCTCTTTTATTTCCACGGATTGTCCCAACAAGTGTGGTCTTTTTTGTAAGTAGCTTTTTGGCTAATGGTACACTCGTGAAAAAATTATCTGTTGTTACGTTCCTTCCGCATCCTGTGAATGGTTGCATCAGCTTCAGGACCACGAACTCCCCAAGTGGATTTGAAGATTCTCTTCTTTCATCCTTTCCCAAATAAGGAAAACCATTTATTATATACTTGCTATTGACCTCACATGCCAACCAGAATTTTATTCCAAATTTATCTGGCTTCTTTGGCATATATTGGATAAATCTGCACCTAGTCTTTGACGGAAACAACTGCTCATCAACTGTAATGCATGTACCAGGTTTATAGCAGTTTTGTGAATTCTCAATAAATCGATCCCATATTGCAGATATCATAGCAAATTTATCAGTTTATAAACGCCGGCTTCTTTAGCTTTTCTTATCAAATCGTAAGAATCTCATTATTTCAGTAAAACCGTTTCTGCTCATTGTTTTTGCAAAAAAAGCGGGTCCCCAATCTTTATTCCACAAATATGAGACATCCAAATTTTTCGCATCATATATGCCGCGGGCATATAGCACAGCAATAAATGCATTTAGTTTTGTTGCATTTAGCTTCCACTTTGTCCCCAACACCCTAAATGCTTCTTCTTCTGTACTTTTTATAATATGTTGCATTATACGGTCATCTTAGATAAGAGAAAATGCCGTCTTTAGTTTTCCTTTCATTATATGTCGTTTAGCATATCCTGTTGGAACTGACACATCCTTAAAAATATTATTCGCTGGTGTCCTTCCAGGTTTGAAATTTTTCAAAGATTTTATTGGTCAAAGTATCTGAGAGAAACATCGGATCATAACGAAATTACAGGACGAGTTTATGCCTATAAAAAATATACATATCTGATTTATGATGAATTAGTGGGCACCGCTATAGCTAGAGCAGGGACGTGAAATTCTTTTCAAAAAATTGATCCTCCGTGTGTTTTAAATTGCCACATATAAGCAATCTTGAAATTGAAAAAGGTTATCTCTCTGTGGGAAAATCTACGAGAAAAAATGATGGAAGTCATAATATCGGAACACATTGCGACCAATTAGATCTATATCTATAACCAATTAGATCTACTGTCTGTGGTTTCGAATCCCGCTGTATGCTCATGGCTGTATTTGTGTTGTTCTAATAGCCACAAACTGGGCATGATGCCAGCACTGCATTAATTATCATATCATAGTTTTAGTGGCGACTGGGCATAGCACCAGAGCTTTAGAAAACAAGAAATAATAGGCGCGTTTTTTTGCTCCTCTATCCAGCGGAGAGTAGAATGAGAGTAGAGTAGACGCATTGAAAACAACAACACTCCTACACCAGTGAATTCACTGGTGTAGGAGTGTTGTTGTTGTTTTCAATGCGTCTACTCTACTCTCATTCTACTCTCCGCTGGATAGAGGAGCAAAAAAACGCGCCTAATGTGGCACATTAAAAGAGAATAATGGAATAATTGATATAGATATCTCTTATTTGTGTCTCCTTGCCGCCATAGCTAAGCATTTGCTTCAAATGGTAATCCCCTGAGCTTTGGCATTATCATAGAAAAAAATGTAAAATAGTTTTTAAATTGGCGATTGAGTAGTAAAAATGTATATTTCTCTAACTATGTATATGATTAGCAAAAATGTATTTCCTTTTTTAATATTTAGTCATGTTCTTGCCTGAGAATTTGAACTATTGACGGTTTATACCATAACAGCCCGCTAAATACAAACAAAAAACGTGAGTAATCAGAGATATTGTTCACATTCTTCATTTGCTTAGGAATTTTGCTGGAGCATCCAAAAACCTCAACTCAAAAAACATGTGCAAGGAAGACTGGTTGTTTTAGTAAATAAATAAATAAATAAATAAATTATTACTCCAAATTCACTTAGTTTCTATTCATTCATATTAGTGCGCATGCACAATCGAGTCAACGTCATTTATAATAACCTACCCCGATCTTGTAAAATTTAATACCCAGTTGCAACTTTTTCATTGGCCTTAAAGCAGCCATTTGACTGCAAGCCTACATAATGGGAAATTACAAGCAGGATACAACATTATAAAATCAATATGTATTCAAAGTCCAACTAATAAGGTATCTTAATACATTTCCACTCCGAACAGCATGTATATGTACGTGCTAATTAACGTAAAAAGCTAAATACTCGGACGCAAAGTACTGCACATGATGTACACATTTTCATTTATTATTGTACTCATAAATATTTAATTCATTCCTCATTGAATGCCCAAAAATATATAAGTTGCAGTTTATATGAACGGAGATCTTGGATAGATGTGCCCACAAATTTTGTATCGGAAGTCAAGACTTGCTACAGTTTGAGGGCCGCTGAGTTGAAATTAATTCAAGCAAATTCGATCGAAATCGTTATGTTGGCCCCCAAATTAAAATTTATTTTGTAAAATCTCACCAGCTCTTTACTTACGTACATTTGATGGAAGCAAATGAGAAAAAGTTATACGAAACTAGTGCCACTTGTCTCAAAGTTGTTTTAGACTCTAGCTAATATTTTGCGTGATTCTTACTTAATTTGCAATGCACAGCAAACTGTCCTACAGATGTGCATGTGAAATCAGAACAAATTAGACTTTTGTCTGTTATTGTGCAGTAAAAGCATTTGTTAAGAATTATGTTTCAATGCATGCACTTATAATGAATTATGTTTTCGTCCATATTAGTATTATTCTATTTGATTCTTCTGGATACTCTTGCAACAGTTAGGCTTGGCGCTTAATCCAACCCATACTACGAAAAATATGACTGAAATTTTCGTCAGTCCAGCAATTTAAATTTCAGATCAAACTGAACTAAATTTGATGTATGCATTTTGAGCCCTATGAAAGGTAAAATATAATATATGCAATGAAGAAAAAAGCTGAGTGTCATGTGCCGGAATTGAGCTGTAGACTGATGGCGAGAATCCTGATCATGCGCCCTAAACCTATACACACGCTGCATAAGTTAGCAGAATATTTATTCAATCATCATTTAATCATTTAAAATGATTTGTGTAATTGAACGGTACAATATTTTCCCAATGTAACTTAATCTACAGTATTAATAACTTGAAAGGTGGGTCATTAAGTTCGCGAATTGAGCAGGTAGATCGTTAATGGGGGTAGTTTAATGAAAAATTATGGCTTCAGAGACGTATCATAAGTATCAATTGCAAGTTTTATTATCATCGAGCCATTAGTTTTTGAACCTTCGTCGACCAAGCAACTCAATCTGGAAAAAAGTATAAAATATAATCGAGTACCACACTGTTTTAAAGATCTTTGCCAAACAAGGAAAGTAGGCTCAAATCATAATGGAAAAGATGGCATCCTTTCCAATTTGTCTTTTTAAACCAAAAAAGAAGACGATCCACGAGCAGGACGGCCAATCTAAGTGACCACTCCGAATTTTGCCTAAAAAGTCAAAAAGTGATAGATGCAATACTCAAAAAGAAACAGCTCGCGGAAATGCTTGCAGTGCCAGATACAACCATTTGAAATATTATGCAAATCATCCTGGCATGAATAAGGTGTAGTGCAAGGTGTAGTAAAGACGACGCTACTGGAGACAAAACTTGGATTGATCATTACAATCCTGAGTCCAAACAAGATTATATGCTCACTGCATATAATCTTGTTATATACGCACACCACCACCGAAGAAGTTCAAGGTGTCACCCTCTGCTGGAAAAGTCATGGCAGATGACTCAGAAGGGATACTGTTGATAGAACTCAGAAGGGATAGAACTCAGAAGGGAAAAACAAAGTCGTCTCCACAACTATAGAATACTACGCTTCAATTCTACAATAGTTGAAAGAAGCCATCAAAGAAAAAAGAAAATTTACCAAAGCACGACAACGAGCCTGTTCACAGGAGTTGTTTTTCGTTTACTGCCCTGCATAAGGTGGGCTTTGATATTTTACATCACCCAATCTACAGCCATGATATGGCTCCCAGCGATTATTATTTTGTGGAAAGAAATTTTCCAACGACGAAGTGAAGGTTGCGACTTTGGCATTTCTTTCCGACAAAGACAAAACATTTTTGAAAATGTGGATGATAAACTAATTATAACTAATTATATTCTTACTCCTTATCCACGAACTTAATGTACCAACTTCGTACATATTTAAAAGTAGTACTTGACACTATCAAAATCAAAGCTATCACGGGATAACCCCAACCGTTCACTATTACTGCGAGACCATAAGATATGATTCAAATATATTAATGCCATCAGAAAGTAAGCTATTATACAGTGGTTTTAAAATAAAGACAGTAATTTTGTATTTAAATAAAACACAGAATTATTAACATAGGGGGCTGAAATTTATTCCACATGTAGTACACATGTTATTTTGAAGTCTGAAATTAAATTTTGTTCACGTGACTCCCACGAGCACGTTTGCAGTGATGGATTCATTGCAGCCAATTTCACGGCACTCCTAGCGGGAGCTTAGTGTACACATAGGCATAAAATTTTGTTTAAATATAGCGTAATGTAACGTCAAAAACGTATATGCCTGTTTGAAGTACGTTCAAAATTTTATTTCGCATACTTGGTTTTTTGAAAATTTATTTGTTGTTAGAACTATAAGATCACTTAAAATATCGATCAAATGGCAGCCGGTGCCAAAGCACTAAAGATAACCAACATTTGGTTAAACTAGGACCTGTTCCACATATATACCACTGCAGTGACGGCTCGTAGCATAAAAATTTGGGTCGGCCAAAACGGAAGTTATATTTCATAAGTTTAATTTTTTGTAAAGCAAATAAAATTTGATCTTCGTACAAAAATATGTTCCAATGAAAACCACGAAATGTGCTTGAGCATTGTCGTCAAGTGAGAGAGAGAGGATGTAAGTGGGGAGGAGAAAGACAAGTGCATTAAAACCTAATGAGTCTGAAAAAAGTACGTCTCTAAAATTAGCAAACAAGCGCAAAAGTTAATTCTCAAAAGCGTATACAATAACATTTTTGATATTCATTCTTTCATATCATGCTTTATACACAGCGAAATAATTGATTATTTCAGTATAAAAAATATCGTTTTTCTTCAACTAATTTTCCTTATTTTGCTTTTAATGACTAAGTATTGGAACGACATTGAGCTTCAAGCCAACTGTATTAAAAACTAAAAAAACTTTTTTCAACTGAAAATTTACTTATCTTGTCACATCGTACCAAAGACATTACTAGTTTTCCAAATTAAAAACTGTTCATTATGCATTTCACAAATTAGTTATTCACAACAACGATTATGTCAAATTAATGTCCAAATCATATGTCAAATTTTTGTTTTATCCTATAAAGTTTTATCCTATAAAAAGATTATTATTTTCAACCACCTTTTTTACTTGTATTATTTTATTTCTACATCATCTCCACTGCTCACTTTTCAATAAAAACACTTTCCAAAAACCACTTTATAACAGCTTAATGCTGTATAATAACTACACTTTCCTACATAAAATCGATAAAAAATATTTATTTTATTTGACCAGCATACATCAAGATTGACTTACTACTTTTACATACACTACCTTTACATACACTATGTACATACGCGGTAAGAAAATTCGTACTTAACCTTTTTCTATTCATGCAATGGTATTTAACAGAAAATGAATCTCATCACGAACAGAAAGCATCCCAAGATCCCCTAAAGAGTAACATAACAGAGCGTCTACGCTACATACTGTTCTTAGCCAGCAAATTGCGGCTGGCCGCAGAAATTTTTGCATTGCCTCATCTATATGCGGGGTGTAAAATTCGTTACAAAACACCCAACTAAATAGCTAGTATGAAATTGTTGTTTTGAACGGAGGCTATCTGCAGAGTTTGGAGTATCGTAGACTGTAATCAGACACGGCCAGTTTGGTTCGGGCCGCAATCTCGGCCGTGTATTTGCTTGATTTTTGCTTGTACTTGCTGGGTATGATGCGGCCACCGCTTCGTTGGGTGTATGATGCATCGTACTCGTATGTACATATGTTTGAACGGAATTATGTATGTTGAGAGACCCGTTGGCTGGCCGTCGTGGGAACGATGCACTTGATTGATGTTTTGCTCAAGATAGCCGCTTACACAAACCAGGATTGAGGCAAGATTGAAATGAAAACGGTCGAATGCAAACGGGTCGTTTATTCGTTTACACTAGACTATTTCGATGTAACTTTTGTTTGGTCGGAGATTGTGTACGCGGCGTATGAAAAACTGAAGATTGAATAAGGCAGATATAATTAAGAAGTAGAAGTAGAATTAGGAAGTTGTAGTTGTATAGTGCTTAACATTATTTATTTATCTTTCTTATTTTGGGTGGTATTAGTCAATTCTTTTGGTACGGCCGGGCCGACCCTGCCGCCCCTGACGAGCCGCCACTGTACCACTGCATCTTGAGTATTTCAGCTCAATCGGATGACATGCTCACGTACAACGGTGATTTTTTGGTGAATTATTATGTCCTTATTGAATAACATGTTTATTGGTTTTTGGCGATGTCGAGCTATTTCATCTTAAAATTTCTCTGTCGATTATCAAAAAGAAGATTTTTCTAAACGTTAATGTGAAATTACCATATTCAAATAAAATTGTTTTCTAATTGTGGGACGATCAAAGATCCAAATTTAACTAAGCTCATAGTGTATATCTAACTGATGTGACCACTTGCAACAGTGCATACTTTCGAAACTAGTAGCCATTCATTCTATGAATTCTTCCATCCTATTGATTCCTTGCTCTCATATATTCACCAGTATTCTTCGAAAATCACATCGAATATTAATAACTGATTTATTACCCCAAATTTACTTAGTTCCCATTCAATTTTACATGCAAACGCGCATGCATCATAGAGTCAAAGTCTTTGCTACTACCCTGTTAGATCCCATCAATCTTGCATGTTGCATATATACACATTCATAGCAGATTACATATTTTTCTTTAGTCTTAAAACAATAATTTGCCTGCTAGCTGGCACATCGGGAAACTGTAACCAGTGTGCAATGCTATAAGATATCAACATACATTTCCATGATAATTAAATTAATTACAGTAAAAACGGATTCAACTTGAACTTAAAGTTCTGCACATGATACACCCAATTCCATTTATTATTATACTCGACAACCTTTTATTCATGGAGCATTTAACAAAAAATACATTTATTAAAAAATTATACTATTTGCATCTCATATGATCCAAAATCTTGGATAGGTGTGCCCACAAGCTTCGGCCGATTTTCAAATATCGTTGTACGGCTGTTTCCAGTTTGAGTGCTACTGAAAACGAATTTAATCAAACACACCGCTTTTAAATTATCTTCGAAAAGTAGGTTTTGTCGATTGTTGACTTTGATTAAAGAGTTTTTAGTGGATATAAAAATTATTGCTTATAAAAGTATTTCATATTCGTTGCAATAGCAACAAACGATCGATAGATCGTCCATCAATTCCACTTTTGCGAACCTTTTACTTAACAACCTTAGTATTTCAGCCACAAACGGATAAATGCATTACAATTTATGAATCAAACAATGCTTTGAACTGCGAATCTTACTTTTATTATTGAAGTCAAAAAAATATTTGTCAGGTTAATTTAAAATCCATATTCTATCGGATTAAGAGCAATTGCTATGGCACGTTTCACGTTATTAAACTCTGCAATTTGTGTGGTAAAATTAAGTAACATTTTATTGAAAAATTTTGGTAAAACTGGACTTGATGCCCCACACAGCTGTTGCATGAATCTCGCCGATAGATGTCGGGCTAATATGTTTGTGTTTTTGTGGTTGTGCGTTTGCTTTTGGGGCTTCTTTTCTTTCTTTTTTTCTTTTTCTTAATTGTTTTATCTTCTTTTTTATTTTTTTGCATAATTTTGTCTGTTTTTCTTCATTTTTTTAACCTTTCTACCACCTTTTCGCCCTCTGGTGGCGGAATTTCCCAGGTGTGGGGCATCAAGTCCAGTTTACCCAAAATTTTAACTACAAATTATAATATTTTATCTATTAATCGGCTCATGCGGTGTGAATGCAAGTTATTTGCTTGTTAAGGCTGGTACTGAGTTCGAGTTCACGTGAAATTTTGACATGTTTCCATTATCTGGTCATTCTTTCCAGCGAAAATTTTGACAACGGAGAAAAGCAGAGACACTGCTCATTCTTGACGGATAAAATGTCAAGAACTTCACTTTTCGATCGATTTTCTTATTGGAAAGTCATTTGCACTGCTCAATTTTCAAATTGAAACACTAAATGTCACTTTTTCGCTCGAAAGAATGAACTGCACAAACTAAATTGGCGTGAAATGATTGACAACATGTATCAATGCCATCTATGTTTTCAAAGCGAAAGCATCTTCAAAGCAACTTTTCATGCTAATAACACAGTACCAAACTTGCTTATTTTCAAGCTAAATTTTCGCCGAAGCAGATTTCACGTGAAATTTTGTATGAAAATTTCACGTAAAATCGAACTCAGTACTATGCTTTACTTGCAACTCATTAGTTTGCTATATTTTGAATCAATAGCTACGCCTCTCAAATAAAGTTTTCATCACTATGCATCATGGATACAGATAAAAACTTAGATATTGCATATATCGCTGAATTAATGATTAGATTATATGCATTTACAGCAACATTTTTTGTTACTTATCCTGCGACTTTTTTCCGAAAAGTTTCAAAAGCCACATACATTAAAACACTTTTACTGGTGAGAACACAAATTGAAAACTTTGACCCTAAATGCATTTGCTAATATGGAATACTTATCAGTTAGCAAGCACATTGGGTGGAGATAATTTCCAATCCGTCATCGCAGTTTGATTTTTTAAAATATTTAAATTTTTTTACTCTTTTACTTGTACACATTTTCATACACTCTCGCTTAAATCGCATAGCTTGAACTTTATTCAACAAGTTTTTAACATTTATCGTTTTTTTAAACCTTTCAGCATATTCCCACTTTTCTCTTCTACTCATTTTCATTCACCTATTATTCACCTGCATACCTTTTATCGCATTTACATTATTCGCCACATACATAACCATTTCTCTATTGTTCGCCACCAATACAACCTCAAATTTTTTCCATTCCTCCCCAGTGTGCCAAATTCGGCATTTTGTTGAGAATTCTTTCGGAAAATTGAAGCGAATTCAGAAAAAAGTTTCGGATTCTCAAACTTTTTCGTTACGAATTCTTTAAGACCGGTATATGAAAAACGTTACAAAAACGCCGAAAGTGCTCAAACTTTCCCCTCTTTAGCTCCTGAAAAGCTTTCGTACAATGGTTCATTTTTTTTCAAGATTCATTGCGAATTCTTTCGGAATTCCATGTGAATTTTTTGTGAATTCTTTGCGAATTCTTTAAGAATTCTGTACGAATTCTTTGCGAATTCTTTAAGAATTATTTGCAAATTCTGAACGAATTCTTTAAGAATTATTTGCGAATTCCGAACGAATTTTTCACGAATTCTTTGCGAATCGTTTGAAATTTTTTTTTTTAATATTTTTTAATATATGTATATAACATATACTCATTAAAACACTTATTATTTTTATTTCTATTGAATATTTATTGTTATATTATTATTGTTATATACATATATTGTTTATTTATTGTTTATTGCTATTAAATAGTATTTTTTTTTTAACTCTTGTTAAACCGGCTTTTGGTGTTGTAGAATATCTTTTTTAAAAAGCATTCCAGCTCGTCTGGTCTTATTGATGAAAATCTTCGCATTGCAGCTTCTGAATACAAAAAGGAGAAGTTACTAGAGAACAAAAAACTTGACTAACATTTCGAACCTTTAAAAGTAGACATTAATGTAAAATTTTTAATTTTTATGTTAGTCCCAAAACCCATCCAAGTAAACTGAACAGCAACCTCATCCGTCATGATTGCTTGGAATGACTTCTTCGCAAAAGAATGAACATCTGGTCCAGCGATAGTAGCAAAAAAAATCTCTCTGGTTAATTTTTAAAAATAAATTAAAAACCACGTACCCTAAACACTGGAAGCCAATTGCTATGTCCACTACACAGCACGAGCTTTTTATTTAATAGGTAGCGTTATTTATAATGTGATCAGCTTATAAAAATGCCTTCAGTTTAAGGCAATATTTTGTAAATATTAAAGATACTTTACCAATGCATCTGCAGTATCACTTTCCACACATACTCGTTTTTCTAGTTCAAGAAGGTCATCTTTTGAGGTTATTGGGAAACCGGGAAGTAAATTTGAAGGACGCAAAGCAGGAAACTGTTTCACTGTTTCACTGAACAACACACTTTGAAAAAAACCACAAACAACACAGTTTAAAAACAGTTTTCATGCACGGATGATAATCACAACGACTAAGTGACGAATGACAACGACAAAAGTATCGTTTTAACACATAATTTACCCTAAAACGCTGATCGCGTCAAATTCGGAATTTGTTACGAATTCTAACTTATTTCCCAACGAATTCTTAACGATTTTCCTATCGTAGATTCATTCGCACTTCGTTCGGAATTCGCTCGAACTTAGTGAAATATTCGCAACGAATTCCGAATGATTTCAAATTTGTTTCTTGTATACTTCAGAAGAGATTCTTAAAAAATATTCATATATTTCTCATAAAATAATGAACAATCTTACCCCAGTTAATAGTTTTACTTATTTCAGGAGCTTTTTTTATTTCTATCTCTTTTCCTCACTTTCGGAATAGTTGTAACCGATTCCGAATTCCAAATTTGGCACGCTGGGTCCTACCCCCATTCCGTCATTTTCGTCCACACAACTGTGCGTTGTGCTTTAGAAGTGTTGCAAAATTGAGTGCTTTAGAAGGGTAAAACTGGACTTGATGCCCCACACAGCTGTTGCATGAATCTCGCCGATTGATGTCGGGCTAACATGTTTGTGTTTTTGTGGCTGTGCGTTTGCTTTTGGGGCTTCTTTTCTTTCTTTTTTTCTTTTTCTTAATTGTTTTATCTCCTTTTTTATTTTTTTGCATAATTTTGTCTGTTTTTCTTCATTTTTTCAACCTTTCTACCACCTTTTCGCCCTCTGGTGGCAGGATTTCCCGGGTGTGGGCATGGCCTTCATATAAAAGGCCTATCGCAAAAGCAATTAAGCTACAAGATGGCGGACCTAAGCTACTTTTCCCAACCAGTCCACACAGTGATGTTTTTTTATGGTTATAAAGAAATTCACGAGATCCACCTACAGGAGATATGAGGAAACTCATATGTCATCTTAATCACTGTTGTTTTGGGATCTTTCACAAGCAATTTAGATACAAAAAGTCTTTAGCATCAGACCTCAATTCACCGGGACACTTATCCGAAGTATCGTTTGTGTAGAAGAATTTGCAGATTATTTATATTTGATGATTTTTAAAGTGGAATAAATCCTACCAACCACAAACGGCAATTGTTTACAATTCACATTGCCGAGAGTAGGTGGCAGGCATTCCAAATTGCAAAGTTCTCGCGTATGCAGCACAATAAACACATCACTTTCACGACACTTATCCGAAATATCTTTTACGCGACAAAAACTGCGAAACGAGTCTCCGGATAATAGGAAAATAGACTCTTTTCCCTGATTCAACCGAGTAGAACCATTCACATTACGAATTGTTAGAGAAATGTCAAACAATTGTCATTGTGCAATTCCCAATAAATCTTAATAACGTGAGGACTACACCATTTTAAAAAGTAGCTTAATACCTGTCAGATTGCAAGTCGCGATAGGCCTTTTATATGAAGGCCATGGTGTGGGGCATCAAGTCCAGTTTACCCGCATCAAGTCCAGTTTACCCCAAGTATCCAAGTTCACCCGGATTGTGCCTTAGCTGATTCGATTAATTCGATACTCGAATGGTACTGCCACACTAATGCCGCTGCCTATCGATGAGAAAGTCCCAATTCGACGCCAATTGTAGTTTGGAAATGTCAAAGATGGCGCCCTGACTAGGTATTGTGGTCGTTTTTGTCGTGTAGTTATCGTGAATTTTTTACCGTGTTTGGCTTTTTCAACTAGATAAAGTTTCATTTTCGTCTAACTAATCAATCGGGAATGTTGATGTTTGATATTTGTGATGTATAGTCGATAGTCATGTGAGATTTGGTCAGATGGAATTCGTGAAAAATCGAATTAAACATTGTTCTCAAGTTCTTTGAGGTACAATCAACGCGGCTGCTGCTGGTGTGTTTTTTGTTTCATTCTATAAGTATGTGTGTTATGTTTGGTATAATGCGTATGCGTTCGGATGGCCGATGAAAGGAATAATTTCGATTGCCGTGGTATTAATGGTGGGTTGAAAAACTAATAAAGAACAACGAGATTTGAATGGGAAACGTAAGGAGCAATATATGAAATGGCCGAAATTGAATATTACAGCGGCTGAAGCTCGAGATTCGTCTAGACAGTATCCCGTTAATGAGTGTGTATGTATGGACTGAAGAAAAGGTGGATGAAGAAGACATAAACTAAAAAGTACAGTGCAGTGTCCGCAAGAAATATTTTTCGAGCTTGTTGCTGTGCGGCATTTGTGATATTAGCTTGATGTTGGAAGGACGTGTAACTTAATTCGGGAAGCTAAGCTACGTAGTGGTGCCAATTGGATAGTGCCGCTCGATGCCAGTTTGTATCTAAATAGCCACAGCTCGGAACGTAAGTCACTGCAAAGGTTTTGAAGGAGCGCCTTCGGGCATTGGAGTAGCGAGTTGTTACTATCCGAAAAATTGCAATTATGAAGTGTTGGGGGTCATACCTTTATTTAAAGTTTTGTCTGTTTCATCGTCAGCAACTCTGTTGGAATTTCACGTAGAATCCGGCTACGAAACGGTGGACTTCAGGGGGCGAACAGGGGCCCTTTTCAACAAAGTGGAGTTCAACTCGTCGAGTTGAAGGGACGCCGTTTCGCACCAAAGAACTGAAATTTCGCGCCAATATCGGCCGGTCGAATGACATGCTTGCACTCAACCAGCAGTCCGCTGCCGCCTCCGAGTAGGCTGCCATAAAAACTGAAGAAGGCGAATAGGAGCGCCAGTGTAAACTTGCCTGCCTGTTGCCGTTAGAATACCCGCCACCTGTTATTTATTCTCATCTAGGCTTAGTTAACTTTAAGTAGGAACTTGAAATAGTATTTTTTTTATATATCGTCCAAACTGTGACTGCCTGAGGTCCCGCTACGTTCGCGGGCAGTTAATCGAAATCGTCTCCGGCCGCTGGATTTTGTCGCCTTGAAAAGGGCCCGAATGGATCATGGACTAACACCAGTTTGCTCAAAACTTGAAAATCAACGAAATATGTCCGTCCTGGAAAGATCAACTCAATCTACGTCCTTTCACGGTTGCCATTGTACCACTGTCGCTGCCATACTCACTATACTAGTAATTGCGTTTATATCAAGTTCGTCTCAAGGAACAGCTGTTCTGGCGACGGTGCCCAGCTCGCTGGACATTGTGGCCCAGTACATATTGCCGGGCTCCTCACCAGCACGAACTGCAACTGCTTCCAACAAAACAACGAATATCACGGCGAGCATATACTTCACACATCTTGCCTATGACGTCAAGCGATCCGTATTTTACGCGGGCGCCACCAATCGAATTACCCAGCTCAATGAGAACCTATCGGTCCTGGCACATGCCGTGACGGGACCGAAACATGATAGTCCACAGTGTCATGCCGCTGGCTGTCCGGAAGAGGTCGAGACCTTGCAAACCAACAATCACAATAAGATCCTTATTGTGAATCAAGTAGGCAGCGCACTGATCGCATGTGGAAGCATTCATCAAGGAGCTTGCGAAATGTACAACCTGACCAAGTTCCCGGATAATCCGAAATTCATCGGGATCGCCCTGGCGGCGAACGATGAATACCATTCTACCTACGCCTTCATCGGCCCGTCTAAGTACAATTCGTGGCCTACATCGGATGTCCTGTACGTGGGCACAACATTCACCACGGTCGGCGACTATCGCCACGACGTACCCGCTATTTCGAGCCGTAAGCTGGACGACCTCAGCTTTGCGGAATTTTCTATACAACAGTCAATTATCAATATCGACGTCAAGTACCGAGATCAGTTCTTGGTCGATTACGTCTACGGCTTCAACTCGTCCGAGTACGCGTATTTCATGATCGTTCAGAAGAAATCACATCTAGCCGAAGAAGCTGGCTACGTGACGCGACTGGCCAGGATATGTATAAGCGATTCGAACTATGATAGTTACACCGAAATTACAATCCAGTGCCTGGCCACGCGCTCGAATGTCGACTATAATATTTTGCGTGACGCGAAAATCACTCAGGCAGGACAGAGGCTAGGACAACAGCTGGATATCAAGCGTGATGATTATGTCCTGGTCGCTGCTTTTTCGCCATCGAAAGAGATCACAAATCAACCAGAACAGAAATCGGCCATCTGTGCGTATAGTTTGAAGCAGATCGACGATGTATTTGCCGAGAATATTCATATGTGCTTTAATGGAACGATAAAGGATCGGAATTTGGGCTATATCTCGGGGACTATAAATGATGGAAAGTGTCCATCGGTAGGGGTAAGATAAGAATTTCGTTTTCAAAGATCTGTGCGTTAAGTGTCATTTTAATTTTAGTCGATTGGCAACATCTTCAACTTCTGCCCTGTTGGACTGAAAATCAGCGGTGTCGCACCGATAGTTTCGCACGCCCTATTTCACTTTGCAAACGAATCGATAACATCTGTAACTGCCACAACGACCGGTCCACATTCCCTAGCTTTCCTCGGCACTGAGAATGGCACTATCAAAAAGGTAAATAGCAATTTAGATTTGTCGAAACAACCCGAATTTAATTGTCTGATACTTGCAGGTTATGATATCCGGAAGGACACCTGGTGAATACGAAGAAATTGTCGTCGATCCAGGCAATAGTATTCTTCCCGATACAATGATGTTGTCGAAACATAATTATCTCTATGTCCTGTCGCGATCGAAGGTTAGTCTGCTGCATTATGCCCTTGGATTTCTAGAAAAATCACTGACTTTTATTCCGCAGATCACCAAACTCCGTGTGGAACATTGCGGCATTTATACGAACTGTTCAAGTTGCCTGGAGTCACGTGATCCGTTTTGCGGTTGGTGTTCGCTGGAAAAACGTTGTACTGTTCGAAATGCTTGCCAGAAGGACACGAGTGCAGCGCGATGGCTTTCTCTCGGAAGCGGGCAGCAATGTATCGATTTTGAATCCGTTTCGCCCGAGAAGATTCCCATCACCGAAATCACAATGGTGCAACTGGTAATACGAACACTACCTGAACTGCCATTGAATGCGAAATATCGATGTGTTTTCGGGAATTCGACACCAATCGATGCTGATGTCCTCGAGAATGGTCTATCGTGCATAACGCCACCGATTGAACAACGACCACAAATCGAATCGACGAAAGATCATGTCCTTGTGCCACTGTCGGTGCGTAGCTCCGAAACGAATAAGGATTTTGTGTCGCGATCTTTTGCGTTTTTCGATTGTTCGCGACATAACACGTGCCGGAAATGTGTGAAGAGTCAGTGGGATTGTAATTGGTGCGTGTTCGATAATAAGTGCGTACACAAGCCAGAACATTGTAGGAATTTAGAGAGCGTCATAAGTAAGGATAGTGTGAGTAGATGAGAATTCTTGTGCTATAGTCGTCATATATATGGAATAATCATTCAAAATTTCAGTATTGTCCGCATATCACAGAAAATCTCAGTCCGATTCTATTGCCAGTGAAAGTGCCCAAAGAAATTCGATTGGAAATCGAAAATCTACCGAAACCCAAGAGTGCTCACACGGGATTCCTTTGTACGGTTCATGTAGAAGGTGCACAGATGCTGCTGCCGGCTCGAGTGGAGAATAATAAATTTGTTGTTTGCGAGAAGACACCGGTAAGTCTTCTTGAATTTCCTATTTTTTCTGCTTTATATTCTCTCTCTCTCTATCCCATTTACTTTTTTTTCTCTGTCCCATTTATTTTCAGTCTCGCCCCTTAATTATTTCCTATGTGTCTCTCCTCTTAATTATTTTCTATGTGTCTCTCTTAATTATTTCCTATGTATTTCTTATATTCAATATTACCTATGTGTCTCTTCTATTAATTATTGCCTATGCGTCTCTACTATTAATTATTTCCTATGTATTTCTCCTATAAATTATTTCCCATGTGTCTCCTTTAACTTTTTCCTATGTATTTCTTCTATTAATTATTTCCTATGTATCTCTTCTCAATTATTTTCTATCGATTTCTTCTATTAAATATTTCCTCTGGGTCTCTTCTATTAATTATTTCCTATGTGTCTCTTCTATTATTTATTTCCTATGTATCTCTCCTCTTAATTATTTGCTATGTATTTCTTCCATTAAATATATCCTGTGTCTCTTTTCTTCATTATATCCTATTTATCTCTCCTATAAATTATTTGCTATGTATTTTGTCCTTTTTAAATTTTTTCCTATGTCTCTCTTCGATTACTTATTTCCTATGCATCTATTCTATTAATTATTTCCTATGTATCTCTCCTCTTAATTATTTCCTATGTGTCTCTCCTCTTAATTATTTGCTATGTATTTCTTCCATTAAATATATCCTGTGTCTCGTTTATTAATTATATCCTATGTATCACTCCTATTAATTATTTCCTATGTATTTTGTCTTTTAAATTTTTCCTATGTCTCTCTTCGATTAATTATTTCCTATGTATCTATTCTATTAATTATTTCCTATGTATCTCTGCTCTTAATTATTCCCTATGTGTCTCTCCTCTTAATTATTTGCTATGTATTTCTCCCAATAAATATATCCTGTGTCTCGTTTATTAATTATATCCTATGTATCTCTCCTATTAATTATTTCCTATGTATTTTGTCTGTTAAATTTTTCCTATGTCTCTCTTCGATTAATTATTTCCTATGTATCTATTCTATTAATTATTTCCTATGTATCTCTGCTCTTAATTATTCCCTATGTGTCTCTCCTCTTAATTATTTGCTGTGTATTTCTTCCATTAAATATATCCTGTGTCTCGTTTATTAATTATATCCTATGTATCTCTCCTATTAATTATTTCCTATTTATTTTGTCTTTTAAATTTTTCCTATGTCGCTCTTCGATTAATTATTTCCTATGTATCTATTCTATGAATTATTTCCTATGTATCTCTCCTCTTAATTATTCCCTATGTGTCTCTCCTCTTAATTATTTGCTATGTATTTCTTCCATTAAATATATCCTGTGTCTCGTTTATTAATCATATGCTATGTATCTCTCCTATTAATTATTTCCTATGTATTTTGTCTTTTAAATTTTTCCTATGCCTCTCTTCGATTCATTATTTCCTATGTATCTATTCTATGAATTATTTCCTATGTATCTCTCCTCTTAATTATTCCCTATGTGTCTCTCCTCTTAATTATTTGCTATGTATTTCGTCCATTAAATATATCCTGTGTCTCGTTTATTAATTATATCCTATGTATCTCTCCTATTAATTATTTCCTATGCATTTTGTCTTTTAAATTTTTCCTATGTCTCTCTTCGATTAATTATTTCCTATGTATCTATTCTATTAATTATTTCCTATGTATCTCTGCTCTTAATTATTCCCTATGTGTCTCTCCTCTTAATTATTTGCTATGTATTTCTTCCATTAAATATATCCTGTGTCTCGTTTATTAATTATATCCTATTTATCTCTCCTATAAATTATTTGCTATGTATTTTGTCTTTTTCAATTTTTTCCTATGTCTCTCTTCGATTACTTATTTCCTATGTATCTATTCTATTAATTATTTCCTATGTATCTCTGCTCTTAATTATTCCCTATGTGTCTCTCCTCTTAATTATTTGCTATGTATTTCTCCCAATAAATATATCCTGTGTCTCGTTTATTAATTATATCCTATTTATCTCTCCTATAAATTATTTGCTATGTATTTTGTCTTTTTCAATTTTTTCCTATGTCTCTCTTCGATTACTTATTTCCTATGTATCTATTCTATTAATTATTTCCTATGTATCTCTGCTCTTAATTATTCCCTATGTGTCTCTCCTCTTAATTATTTGCTATGTATTTCTTCCATTAAATATATCCTGTGTCTCGTTTATTAATTATATCCTATTTATCTCTCCTATAAATTATTTGCTATGTATTTTGTCTTTTTCAATTTTTTCCTATGTCTCTCTTCGATTACTTATTTCCTATGTATCTATTCTATTAATTATTTCCTATGTATCTCTGCTCTTAATTATTCCCTATGTGTCTCTCCTCTTAATTATTTGCTATGTATTTCTCCCAATAAATATATCCTGTGTCTCGTTTATTAATTATATCCTATGTATCTCTCCTATTAATTATTTCCTATGTATTTTGTCTTTTAAATTTTTCCTATGTCTCTCTTCGATTAATTATTTCCTATGTATCTATTCTATTAATTATTTCCTATGTATCTCTGCTCTTAATTATTCCCTATGTGTCTCTCCTCTTAATTATTTGCTATGTATTTCTTCCATTAAATATATCCTGTGTCTCGTTTATTAATTATATCCTATTTATCTCTCCTATAAATTATTTGCTATGTATTTTGTCTTTTTCAATTTTTTCCTATGTCTCTCTTCGATTAATTATTTCCTATGTATCTATTCTATTAATTATTTCCTATGTATCTCTGCTCTTAATTATTCCCTATGTGTCTCTCCTCTTAATTATTTGCTATGTATTTCTTCCATTAAATATATCCTGTGTCTCGTTTATTAATTATATCCTATTTATCTCTCCTATAAATTATTTGCTATGTATTTTGTCTTTTTCAATTTTTTCCTATGTCTCTCTTCGATTACTTATTTCCTATGTATCTATTCTATTAATTATTTCCTATGTATCTCTGCTCTTAATTATTCCCTATGTGTCTCTCCTCTTAATTATTTGCTATGTATTTCTTCCATTAAATATATCCTGTGTCTCGTTTATTAATTATATCCTATTTATCTCTCCTATAAATTATTTGCTATGTATTTTGTCTTTTTCAATTTTTTCCTATGTCTCTCTTCGATTACTTATTTCCTATGTATCTATTCTATTAATTATTTCCTATGTATCTCTGCTCTTAATTATTCCCTATGTGTCTCTCCTCTTAATTATTTGCTATGTATTTCTTCCATTAAATATATCCTGTGTCTCGTTTATTAATTATATCCTATTTATCTCTCCTATAAATTATTTGCTATGTATTTTGTCTTTTTCAATTTTTTCCTATGTCTCTCTTCGATTACTTATTTCCTATGTATCTATTCTATTAATTATTTCCTATGTATCTCTGCTCTTAATTATTCCCTATGTGTCTCTCCTCTTAATTATTTGCTATGTATTTCTCCCAATAAATATATCCTGTGTCTCGTTTATTAATTATATCCTATGTATCTCTCCTATTAATTATTTCCTATGTATTTTGTCTTTTAAATTTTTCCTATGTCTCTCTTCGATTAATTATTTCCTATGTATCTATTCTATTAATTATTTCCTATGTATCTCTGCTCTTAATTTTTCCCTATGTGTCTCTCCTCTTAATTATTTGCTATGTATTTCTCCCAATAAATATATCCTGTGTCTCGTTTATTAATTATATCCTATGTATCTCTCCTATTAATTATTTCCTATGTATTTTGTCTGTTAAATTTTTCCTATGTCTCTCTTCGATTAATTATTTCCTATGTATATATTCTATTAATTATTTCCTATGTATCTCTGCTCTTAATTATTCCCTATGTGTCTCTCCTCTTAATTATTTGCTGTGTATTTCTTCCATTAAATATATCCTGTGTCTCGTTTATTAATTATATCCTATGTATCTCTCCTATTAATTATTTCCTATTTATTTTGTCTTTTAAATTTTTCCTATGTCGCTCTTCGATTAATTATTTCCTATGTATCTATTCTATGAATTATTTCCTATGTATCTCTCCTCTTAATTATTCCCTATGTGTCTCTCCTCTTAATTATTTGCTATGTATTTCTTCCATTAAATATATCCTGTGTCTCGTTTATTAATCATATCCTATGTATCTCTCCTATTAATTATTTCCTATGTATTTTGTCTTTTAAATTTTTCCTATGCCTCTCTTCGATTCATTATTTCCTATGTATCTATTCTATGAATTATTTCCTATGTATCTCTCCTCTTAATTATTCCCTATGTGTCTCTCCTCTTAATTATTTGCTATGTATTTCGTCCATTAAATATATCCTGTGTCTCGTTTATTAATTATATCCTATGTATCGCTCCTATTAATTATTTCCTATGCATTTTGTCTTTTAAATTTTTCCTATGTCTCTCTTCGATTAATTATTTCCTATGTATCTATTCTATTAATTATTTCCTATGTATCTCTGCTCTTAATTATTCCCTATGTGTCTCTCCTCTTAATTATTTGCTATGTATTTCTTCCATTAAATATATCCTGTGTCTCGTTTATTAATTATATCCTATTTATCTCTCCTATAAATTATTTGCTATGTGTTTTGTCTTTTTCAATTTTTTCCTATGTCTCTCTTCGATTACTTATTTCCTATGTATCTATTCTATTAATTATTTCCTATGTATCTCTGCTCTTAATTATTCCCTATGTGTCTCTCCTCTTAATTATTTGCTATGTATTTCTTCCATTAAATATATCCTGTGTCTCGTTTATTAATTATATCCTATGTATCTCTCCTATTAATTATTTCCTATGTATTTTGTCTTTTAAATTTTTCCTATGTCTCTCTTCGATTAATTATTTCCTATGTATCTATTCTATTAATTATTTCCTATGTATCTCTGCTCTTAATTATTCCCTATGTGTCTCTCCTCTTAATTATTTGCTATGTATTTCTTCCATTAAATATATCCTGTGTCTCGTTTATTAATTATATCCTATGTATCTCTCCTATTAATTATTTCCTATGTATTTTGTCTTTTAAATTTTTCCTATGTCTCTCTTCGATTAATTATTTCCTATGTATCTATTCTATAAATTATTTCCTATGTATCTCTGCTCTTAATTATTCCCTATGTGTCTCTCTTAATTATTTGCTATGTATTTCTTCCATTAAATATATCCTGTGTCTCGTTTATTAATTATATCCAATGTATCTCTCCTATTAATTATTTCCTATGTATTTTGTCTTTTAAATTTTTCCTATGTCTCTCGGCGATTGATTGTTTCCTATGTATCTATTCTATTAATTATTTCCTATGTATCTCTGCTCTTAATTATTTCCTATGTGTCTCTCCTCTTAATTATTTGCTATGTATTTCTTCCATTAAATATATCCTGTGTCTCGTTGACTAATTATATCCTATTTATCTCTCCTATAAATTATTTGCTATGTATTTTGTCTTAATAAATTTTTTCTTATGTCTCTCTTCGATTAATTATTTCCTATGTATCTATTCTATTAATTATTTCCTATGTACCTCTCCTCTTAATTATTTCCTATGTGTCTCTCCTCTTAATTATTTGCTATGTATTTCTTCCATTAAATATATCCTGTGTCTCGTTTATTAATTATATCCTATTTATCTCTCCTATAAATTATTTGCTATGTATTTTGTCTTATTAAATTTTTTCCTATGTCTCTCTTCGATTACTTATTTCCTATGTATCTATTCTATTAATTATTTCCTATGTATCTCTCCTCTTAATTATTTCCTATGTGTCTCTCCTCTTAATTATTTGCTATGTATTTCTCCCATTAAATATATCCTGTGTCTCGTTTATTAATTATATCCTATGTATCTCTCCTATTAATTATTTCCTATGTATTTTGTCTTATAAATTTTTCCTATGTCTCTCTTCGATTAATTATTTCCTATGTATCTATTCTATTAATTATTTCCTATGTATCTCTGCTCTTAATTATTCCCTATGTGTCTCTCCTCTTAATTATTTGCTATGTATTTCTTCCATTAAATATATCCTGTGTCTCGTTTATTAATTATATCCTATGTATCTCTCCTATTAATTATTTCTTATGTATTTTGTCTTTAAAATTTTTCCTATGTCTCTCTTCGATTAATTATTTCCTATGTATCTACTCTATTAATTATTTCCTATGTATCTCTCCTCTTAATTATTTCCTATGTGTCTCTCTTAATTATTTGCTATGTATTTCTCCCATTAAATATATCCTGTGTCTCGTTTATTAATTATATCCTATGTATCTCTCCTATTAATTATTTCTTATGTATTTTGTCTTTAAAATTTTTCCTATGTCTCTCTTCGATTAATTATTTCCTATGTATCTATTCTATTAATTATTTCCTATGTATCTATTCTATCAATTATTTCCTATGTATCTCTCCTCTTAATTATTTCCTATGTGTCTCTCCTCTTAATTATTTGCTATGTATTTCTGCCATTAAATATATCCTGTGTCTCGTTTATTAATTATATCCTATGTATCTCTCCCATTAATTATTTCCTATGTATTTTGTCTTTTTAAATTTTTCCTATGTACCTCCTCTATTAATTATTTCCTATGTATCTCTTCTATTAATTATTTCCTAGGTATTTTGTCTTTTAAATTTTTCCTATGTCTCTCTTCGATTAATTATTTCCTATGTATCTATTCTATTAATAATTTCCTATGTATCTATTCTATTAATTATTTCCTATGTATCTCTCCTCTTAATTATTTCCTATGTATTTTGTCTTTTAAATTTTTCCTATGTCACTCTTCGATTACTTATTTCCTATGTATCTATTCTATATAATTTCCTATGTATCTCTCCTCTTAATTATTTCCTATGTGTCTCTCCTCTTAATTATTTGCTATGTATATCTTCCATTAAATATATCCTGTGTCTCGTTTATTAATTATATCCTATGTATCTCTCCTATTAATTATTTCCTATGTATTTTGTCTTGTAAATTTTTCTTATGTCTCTCTTCGATCAATTATTTCCTATGTATCTATTCTATTAATTATTTCCTATGTATCTCTCCTCTTAATTATTTCCTATGTGTCGCTTCTCTTAATTATTTGCTATGTATTTCTTCCATTAAATATATCCTGTGTCTCGCTTATTAATTATATCCTATGTATCTCTCCTATTGATTATTTCCTTTGTATTTAGTCTATTAAATTTTTTCTTATGTCTCTCTTCGATTAATTATTTCCTATGTATCTATTCTATTAATTATTTCCTATGTACCTCTCCTCTTAATTATTTCCTATGTGTCTCTCCTCTTAATTATATGCTATGTATTTCTTCCATTAAATATATCCTGTGTCTCGTTTATTAATTATATCCTATTTATCTCTCCTATAAATTATTTGCTATGTATTTTGTCTTATTAAATGTTTTCTAATGTCTCTCTTCGATTACTTATTTCCTATGTATCTATTCTATTAATTATTTCCTATGTACCTCTCCTCTTAATTATTTCCTATGTGTCTCTCCTCTTAATTATTTGCCATGTATTTCTTCCATTAAATATATCCTGTGTCTCGTTTATTAATTATATCCTATTTATCTCTCCTATAAATTATTTGCTATGTATTTTGTCTTATTAAATTTTTTCCTATGTCTCTCTTCGATTACTTATTTCCTATGTATCTATTCTATTAATTATTTCCTATGTATCTCTCCTCTTAATTATTTCCTATGTGTCTCTCCTCTTAATTATTTGCTATGTATTTCTCCCATTAAATATATCCTGTGTCTCGTTTATTAATTATATCCTATGTATCTCTCCTATTAATTATTTCCTATGTATTTTGTCTTTTAAATTTTTCCTATGTCTCTCTTCGATTAATTATTTCCTATGTATCTATTCTATTAATTATTTCCTATGAATCTCTGCTCTTAATTATTCCCTATGTGTCTCTCCTCTTAATTATTTGCTATGTATTTCTTCCATTAAATATATCCTGTGTCTCGTTTATTAATTATATCCTATGTATCTCTCCTATTAATTATTTCCTATGTATTTTGTCTTTTAAATTTTTCCTATGTCTCTTCGATTAATTATTTCCTATGTATCTATTCTATTAATTATTTCCTATGTATCTCTCCTCTTAATTATTCCCTATGTGTCTCTCCTCTTAATTATTTGCTATGTATTTCTTCCATTCAATATATCCTGTGTCTCGTTTATTAATTATATCCTATGTATGTCTCCTATTAATTATTTCCTATGTATTTTGTCTTTTAAATTTTTCCTATGTCTCTCTTCGATTAATTATTTCCTATGTATCTATTCTATTAATTATTTCCTATGTATCTCTGCTCTTAATTATTCCCTATGTGTCTCTCCTCTTAATTATTTGCTATGTATTTCTTCCATTAAATATATCCTGTGTCTCGTTTATTAATTATATCCTATGTATCTCTCCTATTAATTATTTCCTATGTATTTTGTCTTTTAAATTTTTCCTATGTCTCTCTTCGATTAATTATTTCCTATGTATCTATTCTATTAATTATTTCCTATGTATCTCTGCTCTTAATTATTCCCTATGTGTCTCTCCTCTTAATTATTTGCTATGTATTTCTTCCATTAAATATATCCTGTGTCTCGTTTATTAATTATATCCTATTTATCTCTCCTATAAATTATTTGCTATGTATTTTGTCTTATTAAATTTTTTCCTATGTCTCTCTTCGATTACTTATTTCCTATGTATCTATTCTATTAATTATTTCCTATGTATCTCTCCTCTTAATTATTTCCTATGTGTCTCTCCTCTTAATTATTTGCTATGTATTTCTCCCATTAAATATATCCTGTGTCTCGTTTATTAATTATATCCTATGTATCTCTCCTATTAATTATTTCCTATGTATTTTGTCTTTTAAATTTTTCCTATGTCTCTCTTCGATTAATTATTTCCTATGTATCTATTCTATTAATTATTTCCTATGGATCTCTGCTCTTAATTATTCCCTATGTGTCTCTCCTCTTAATTATTTGCTATGTATTTCTCCCATTAAATATATCCTGTGTCTCGTTTATTAATTATATCCTTTGTATCTCTCCTATTAATTATTTCCTTTGTATTTAGTCTTTTAAATTTTTCCTATGTCTCTCTTCGATTAATTTTTTCCTATGTATCTATTCTATTAATTATTTCCTATGTATCTCTCTTAATTATTTCCTATGTGTCTCTCTTCTGAATTATTACATAGGAAATAGCAAATATACCTAAAAAATAACTACCTCTTAAGTAGGTCCTATGTGCCTCTCTATGTATCTCTATATGTATCTTTCCTCTTCATCATTTCCTATGTGTCTCTCCTCTGCATTATTTCCTATGTATCTCATCTTTGAAAGATGTCCTATGTGTCTCTCCTCTTAATTAATTCCTATGTATCTCTCCTGTTAATTATTTCCTATGTCTCTCTCCTATTATTTATTTCCCATGTGTCTCTTCTCTTAATTATTTTTCATGTATCTCTCCTATTTATTATATACTTTCCTCTGTATTTCCTTTCCTCTTTATTTCCTTTCCTTTTTATTTCCTTTCCTCTTTATTTCCTGTCCTCTTTATATCCTGTCCTCTTTATTTGCTTTCCTCTTTATTTTCTTTCCTCTTTGTTTTCTTTCCTCTTTGTTTTCTCTCCTCATTATATTGTTTCCTCTTTAGATTCTTTCCTCTTTATTTTCTTTCCCCCCCATATATTCTTTCCACTTTATATGCTTGACTAATGCAATGCTTATATTATTTTAAATTAGTATTCCTACGAAGAAAACACCAACGAATACATCGCTAAAGTTGATGTCATCTGGAATCGCCTGCATTATATCGATACAGCTTCAATCATTTTGTATAAATGCGATGTCCTGGGCTCACATCGGGAACATGCGGACTGCAGCTTGTGTGTTACACGTCATCCGAAATATCAGTGTTCTTGGTGTATGAATTCGTGTGTGTACAATGAAACGTGTACCGTTGAGAAACCGAACGAGTGTCCACGACCGCGTATTGATATGATCAAACCACTTAGCGGGCCAATTGAAGGTGGAACTTTGGTAACGATTGAAGGTAGCAATCTTGGTATCCGTGAGGAAGACGTACGCGGCAAGATTAGTATAGGGAATGTGCCGTGTCAACTGGTCAATTATGAGATTTCCGTGAAAATCGAATGTCGAACGGGAGCTGTAAATCACGAACTTACGGCACCCATTAAGGTATCAAATGATGCCGGCTATACAGAGTCAAGCGTACAGTTTCAGTTCAAGAGCATCAAGCTGGAGGGCCTGGAGCCGACAATGGGCCCGAAAAGTGGCGGCACACAAGTTTCTCTAATCGGGCGGTACTTAAACATCGGTTCAAATATCCGTGCCTTCCTGGAAGACCACGAATGCTACATTAACGTTACCCAGGCTTCGAGCAGTCGTCTAACTTGTATTACGTCAGCTGCTAGTGAACCAAAGCCAATTCGAACTCTCACTCTTTTCGTGGATGGCGCGAACAGGACCTACAGCACTTGTACAAACTACCAGCGCAATACATACGATATATCTTGTAGCATTTTCAACTATACCGTTGATCCACGCATTATGCAGATAAAACCGCTTAAGAGCTTCGCTAGTGGCGGCCGCATGTTGACTGTTCACGGAACGCATCTGGATTCGATTCAGAAGCCCGAAATCGAAGTGTTCTTTGATGGGGAGCGTGTGAACAAGAGTTCGTGCTACGTAATCAATTCGAATCAGATGGAATGCCCGTCGCCGGCTGTTACAGGAAAATTCGCTGAGTACAAAAGCAGTCTCGAACGGCCTGCAGTCTATGGAAATATGAAACTGCACCGGCGTAATGTTTATACGCAGGATATTAGCAATGCTGAGCTGCTTACAACCGTCGGCTATTATTCAATTCCGACGAGCGTAAACGATATCGCTAGTTTGAAGGCACGCGAGACCCAGTTGAGTTTGCAAGTTGGCTTCATCATGGACAACGTCGAGTCCGTAAGAGACCTGAGCAAATATTTTCATACCATTCGTAGCACCATTGTGTATGTTGAGGACCCGGCCTACTCGCCGTTTCCGGGTGGCATGAAGCTTTACAAAGGCGACACGTTGGTCATCGAAGGCGAAAACCTGAATATCGCATCGGACGAAACCGATGTGATTGTTACTATCGGAGCGAAACAGTGCAACGTTACTAGCCTAGCATTAACGCAATTAGTATGTACACCACCTGAAACACAGCCACCAGCTACAGATGAGAACAATGTTCAAACAAGCACCGATTTACCGTTGGTGGTTGTAAGGGTCGGTCGTTCTCTAACGTTTCCCATCGGCTATCTTAAATACGAACTACTTAAGCCTTATACTTTCTCACATGCCGTTGTTGGAATCGCAATTGGAATTGGAATAATTGTGGTTTTGCTGGTTGTTATTCTGGTTATATATCGACGGAAAAGTACGCAAGCCGAGCGGGAGTACAAGCGCATACAAATACAAATGGATACATTGGAGAGTAATGTGAGGCTCGAGTGTAAACAAGCTTTTGCTGAATTGCAAACTGACATGACTGATTTGACAGCGGATCTGGAGAGTTCCGGGATACCGACACTCGATCATATCAATTATATTATGAAAGTGTTCTTCCCAGGCGTCTCTGATCATCCTGTATTGAATTCACCCAAGGTAAGTGCTGCGCTTACTCAATTTATTTCAATTCCATACATAGGACGACTCTAGTTTTAATTAACTCGATGTAGTTTTTGTTGTAAGTAGGCCACATTCTGCCTGTATTTACTCAGAACTCTTGTATTAACTCCATGTTATAGGTGCCTGAGACAAATCTGCTACTTAATTCCTCCGAACTAGCTTCGGCATGATACAGATTCGCCTGTAGACGCCTCGAACTATGTCTTTAGTCGTTTTCTAGCCTATTTTATTGATAATGACTCTTTTCATGGAGAACCTCATTTACTCCCTTGCTAAACCGCTCATGGTCTTCGATTTTACTGGGGAGCACTGAAACTCCATTGTTTGAAAGCCCCGGGGCCTTCTGTTTTAGTCGGCTTGTTTTTTGCGACACCATGTCAAAATCTGGATAGTGCGGCCACACTATTTAAACGACACGCTTGTTTGAGGAGGCGAACTGCTGTTTTTAATTTTAAAACAATACTAATCCAAAAGTAGAATATGCCCTTATACTAGTCAGTTTATTAATTCATAGACATGACAGTAAATTTACTTAAACATCCACAAACATCTTACGTCTACAAAACTCTATCCTCGATTTCAGCTTAAACCAAATGCTACACGAACAAATTACGATACTGCGATGATGCAATTTGAGCAGCTCATAAGCAATAAATATTTCGTATTAGCCTTTATCGAAACACTCGAAGCACAGAAATCATTCAACATTCGTGATAAGTAAGTTTTGCGTCTATAAATAAATCTGAATGATGATTCAATCTATAAATGATATTTTTTCCTTATCAGGGTCAATGTAGCATCACTTCTAACAATTGTTCTTATGAATAAAATGGAATATGCAACGGAAATCCTTAAATGTCTTCTACTTCGCTTAATCGATAAATCTGTAATTACGAAATATCCGCAACTGATGCTTCGTCGAACGGAAAGTGTTGTCGAAAAAATGTTAACAAATTACATGGCTATTTGCATGTATGACTATTTAAAAGAGTATGCGGGATCTAGCTTGTTTCTCCTATTCAAAGCAATCAAGCATCAGATCGAAAAGGGGCTAGTGGATGCGGTGACGCATGACGCGCGCTATTCCCTGTCCGAAGAGCGTTTGTTGCGCGAACAAATTGAACATTCGGTCGTAACGCTGCACATCGTACAAGACGACCTCGATGAGAAAATTCAGTGTAAGGTGCTCGATTGTGATACAATATCTCAGGTTAAGTCAAAGATACTGGATGCGTTATTCAAGAACACGCCATTCTCGATGCGTCCATCGGTTCACGAAGTGGATTTGGAATGGCGGCATGGTCGTGGCGGACATTTAACGCTGCAAGATGAAGATTTAACTACAAAGACTGTTAACGGCTGGCGTCGACTGAATACGTTAGCACATTACGGCGTGAAAGAATCGGCAGTTATGTCGCTTATCGCTCGTCAAAACGATAGCTATAACTACAGCAAACAGCAACCGTTTGCTAATTGTAAGCTGAATTCGATTTTTTCTGATGGTTTGTTTGATAATTTGGTTTCCTTTTCAGTTTATTATATTAATAATTCCCAATCGCATATAATTATGAACGGCGATTTGGAATCGGGATTGCAACAGCCTCGCGTCTACCATCTAGTTAAACCGGTTCTCATAGCCGAACATCATTTAAACATGAAAAACTCAACAGTGTCTTCATCTCACGTGTCATCAGCCGCGCAAGCTGCCAACGAACGCACACACAAAGCGATACCCGAGATATTCCTTACACGACTCCTGGCCACTAAAGGCACCATACAGAAATTTGTCGATGATTTCTTTGCCACAATACTAACAGTTAACGAAGAGCTGCCGCCAGCCGTTAAATGGCTCTTCGACCTGCTTGACGAGGCCGCGCGTCGACATAACATCACCGACCCGGAAATAGTTCATGCTTGGAAATCGAATAGCCTACCCTTGCGTTTCTGGGTGAATTTCATTAAGAATCCAGATTTCATTTTTGATATAAATAAAACAACAACAGTCGATGCGTGTCTAAGTGTAATTGCTCAGACATTTATGGATGCTTGTTCGACGACTGAGCATCGATTGGGCAAGGATTCACCATCGAATAAGTTGTTGTTTGCAAAAGTAAGTAGTCTTTATACTTTGAAATCGGATCCATTTTTCTCAACAAGCTGTTTTTTTTTGTTGATATTTTACAGGACATTCCACAATACAGAGAGATGGTGAAAGAATTCTATCGTGAAGTTGCACTCTTACCGCAAATCAGCGATCAAGAGATGGGCACAGCTATGCAACAACTGTCCGTACAACAAACCGATGAATTCGATACAATCGCAGCACTTAAGGAACTCTACATTTATGTTACAAAATACAGGGATCAGGTAAGTTTCAAATATGAAATAGTTTATGTAATTTTCACAGTAATCAAATTATTGAATTTTCAATATAACATGCATATTTTCACGTTTCTAATGCTATTTCTTGTTTTAATTCAATTTACAGATAATGAATACTCTTGACATAGATACGAATTGCAAGAAAATGCATTTAGGTCATAAGTTAGAGAATGTGGCCTGTACATTAGAAGGTGATGAAACATCAGCCTGCTGACATCAAGATTCAAGTGGTAAGTTCAAGTTTTTATTTTCTTTTTCTGTATATACTATTTTGATTGCATAGATGAGTAGTTAATATCTTCGTATGCAGAGCTATATTATTTTTGCGTCGAAATTCGGTGTTTTTGGTGTGGGTTTCATATTAATTTTTTCGATTCGCTCATGTTTCGTTTTTGCACATATTACCGCATCGTTCGTATGTTTATCTGTCATTTTTTTGATTTGTGTGCATGAAGTACTATGCTATGATTCTTCGCAATGTAATTTATGCTGAAAAGTGCAAATTTATTCAGCTCAGATTGTTTCTGTTGTCAGGAAAAATTTAAAGGGGTTGGTGTATATAATCTTTAAAAAACGAAGCCATGCATGTAAGCTCAGCATATTACTAATATCTAACATTGAGTAAAAAAAATGGATTTATCTACGTGAAAAAAATCTAAATTCGATAATAGCCATCTAACACAGAACAAATGCAACTCAAGTAAAATACTATTAGTGATAATTTAGAAGTAATATTCAACATATCATTAACACATTATAGTAACCTTCGTATGGATTGTTATCTATTAAGTATGTATCTTAAACACCTGCTATCGACTCTCTGAATTTAACTCAATCATTTTGTTTTACGAATGCCGCTTTGATACGAACGCAAGCTCTTTAATGTGTTGTCGTACGTTGATTAGAGACTGACAAAAATTTGATCTACATTATCTACTAAGCCACAATCTGTGGCCTAGTAGATAATAGATCTGTGGCCTGGTAGGATTGTCTTTTTATGACCTTCATTTAGGTCTGTGAATTGAAATAAAAATGATTTTTATTTTAACTGTACATTCTTGACATAACTTAAAGCTCAATCAACATAACGAAAATCTAGCGGCTATACAATTTTGGCAAACTGCCTTGCATCCTAGGCAATGTTTTCCCAGCTTTTGAAATAATAGTATGACCCAGCCTGAACAGCGGCTGGGATTATCCTGGCATAAGCCAATTTTTTCACCTAGTATAGATGAAAAAAAAAACTTCTTACCAGCACGCGGCTGACCTATCAGACCGCGAAGTATGTGAGGTTTGACTCACTAGAAAAATACCATTTAGAAGCTCACGAAGTTCCGAATGGGGACTCGCCTAAATACCACTTCAATCCGGTCGTAATCACGGACTTCAAAAACTACCACAGCTCAACGGTCGGTAAGGCAATCCTCCTCCCGCTTTACGAGCAGTACTTTATCAACGTATGTTGAAACAGCGCGAGTTACGTATACAAAAAAAAAAACTTTTAGATCTGATTCTTAATAACTTGTTTATTGCCAAAAGACTAATTCGATTACAATCATTAATTTAATTTTTATAGAAAACAGAGTGCTGAAACAGCATTACAATTACAGATCGCTGTTTCTAGCAATTGATTACAAAAAACAGGAAATGCATTACGATGCATTAAATTACAGAATTTAGTTGAAGCGAAATTTGATTGAAGTAATGAACTTGGGATTGGGTCGGCACGTGTATGTACATTTGATGTTGATTTAATGTAGTGTGGCAAGTGTTAATATAATTCCTCCCTCCTTAAGAAGAGCGATGCAACAGGAAGTTGATGGGAGCAATGCTGGAACTGTTGTCCGGAGCTTCCATTGAGCTTCGTTTCTTCGAGAAAAAGTAAATGTTGGCACAAACGGCAACAACCAACATTAAGATTGCTGGTAATTTGTTGATTGTGAAAGGTTGAAGGCGTTCAGATTCGGCAACCTTTCATTTTCCAGCTTGTAGAGATGTATGTCCTTTATAGCTTTGGTAGAGTTGATATTTGTGTAGTTTGACGAAAATATGTTGATTTCGTCCCAGGATACGTGATTTTCGCCCTTGTGATCCCATTTATACCGACGAGGAACTGGGTTCGTTTGGACAAATCTATATCTTGTCGAAGAGCTTTAAAGCTTTGTCGCGTATGTAATAATGAATGTCCGTGTTTCTAATATACAATGGAATTCGGAAAATTCTCCGCAGTGCGAAATTTTGCAAGGTTTAGACGTTAGACGGTCGTCGAAATTGAGCCCTAAGTACTTGGCTGTCCGTTGCCATTCAATCTGTTGTTCGTTCACAGCGTAGTGTCTGTCTCCTCTTCCGCGCGATGAAAATTGCTTGGGTTTTGTCTGAGTTGATCTTTATCTTCCATTTGTACTTCCAAGTACCCTAGAAGCGTATTTATGGAGAATTGCAGATGGGAAACAACGGCGTCTGCTTGCCGGGACGTGGGGAAGATGCATGTGTCGTCGGCGAATAATGATAGTTTCGCTATGGGCAGCTTAGATGTCTGCAGTGTATATATTATACAATAGGGGAGATAATGGAGATCTTTGGGTAGAGATGGGCAAAAGAGATCATGGCTCACCACTGATCGTTCTTTTTTTACAGTGCAGCGCCTGAAAAAAACACAGCATAGTCTGCGAGCAGAAGCTTTGGTTCAAATAAATTTAATGAAATGTGCAACAAACTGTGTGCTAAGAGAACGGCGCAATACTGTAAAAAAGAGCGAATAATTGTGCGCCATGAGCTCTTTTACTCATCTCTATCCTTGGGGCTGGGAGCTGCAATTTGTCTTTCGGATGAAAAGTGTTTTACAATTCTGACACTGAGTTTTCTGCCCTTGAGAAAAGCTCCAATGATCTGCATGAGAGGGAGGGATATTTGAAACTCATGCATTTTGAAAATTAGTCCTGCATGCGAGACTTTGGCGAAGGCCTTCTCTATGTCGAACATAACTAGCCCGGTCGATTCTGTATGGTTGAGCCCTGTTCGGATGTGTTAGACCACCCTTGCTAGCTGGAGTTCTGTAGAGTGAAGTGGCTTAAAGCCAAACTGCTCTTCCGGCAGAATGTTGTTCTTGGAGACGTTTTCGCTTAAAGGCTGGTAATGAGTTAACCGTGAAGCTAAATTTTGACATGTCTCCATTATCTGGTCATTCTTTCGAGCGAAAATTTTGGCAATGGAGAAAAGCAGAGACTGCTCATTCTTGACGGACAAAATGTCAAGAATTTCAATTTTCGATCGATTTTCTTATTGGAAAGTCATTTGCACTGCTCAGTTTTCAAATTGAAACACCAAATGTCACTTTTCAGCTCGAAAGAATGAACTGCACAAACTAAATTGGCGTGAAATGATTGGAGACATGTTTCAGTGCCATCTACGTTTTCAAAGCGAAAGCAACTTCGAAGCAGCGTTTAATGCTAAGAACAGAGTACAACTCTTGCTTATTTTCAAGCTAAATTTTCGTAGAAACAGATATCAAGTGAAATTTTGTATGAAAATTTCACGTGAAATCGAACTCAGTACTATTCTTAAGCGAGAAAGGAGGCGTTCGGCCAATTTAGCTATTGATGACAGGAGGCTGATTGGTCTTCAGTTCTGAGGGAATGCTAAGTCTTTACCAGGTTTTGGTATAATGATAATTATGGCAGCTTTCCACGCATCTGGATACTTTCTTAGACAGTTAATGGCGTTGATTATGTCTGTTATGTTTTGTAGTAGGTTGTTTGGTATGTGTGTCAAGCACATGTTGGTAACGATGTCTATCCCAGGTGATTTTTGTCGTTTAAGTCCGTTCACCAAGATCTTCACTTCCCCAAGTTCAGCACATCTTAACGATTCTACCTCCCGAGGCTCAAAACTGAGAAGATTTGCGGCCGCTCGTTCGATGTATTCTTGGTACTCTAGGTCGTCCTCGGCTGAGATGTTCTCCTGGAATTGTGTCTCCAACGATTCTGCAAAGGCATTCGCTTTATCTGCACTGTTGTATTTGAGGCCTTGATTGCCGCAGATTGGTTGCATTGAAAGTTTGCTTTTGGTCTTGAAGTGTCGAGACAGTCGCCATAGGATGTTATCCCCAGGCTCGATGCTTTGCATCAAACTCTCTCATTGATCATTCTGATGTCGGGATATCTGACTACGAATGTAGTTGGTTAGCCGGTTTGCTTCCCGCTTTATTCTAGGGTTACCTATGCCTCTAGCTCTTCTTCGGAGTTGGTTCCTCTCTCTATGAGATACATAATCGACCTAGGGAGTTCATAATGATCGTGTACATCCTTTACCGGAATCGTGATCGTATTATCCTCTTTTGTCTGCTTTATGACATTAGTGAGGAGATCTATTGGTTCCTCTAAGTCGCTGGCCGTTTCGGATGTCTCTAGGGTGACTACTTCGGCCAGTGCAACTTGGAAAGCTTCCCAGTTGGTGATTTAACTCTCTCTTATGGGGTCGTCAATGTAGATGTTCTCTACTCGAAAGAGGACCGGTCTCTGGTCAGATGACAGCTCGTCGAGGACGTTGATATGCACATGTTGGTTAAGTGCTTGTGAGATCCCTATATCTAGGGCGTAGCTGTTTAATTCGCAGGCTCAGTGGGGTATGCAGATTTGATTGTCTATCTGTGATGTAATTGTTTGGCTCGATCCCGGCTTTGTTACTTCTCACAGCTCATGTATCTGAACATGATTCAGCATTGTTGCTAGGGTGAGCCTTTTCAAGTGTTGAAAGGGCTAAGAATGTGTACTGAGAATCATTGAGCTACACACTACCGGCAGTACGGTGTGACCACTTTACATATTTCCCGAAGTAACCGTGCCCTTTCAAGTATTGTCAAGTTGAAGGAGTAAGCGTACGCTCGCGAATCAGATCTTCAAGTTTGCCAAGATCTAAGCGAGTGAGATACCCTTGTTTGCGTTCTTGCGTTAATAGATCTAACGAAATTATTCTTGATAACTCGAAAATATCCTCTTCTGAGACCGTGCGGGACCGACAGTCGATTCACAGGACACCCTTGCGCCGGACGTTGTCAATGCTCTTGCGGAACTTCTTATTTCGGAGCGCATTTCTACAAATTAGCATATAGCAACGCAGAATTGTTCGTTGTCATCAGTAGTTTCCGTCTAACTTGGTCTGCTCACGTTGGCCGTTAGTCTACTCGTCTCCTAGAATTCTCCTAGAGACCTATCACATGCTCTACGTATACGATCCCCAATACGTCAGCCTGGTGTCCTGTGATACTGAGCCAATTGTCATCGGCATGACAGTTGGGATCCTCCGCTTCGTCAGCATGACAATCTCTGTCTTTGAAATCGTCAGCGGTGGGGCGAATTGAGCGATAACAACTGCGACGTCTTCAGCGTGGTGTGAAACATCCGTAAACATTTCCCGGCGCAGCAGAATATCGTACATTATGTTCCAGACGTTCCGGAAGATAATCTGATTGCTGAAAGCAGCCGCGGCTTGAGGAAGCTTTCAAGAATCACTCCTGAAGTGCTCAGCATGCATAGCGGACGGTATGCTGATGGGCTGCCCAGGCTACCTTTAACCTTGTTTACACGTATCACTCGAGCTACTTTTCACCGCGATGGGAAGACTCTTGCGGCTAAACATCGACCAGCACACTATCAGGCTCCGGGGCCATCGGGCTCTTCATCCTGAAAACTGCACTGTTCAGTTCCACGTCCATAATGAGAGGAATATTGGCCTGGTGTCTGTGCTAGGCCGCATGCAGCCGAGTCTACGGATAAGGAATTTGTAGTCATCTCACCAAGAGTCTGAGTAGTCGACTACCCCAAAAAAAACCTTGACACGTTTGTTCCTCGTCATTGCCTTGGTCAGCTCCTTCTTTGTCTGAATGTGAGCAGCAGAAAGTTCGAATTCGGTTGGAAAGTTTTATTCATGGCGGTTTGCCGATTTCATCGTCCTACCAGTATGCATACTGCCTCCTAAGAAATATTTCCGTTTGGGCATTGGAACCTCACACGTCATTGTACTATCAGCAGCGAGCTCTTCTTTCCATTCATAGCTATGTACTTGGAAACATTGAGTGCATTTCCGCTCAGTTCCACTGTACGAGTACATCTGAAAGTACATAGAACTTCCTTCCATTTCGGATAGATTTCAATGTCCTTTCTAAACCTGCAAAGGCATTGAAGAAAGGATATCCAATTATCGATTCGTTTGATGCATTAGCAATAATTTTGACAAATGATTTATCTATGATTTGATTTTTGTAGCTTTCAAAACGAAAGATTCGTTTTGAAAGTTACTTCTTTCAATAGACACTGAAGAAGAAGGTGGATTTCCCTCGATATATCGATATCTGTTAAGAAATTTGAATATATCTAGATTGCAGAGGAAAAATTGGCCCTACACGCTGTTCTATCTTAATAATTTGATCCAAATTGGAAATTGTCTTGGCAATTATCGGTTGTTTCATAGATTTCCGTAGCCAAATTCAAGTATATTAATTTGACACCAAAATGAATTCGGGTATATCTTAAAATTCATCAAAGGTCTATGAGTTTTCAACCATGTGTTTGTAAATATTTTTTTGATTGTTCAGCGTGCACTATTGTATGACAAAATATTTTTTTATCAAAGTTTGATTTCTGTAAATATTATGCATTTTGAAAATATGATACTTGCTTGTGGTGGCTGTAGAAGTATGCTATAAATATTCGTTACAAGATTATAACTAACAATTCTAATTTTCATTTTACTTGAAAAAATATTTTCACTATTATCACTAAACAGTGTTTTGTGTTAAATCAGCACATTATTTGTATTGCAACTTCATAATAATTTTCATGCTAATTTCTCATAACATTCTAACTGATGATGATCTTCCGTTTCAAAATAGTTTATTATTTCTTTTGCATCATAGTTTTCGGTGTTTTGAATGTTAGCAGCTCATGCTTTGTTTTTGTGGCTCTGCGTTTTAAGAGTATAATGGAATCTTTGCAATATTTCGATGAAAAATAATTTTTCAACATTTTTTTCTTGTTTTTTCTCTGCGACAGATTCCTTAAGAAGCAAAAACAGCCATAATAATAATATCATTGCCGTAAAGCAGTTGATTGTGACTGAACTTAAATGCCTACTATTATTGTACTGAGAATTGATCATCAAAAGTATGATGGCTGAACACAGTGTAGTGATAAAATGTGTAGCTGTAGAGCAAATGTTTAGGAGGAGAATAAAAAAAAAACACGGAAACACACAAAAACATAAAAATCTGAAAGCAACAAAAATAGGAAAAATATTTAAACTATATTTTACAACAAAAAAAAACGAGAATTGCGAAAAAAAATTCTGTTCAAAAACCAACTGCCAAAACTACTTCCCTCAAATTCATGACATTCCTTCCGGCAATGAAGCGCGCAACGAATACAATGAACAATTGATTGCAATCATGCTTTATTTATTTCACCATTTATCAGAACAAAAACCACTCATCAAGCAAAAAGATTTAACAGGGGAGAGTGATCGAACAAAATTATATCTTCTCAGACAACTTTTTTTATTATCTTAGAAAATAAGGTTATTTTAATGGCATAACAATATTTAGATGCAATGAAGTGCACAATTGAATTTTCCCCAGTCCTCTACTTTACATTAATATTATTATTTCGACGAAAAAAAAAACAACAACACTGAAACCTTGGATTGTGATATTTTTTACTATTTTTGCATATTCTTTTTATACATATGTTTAGATTTAATGTTTATTGTATGAAAAATGGTTAATTTCTTCGGCGAATGCACATTCCGAAGAAAATTAATCGAAATAAGCAGCAGCAGCAGTATTGTTTTAAACAAGTTTTTCATTGGAAATGTTTTTGCGGGATGATTAAAATTGAACAACTTTTTATTAACATTAAAAATTTTAATCTACATTGAAAATTCTATTTTGACAAAGTGGTTTCGAAAGCATGCACTGCCTCTCATCAGACACCAGCACACAGTGCATACTTGACTGGCGTGACCACTTGCAGGTGGAAATCATTACATTTTTATTTATGCTAGTTGTGACAAATTTTAACATCTCCGACTTATATCCATGGATATAATTTTACTTAGTAAAGGTAATTGAATTTGATCACGGTTCCCTTCTTGTCTATAAATCAGCATAGACAACGTATATCATTTCTACAGCATCGAAGCCGAGCATATTGAAACGGGAAACTTCGATCGTTTTGCGGAATCAGCCTCCGAAAGCAGAATCAAATTGGAAATGTTTTTGCGGGATGATTAAAATTGAACAACTTTTTATTAACATTAAAAATTTTAATCTACATTGAAAATTCTATTTTGACAAAGTGGTTTCGAAAGCATGCACTGCCTCTCATCAGACACCAGCACACAGTGCATACTTGACTGGCGTGACCACTTGCAGGTGGAAATCATTACATTTTTATTTATGCTAGTTGTGACAAATTTTAACATCTCCGACTTATATCCATGGATATAATTTTACTTAGTAAAGGTAATTGAATTTGATCACGGTTCCCTTCTTGTCTATAAATCAGCATAGACAACGTATATCATTTCTACAGCATCGAAGCCGAGCATATTGAAACGGGAAACTTCGATCGTTTTGCGGAATCAGCCTCCGAAAGCAGAATCAAATTGGAAATGTTTTTGCGGGATGATTAAAATTGAACAACTTTTTATTAACATTAAAAATTTTAATCTACATTGAAAATTCTATTTTGACAAAGTGGTTTCGAAAGCATGCACTGCCTCTCATCAGACACCAGCACACAGTGCATACTTGACTGGCGTGACCACTTGCAGGTGGAAATCATTACATTTTTATTTATGCTAGTTGTGACAAATTTTAACATCTAGAAATGATATACGTTGTCTATGCTGATTTATAGACAAGAAGGGAACCGTGATCAAATTCAATTACCTTTACTAAGTAAAATTATATCCATGGATATAAGTCGGAGATGTTAAAATTTGTCACAAGTAGCATAAATAAAAATGTATTGATTTCCACCTGCAAGTGGTCACGCCAGTCAAGTATGCACTGTGTGCTGGTGTCTGATGAGAGGCAGTGCATACTTTCGAAACCACTTTGTCAAAATATAATTTTCAATGTAGATTAAAATTTTTAATGTTAATAAAAAGTTGTTCAATTTTAATCATCCCGCAAAAACATTTCCAATTTGATTCTGCTTTCGGAGGCTGATTCCGCAAAACGATCGAAGTTTCCCGTTTCAATATGCTCGGCTTCGATGCTGTAGAAATGATATACGTTGTCTATGCTGATTTATAGACAAGAAGGGAACCGTGATCAAATTCAATTACCTTTACTAAGTAAAATTATATCCATGGATATAAGTCGGAGATGTTAAAATTTGTCACAAGTAGCATAAATAAAAATGTATTGATTTCCACCTGCAAGTGGTCACGCCAGTCAAGTATGCACTGTGTGCTGGTGTCTGATGAGAGGCAGTGCATACTTTCGAAACCACTTTGTCAAAATAGAATTTTCAATGTAGATTAAAATTTTTAATGTTAATAAAAAGTTGTTCAATTTTAATCATCCCGCAAAAACATTTCCAATTTGATTCTGCTTTCGGAGGCTGATTCCGCAAAACGATCGAAGTTTCCCGTTTCAATATGCTCGGCTTCGATGCTGTAGAAATGATATACGTTGTCTATGCTGATTTATAGACAAGAAGGGAACCGTGATCAAATTCAAAGTTTTTCATACTCGGTCGTCTCTGCCGAGTTTAAGATAGATAGATGGAAGATTCTTGTTCTTCGGAGTGTGCAATTTTGAACGCGTGAAATATGTATTATTTTTTTCTTCAAAAATTAATACGCGCACACGTTTTGAACGATAAACGAACGTTCTAGTTTTAAGTTTCACTACAGAATAAAAATTCCTTTTTCTGACTGACACATATGTACATCAAACACAAACAATTTTATTGTTTTCCTCCCTTGTTTTCCCTGCGAATGACGATTTTTTTTTGAACAAAGTTTTTAACTGAATCTCTCTCTATAAGATTGTGTCTCGAAGAAAGGAGTCCGGTGCATTATATTATAAAAACACAGAAAGAAAAAAAAAGAAACAAAAAAAAAAAACGAAAGAAAGTGTCTCGATTATATATTTAATTTTTCCGGAGAAAAAAAATATATTATTTTGTATGTTTTAAACGTAAGGACAACGGAAATAAAACAAAAAAAAACGACAACAAAACAAATGAACTAAAAACGATACTTTAAAAATGGTATTAGTTATAGGTTACAAGAACAACAACAACAAAAAAACAGTATAACATTTAAAAAAAATCAAGTAATTTTAAAAACAATATGTAAGGAATATATAAGAATTATATTTGAAGAAGTCAAGAGAAATAAGGAAATAAATATGAGAAAAAATATGTATTTCTTACGGTGCGCAAGTTCTCGAAACGACTTAACTATTTTGAATTATAAAAAAAGACAAAATTTGAGAAATATAAATTAAAAAATAAGAAAATTGATTATATTTGTATAGTTTTGAGGATTTCTTTTTGTTGCATAACAGATATTTAAGATACACTTGAATATTTGTTATAACATTTCGTCGAATATCATCGTTGATCTGAAAGCTGAAAGACAACATCAGAAGGATGGAATGTGTAGCTGAAAAACTGATGGATAATGGCTGCCTACGTTTTCTTATTTCATTGTGGAACCTTTTGTAGTGTTCCTTTTTTCAGCGGGGAAAATGTGAAGCAGAAGCATTGGAAATTCAGGCTGCATTTATTGATTGTTTATGTATTTATTTATTTTTCCTGTGTAGCGGCATAAAGACCCTCTTTTCCTTGTTTTCGGTCCATTTTTCCAGTATGAATCAAATTTTGATAGAACAAAAATGATTAAAATCTGCTCGTCATTGCATATTAGTTTGAAATATGCTCTGAGGGCTAAAATATGCAAAATAGACATGCATAACTATTCGAGCCCTAGCTAGTGGGTGATCAATACGATCACTTAAAAAATTTTCACGATTTCGACTTTATTTATCTCGGAAACTTACAAAAATGAAGAAAAACCTTATTTTTAGTATTGAAACTGATGAATGTATTTGTATACTTCAGTAAATTTAGCTCTTTAGTTTTATTTGTCATACTTTTTATCACTAAGTTCTTAAAATCGAAGCTATTATCCCCTGCATCTTAAATGTTTTCTTTTGCTATTTTGTTTTCTTATGGTAATGAAGGAAAGTCTTCACTTGAGAGAGAATTAATTACTAAGCCGTCTTGTTTTCTAGTCGGCTTTGGGATGGTTGTGGGAGGTTCAACGGTTCATTCCTGGCTTTCCAGGAACACCGACATAATAGAGGAACTGTCCTCTGAGCTTGAAGTATCTTCCGTGCCCGACAAGTTGACTTCCTCCGTGTTAGACTAAGAGGTTGCCACAGAGAATGAGGTTAAAAGTCTTCTTCTTTTTTGATTATTGAACTTTTTGCTTTTCGCAATATTTCGACTAAGTTTGTTGAGCAGGGGCCCTATTATGATTCAAATTCCGAAATCGGAATTCGTAAAATTTTCCGACTCGCCAGTGGTCGGAATTTCGTATTATGATCTATTCCGAAATCGGAATTTAATTCCCATTTTAAACTGCAGACAGCTTTGTACCTGCTGACAAGTCATTACGGAATATGTCTTTTACCTTCAGAAGTTGTAATATTTTCTAGAAAATATGTAAGTGATCATAATTCGTTGATTACCCACGGTGGAAACATTCAGATAACTTGATTTTGACGATCGTGTGTCTACGTAGTGTATCCTTGGAGTATATTTTATTATTCATATTATGTTGATTTTTTCCGAATGGGAATACGAATTTAATTTCAACCAGCAGGAAACATATTTTTTTATCGACTGTCATCAGTTTTCAGGAAGTCTGACAAACTTTTTGTCTTCATTTGGAGACAAGACTGGAATGGAATCTCTGTTACATATTTTCCTAAGATTTCAGATTATACTAGTATAAACCAAATATTTTAATTTAAAGATAAACTTATAATATCACTATTTCTAATTGTGTCTGCTAAGGTGACCAAGTGGTCAACTTCCATAGCATTGGAGAGGGCCTACTTGCTCACTCCTGGCGGGTACTGGTCATCTGACTCCCTGTATCGTAACTTTCTCCTCTTGCTTGTCGTCCATTATTGGTCTACCTCCTCTTCTAAGCAAGGCAGCAATACATCTGGCTTGTTGAGGCCCCGACCGCAACAGTTATGGTTGTTTTTATAACATTGTTTATTTAGATATAACCATTTGGTTTTCAAAATAGTAACCAGTCTGCCTAACCAAACTTGATTTCTCTTCAAATTTTCAAAATAATAGCTCACCATTTATATATGTTATATTTATTTATTTAAATTAACTATATGAATTACAACATAATGTTGCCGCTAATCAGAAACAATACAAATGCAGTAAACTAAATTAGTGTGTCTTTTTGTTGTTGTTTAGTGTTGATTTTCGCACTTGTTCGGTCTGTTTTTTGTCGTTTTTGTTTTTGTAAAGAAAATAGCTACAATTGTTTCACATGGTCTTTTGGTTGTTTTTACATAGTAAAAGACAACTGTCTATATTGTCTTTTGTTTAATTAAAAAAAACTCTTGTTGATTCCATCCTTACATCGTTCTCTGTTCTCGCTTATCATCTTATATGTATCTGGTTTTTAACCTCTAGCTGCTGGTCGTTTCAATTGTTGCGGCAATAAATTCTTCTGTACTACTCTGCAACGTTCCTCAGCAATTAGTCCATGCCTCATACGGCATTCGCATTGATTCACAAGTTCAGTACGGGCTAATTGATCTGAAATAGCTACAGCAGCCGCCATTGTATATTGTTTACGTTCTTTTGGTTTTTCTTTAACGGCTTCGTAGTTTTGCAGGACGAAAACGTAGCCGTCGTCATTAAGAACAAAATCTAATCCCATATCGGTTGCATAGCGAATTTGTTGACGAACATCAGCCGAACCGAAATTGACACGTTTCTTGGCATCGCCTAGCATTACAGCAATACGTTTATCAAAACCTGGGCGGAAGAGGTAGGAACAGATTGTTTAATATGTTTTTAATGCTGATAGGTATTTATTGCTTACCGACAACGTTGCCCTGCTGTTGTGATCTTCCGCTCAATTCGAAGTCCTTTACGGGTTCAATTAAGTGTAGGCTGATACCGGCTGCTTTGGCAACTTCCTGGGAATACTTGGCACCGACGAGTTTCACCTGAAAAAAGGAATTACGGACGTTTAGTTAATCTGTGGAAGTTGTTATGTTTGAAAGTTGCTTACCATATTCGAGTATTCAAGTTGATCGCCTCGAACTGCAATTATTGCACGATTCGCATCAGCACGGAAGGGATACTCCATGGCCAGATTGAATGCTCGGGCATCTGAGGTAGCGATGGCTTGGTTAATGATTCTGTCGATCTGGTCCAAGTAGGTGTTTGGCAGACTTCTGATGCCAGTTTTAACGCGATCATCATACCTTGGCACATTACTAACATCGACTTTGTCGAATTTTCCGTTAAAGTTCAAATTACCATTGGTCGTAAGGATCTGTGGGTATCGCATATTTTCATTGTACAGGATTACAGCGATGTTAACGTCAGTCATGTCACGTTGTTTGAGCGTTGTTCTCAGATCATTGATAACATTCTGCACAAGACCATTGTTCAGATCGACCTTTGTATCGACAACGAATACGATATCGGCCTTTTTCTGTGGCGTTTTTGTTTCAAAGTCTTCCCCGAGCTCACGCGGTTCTATGTTCTTGCATTTGACGCACTGATGCGGCATATCCACAGGGATCATTTGGTCGCGAGCCGCGGATGCATAAGTCAAAGCAATGTTGCAAGCAGCGTCTTGTTTGTCCTGTGATTTCTCGACAGCATGGTTGCAAGCTTCCTTGTAATTAGATGGGTCCAAGAAGAGGTAGCCTAACATCAAGCTCGAATCATCGCCAAAGATTTCTTTGCAGACGGGACTATCGTGACCGTGTCCTTGATGACCGGATGCGCTGACTGGTGCACAATTGCCTGATACGGCATAGCTATTTCCTACTTCGGCATAGTTGTCGGTAATTTTGCCATTGGGTAGAGTGTAGTCGTCGTAGGGTTCGTTGTTTCCGTTGCCCAGGATACCGCGCGTTTTGCCTGTGTAGTAGCCACTTACGTGAACGTGGCAAATGCGAAGATCTACTGAACATTTGACCTCGACTCCGTATTCAGTACGGGCGAATACCGAATAGTAGCGGCGCCATGCGTGCATATCGTCTTTATGTACAGGATACTCGGCTGCGTTTCCATTCAGTTTCAACTGCGCGTCAGGTAGCATTTCTACTACATTGGAATTATCGGCCAGCGTGACAGATTTCATCTTTCCGTCTTGCATGTTCGCGACAACAGCAAAGTTTCCATCCAAACCTTGTACAAGAACGTACGAGCAGCTACCAGGGAATGTCATATGTCGTCCATCGAAAGTGAAAATGTGCTCGCCGTCAGCAATGTGACCGCGAAGTTCGGGTGGCATGTCGGCGGACGCTGGCTGAGCAGGTGATCGGACAAACATGTTTCGCAGATTGGTCCATTGTTCGTTCTTCAGGAAGTTGATTGGACTGAATTTCATCGTGGTCAAGAATGGAACTTGACGGAAGAAGTCCAGATTGATTGGGATCGGATAAAGTTGTGGTTTGACAGTGTCCTTGCTCTTGAATTGCATCCAGATTGAGCGGATAGCATTAACAAATGCGATATAGATGTTTCTGATTGATTCCAAATCGTTGACCGTTTCCTGCGCTATCTTCTTCGACAGATATTCGTGTAGCGTTCGAGTAAAGTCCTTAAGTTCTTGCGTTGGCAGGAAGTCTTCAGCATAAAGTAGAACATCATCAAGCATATGAGCTACTTGTCTAACATAGGCATCAAAACTGCCAACATACTGCAATCCATAAGCATATATTAGATCCTGTGACTTATTTATTCAATTTCAATAAATTTACCTTCTTAATCGCTGCCTGTACATCTTCCAATCCTGGCAATGCCTCAAAGAACTCATTCGCTAGTTTGACAACATCTTCGAACTCCTTCTGCAGGACTTCGAAAAGCTTATTCAAGGCGGAACTGAACTGCTTAGTGTATTCGGTCAAAGCTTTTCCGATTTTATTGAAATCACCTTCGAATGTCTTGAGGGTTTTCGCTACGCTTTCCATGACTCCTAGCGCTAATTTTAATACTTGATTGTACCATGCCTGTAAGATGGCCGAAATATTTTCAGCAGTCTTCTGGAAAATTGGCAATATACGTTCCGAGAATAGTTTTGACAGACGCTCGTAGATTTCTTTCGAAACTTCAGCAAGTTTCTGATAGTTTTCGCTGGCGACTTTCATGATCGTTGATAAAGCACGAGAAACTGCTTCGAATATACGTTTGCTGCAATGGGAAAAGTTGAAAGGATTTCCAGAAAATAAACAAAAAGCATGCTAGGAACTTACTAAAATTCTATGATATTCTTAAGTGATGGATCGGCTGCAATTTCATCGGCGATTTCTTTTAGAGTGCGTTCGTAACTGTCGCGTAGAGCTGATAGATCGGGCAAGCTGTCCTTGAAATTTTCAACCATTTTCTTATGCCTGTCGCTGAAGGTCTTGAATCGTTTTTCGATAGCTTGACGTACCTGCTGGCCGTCTTCTATGACTTGCTCTTCCATTTTCCTCTAACGGAATGAAATTTACAAATAGAATACAATTGATTACATTGGCTTATACAGACTTACCATGAATTCCTTGATATCTCCTTCGTTGACCTTGTACTGTGTTGACAAGAAATGACCTGGATCGAGAGCAGTTCGTCCACTGAACAATTCTTTACCGGATCCACGCATAACCATTGTTGCTTCCTTGCCAAGAGCAAGTTTCGAATCCAATGCGAACAGATCACGCCAGTCAACTTCAATCGTCATTACGGTCAGTCCTTGAGATTTGCCTTTGATTAGAATTGGTTTGCCACCGAATGTATTGTATTGAGCCTTGATTTCGGATTCCTTGCCGGAGAGTTTTCCGTTAACGGTTAGAACGGGTTCGTTGAAAGCAACCGTAACGATCTCGAATGAGTGTGGGTTGGCGGTGAAAAAGAATGAGGTCCGTAAGTCTTTGTGCGGAGTTGTTAGTGATGCGCCAGTGCTTATATCGTAGTGTTGCAACGAGAAAGCTGTATGACTATCGAAACCGTATTCGAAACTGTTGTCGGCACTCTTGACGCTTGCCTCAACGGTAATATTAACACCGGAATCGGAAGCACCACCATATCCATATTTGCTGGTAGCAATGATTTTCTGGCCTGGTTTCTTGAAAATATCGAATTCGAGAGTGCCCTGAGCGAGTTTGCGGTCATTGTTCAAGTCAAAGTATCCAGCGATGATCAGAGGTTTGACGTTGGGATGTTCGAAGTTTGCCTTACCGATCATATTGATGGCAGTGTTTTGAACGTAGCTTAGATCGCCTGTGAAGCTGAGCGTGCTCTTCTCATCCGGGCGACGATCCTTATTCAAATAGAGCGTAGACGAGGCTTCGTATTTGCCAAAGATTTCTTTCGGGATCTGGTAGACGGTTTCAAGAGCGACCTTTCGATTCGGTGTGGTGAAGACAACAGCACTTTCTTGTTCTCGAACATGGCTGTGCAATTGGTACTGGACATTATTCTGGGACTTGATGGTTATTCCCAGTTCTTGTTCGACTCGCAGTCCGACGTTCGAGACCTTCGATTGTAACTCGAATTCGTGCGGCCAGCCCATTTCACGTAAATCAATCAGGACCATTAGTTTATGTTGAATATTGTCCTCCTTTTTGACTACAGTCACCGATCGGATCTCAATATTAGAGCATTGTTTCTTCTCTTCACAGGAAGCTAATTTCATGATCAAATTCTTGTTAGTCATCTTGAATTCTGCAACGATTTCTCTTGGTCCGAAGTGACCGTTGAAAGCAACCGAATAGCCGGCTTCCGAATCGTGTCCAGCTTCGTATGCCTGGCGGACCAGTGTGAAACTGACTTGACGTGGTTTTTCGTAGAATTGTACATTGCCCTTTCCTTCAACGATGACCTTGTTCTTATCATTCTTCACAGTATACTCGGCAGTGCCGCTCAAAACATTCTTGCCGGCCGCTGTGGCCTTGAACTCGACACCCTTACCGCCTGATTTTGGTTGAGCGTTCACGTCCAAGTGCACTTGATCTAAATTCATTTTCTTCGAATCGACGTCGACCTTTAGATAGAAGTTTTCGAAAGATTGTGCCGAGCCTTCGGCCGAGCCATCAAACGAAAAGTCGCCCAAGTTTTCAATCTGTAACTTAGCACGACCTTTGCGTTCGCCAAGTCGTTCAACGGAACCGGACAGTTTCGACGTCTTGCCCAGATAGTCCATGTTAATGTCGGCTGAAACTAAGGAGTCAGATAGAGTTGAAACGGTGTTCAAGCCATAGCTCTTTTCGTTATGATTCACTTGCAGATGACTGTTATATGTGCGCTGGTCTGATTTCTCGCCCTTGAAAATAATCTCCACTTTGCGTGCTTGCTCGTTGGGGGTTTGTAGAGCGTAATGCAATGTCATAGATTTGCCTTGGATAAAGCTAGCATCGGCATTCATGTTAATTGTTTTAGATTCGCCGTAGGTATAGGCTATGTTCATTTGGTATTTGCCTTGATCCTCTTTTTCCTCGCGCACGTAGCTTCCGTCAAGCTTGCCAGGACCAACTCTAGGAGCATCATATTCCATGGACCATGTTCCATGCTTGGCGTTCACTTTAGCCCAGGCCTCAAACTTAAGGCTTCGGTCACCGAACTCTTCTCGCAAGTGTATCTTACCGTCGTAGACGCCATCTTCAACTTCAGGCTGAACAAGACGACCACTTGACTCGAGTTTGTAGGACCTGAATTCTGTGTTTGGTGCATCGAGATGCATTTGAACTTCATATGTAGCAGGTTGAGCTCGGCCACCGAGTTTATAGTTACCATTCATGTTTCCATTAAGGAGGTTTCCGTATTTACCACTCACTCTGAATACTGCATGATCTTTAGAGTATTCAGTCACCATAATGCTCAAGTCCATTGGATTTGGTACTAGAGAGCCTGAGGCTTTGAAAGTTGATTGGGCCATTTTGTTACCTCCGCTTGGCATATGTTTGAAAGTGAGTTCTAAAACAGCATCCTTTCCTTCAGGGGTCAGGTACGTGAATTTTTCGTAGATATCAAAGGTACGAGCTTTCAGATTGACACCTGTACCCTTTGTATCCAACTGGAGCGATCTTTTCTTTCCATCGGCTGTTTGGTCTGTAACCTTGATCATCATATTACCATCTGAAGAATCGTCCTTCTTTGTGATCTTTTTATCGAAATCGCCACTGATTTTTCGGCCACTAGGCAAACCTAAGTCAAAGTTTCCGTTGATAGCACCGTCCTGAGGATTGCTTTGCTTCTTCAAATCGAAAGAATACCGATCGGAGCCCAGTTCTAATGCGGTGGCGGAATCAATATTGTCATTCTGCACCTGGTTCTTGCTGCTTAGTGTCACTTTCTTGGCATTATCCTTTTCGAAATCATAGAAGACTGTAGCATCGATATTGTATGTTGGAGCAGCCATGTTGTATTTGGACTCGAATTTGATTTTCCTCGTCAATTTCTTCAAATTGAAGAGCATACTAAGATCACCTGCAGCACCCTTCCATTTGGCTTCACCGCGACCGACTAACATATCCTTGATAGATACATCGAATTTGGCGTTAGCATTATCACCACGAATATAGTTGCCGTTCATTGTTAAAAGTTCAGCTGCACCACGAGTTAGTTTGGTGGTTCCTTGAGTATTCTTCGGGGTAGCGTTGAGGACAATGGTAAGTCTGTTTGTAGGATAGAAGTTATATCCAATGCAACTACTTTCAATGCGAAAAACTTACCCGAATGTTTCGTCCTTTTCAGTTGTTTGTAAGCTGCCTTGTAGATCAACATGTGCATCGGTAGCGGTCCAACGATTCGAATATTTTCCCTTCAAGCTTGCCGTTGTTCCCCAGCTTGTCTTCAATGCATGATCGATTTCAGAGTTGCCATCCTTAGTGGTTCGTTTCGATTTCACATCAGCCTTATGATTATTCAGAACCAAGGTCATTTCAGCTTCATAATCACCAGCCGCTTTCTGATTACGGCGCAGGTTTAGGGTACTACCGATTCGACCACGACCAAAGTTTGCATCGAAATCGTATTCGATCACGTTTTGTGAGTACTGACCATTCAATTTCAATTTGGCTGAAGGACTCTTCGAGACTAAGCTGTTTTCGAACTTGGCAGAACGCGCCTTAGACTTGTCCGGTTCAAAGGAGATGTCATTGTGAAGTTCGTAGCCGTATCGTAAGTCTTGACCATAGCCAATTGATAGGTCATTCTTTACCTGGAAATTGAGAGAATTTCAGTTAGAAAGTTTAGTTTAGTTGCTACATATCGTATTTTACTTACTCGTCCTTGTTCATAAAACAGTTCCCAGCCGAATGATGCACTGCTACTTGGGTTGGCTCCATTCAATATGGTACCCGAAGCTATATAGTGTCCTGTCTCAATCAATAACTTGGATTTCACATTGTATTCTTTGTTATCTGTATTCCTGATGTTCATGTCCATTCCGAACCCGGGACCACTTCCCAATTCGATCCATCCGTTAAGCACAGTAGCACGATTTGCCGGATTTAAAATTTGAATATTTTGGAATTGGTATCGCTTGGCAACATCGGTTTCTTGTGCAACGATTTTTCCGGTTGCACGATATCCTGCCAAGTTATCTAGCATTTTATCCTTGCCAGTAATCAAAATCAAAGGTTCGTATTCATTGGCTCCGATTTTCTTGAAACCGATCTTGGCACTAGACACGTCACTATCGTGCTCATATTGTCCATAGAGAGCTAGTTTGGTATCGTCGTTCTGTAAGCCGGCTTCGATTGCCAGGAACTTCTGGGGATGTTTGAAAGAAGCGCGACCGTACCATTTCGGTGATGTTCCTAATTCGAATCTCAGCTCAGTGGTGTGTGGTGTCTGAGACCCGGGTGTATCGTAGAGGACAGTCCACATATGTTTACCATTCTCGATGCGATTGGCCAAGTTCAAATGGATCTTTTTCTCGGTGTTTATGTTGAATGAGACCTTAGTCGGTCCGTTTAGCGGGAAACTGAGGGCTCCTTCATCGGTAACAGGTCGTGAAATAATACCGCATATTGTCAGGCCGAACATTGAAAGTTGATCGAAGCATTTTTCATCGTTAGCAACATTACGACGTCCACCCAATGGATAATGAGTCGTCTGCTTTGTAGGGTCCTCTACAACAAACTCAATTTCATGGTTGAAGTTGATGATTTCCTGCTTGAACGGAACATCAATGTCAATGTCATACTCTTGGCCATCCTTAACTTGGATTGTAACATCCGAACCGGTTGACGTGTGAATTGAACCTCGGACCTTCAGACCTGTACTGATAACTTGAGCATCGATTTTCATCAGTCCGTTGACATCGATTGTTGTCGACGGGACAACCTTCATACGGTACTTTTCGTTCTTCCAGTTCTTGCTCTTCAAATCGACGCTAGCAGCCAAGTGGATTCGACCAATTGCAGCACCCTGGGCGACCATTTGTAACGGGAAGCCCATACCGGTTGGATAGACGAGTTCCGAGTCGAGGAAGAGTGAATGAGATCCACAGTCGTATTCGAAATTTTGAGCCTTGTTGGTGAGTTTATCGAATGTGGAGGAGAGTTTCTGTGTTAGTGCATCACTGTCACGTGGAATGTGCTCGCCCAGACTGAGGAATACCATTTCGCTGCCAAACAATTTGATTGAGTAGTCGAGCAACAGGTTCTCGTTAGCTGACGGGCCGAATTGCTTCAGTTTCTGTGCAAAAGCATTGATCTCTTCGCGTGAAGCCGATCGCTTTTGGCGCGAAGAAGAATCATGTGAACGTTCCGTGAAGAATCCTTTCGGGCCGAAGTAGTGCTGAAGTAAAAGTTCCATGTTCTCTTGGCGAGCATTGAATTCGAAGACATTGAAGTCGTGTCCGAAGATTTCGGTAGTTAGATTTAGACGAGCCGATCGCGGCAGGAATCCTCGTTGAGAATAAATCAGTGAGTAATCAGCACTGGCACCGAGTCCCAATGATTCGAAAGCGTAGGAGAGTTCCTGGTTGAAAGAGTAGCGCCGAGGATCTATGGGGAATTTTTTGGTGATACGAATGTTGCTGAAATGTTGTCGGGCGGCTTCGCGTGTAGCATCGGTCGAATCACGGATACTGCGTAAATGAGATGCAATGAATCCACCCACCTGATAGACCGGCTCCGAGTTGACTATCTCAGCTATTTGATTGGCCGCAGTTGCACTGGGACATGCAACAAGCGCAAGGTAAGCTTCGATGCGGATTTCCGAGTCTTCGTTACGATTTTTGAGAATCTGGAGAGCAGTGGACTGAGCTTTAGGATCGCAACTGGCTGATTGTAGTGCCTGAAGAGCGGCAACACGAACGCGAGCCGGTACTTTATTGGCTGTGCATTGGTTCAATTTGTCAATTGCATTGCCAGCTAAAGCTCCAGAGTTGCCGATACCTTTCAAAGCGTTCACGATTACATCTTCCTGTTGCTTGGTCTGTGGTTGGCAGTTGCCTAGTTTACCAGCGAATTTCGAAGCAATACTACGGATGGCACGATTCTGTTCGCATTCATGCTGGCTACAATATTTGCTAACCAAGTGTCCAACGCTTAGATAGGCCTCTTTCGGGGGATTCTTGCTGAGAAGACCCTGTCGATTGAAAGGAACTTACAAATGCAATACAAAGTCTTACAAATAAATAAATACTTACATCGATTGATGCTAGTGCCTTCTCGTCAACATTTTCGACCAAATTGAAAGAAATATAGGCCAATCGTTTTTCATGATCATCCATTTCGGAATCAATCAGTTTCGCGATAGTAGCAATTGAGTCGTCAGTTCCAGCTCGGAATAGTGCATCGAGGAAAACTCTTCGAGCCAAATCCTTCGATGGATGTACACTTCCTGATCGAACATCTCTGTAGAGGGTCGATAGTTGCTGCTGTCCTGCATTGCGCATAAGTCGAATAAGCTCGGTGAGTTGTTTGGCTGACTTGGGACTGGTGTGGTCCTGCATATCGTTAACAGTGTTCGCTAGAACTGTTCGCATCATGCCCATATTTTCGACGGGAACAGGACGTGGATTATGGAAAATGATACTTTGCGAAATGCCACTGGCTAGAGCTGGTGCAGCACCGGCAGCCGTCTTGGTTCGTTTCAACGTAGTGCGGATTTTGGCACGTACTCCGGCACCAGTTTGAGAATTGGCCAACGGTACAAATTTGTAGTCTTCATGGAGCTCAGCTCGTTCGATAATTCCATCGTTGATTTCCTGTTCCTGACTGTAGTCACCGGTGAGCAAAGGCGTCGATTTAATACCAGCCCGTTCGTTAACCAAACCAGTGATAAATCCGTTGGATAAAACTTCCCGATACTTGCAAGCATTCAGATTGCGTATCTTTGTGACTATTTCCACTTTTCCGTTTTGTGCTGCTGACGTTGTGGTCGGACACACTCCGAAAATATCAGTTTCATAGGACTTATCCGATTTCTGAAGCATCGAAATAATGGCACGTTTCAAGTTCACGGAATAGTCAGTGTCGGCGGGATCGGTACATATTTGGGTCTCAAGCTCGCCATTGCTCATTGTAAATTGAACTGGCTTATCAATACCGTCAGTTAACTTGTATTGTGTATTGGCATCTTTGCTTTGAACCACCTGTACTCGGTCCAATGTCAATGTATAGCCACAATTCGGTTCGGCAAAAACATTGGCACGCCCTTGAACTTTAAGACTGGTTTCATCGGAATTCGGTGAAGCTAACGATATTGTGATTGTACTATCGAAATTGTAATTGTAAACGGATCCGGGACGATAACGAAATACTCCACGATCGGCTGAAATTTGATTAAAATTTTGTATGTTGCCGTGGCAAGTTTATGAATTTATTTAAAAAATAGAAGAAATCGAAGCTTAAGTGATAGCTTTGCATTAAGAATTTTTTATTCTGGGGGATCCTGTTATGCTTTGGAAATTTCTATACAAGCGTGGGGATATTTGCTGCTGATTATCATTTTCCAGGACTCTATTCATCACATATGATGAGCTTAAAGCTAATTGAATGCTCTAAGTCGAAAGAAGATGCAACTATCTACAAAAAAAAAACACACACACCTCTCATTATCAAAGATGTCCAGTAACTCAATGAAACAACTGGATATCTTGTTTTCATTACGTTCCTATGTTACTAAGTTTGTATAGTTCAATGACGTGCACAGAGTAGGAAGCAAAGCGGAGACGGGGCTTTGTTGCATAACTACTATTGAAACAATTTTATTTGTTTTTTTTTTGTCTAATTCTAAACCTTCGCAATACTTAACTGAAAATTAAGAAAAATGTTTGTTCGAGCTTTGAGTGTGTGCCCCCTCTGTGTTGCATAGTCCTGTGCACGCCCATGCTACCAAGTAATCAATCTTAAAGGAGAGAACTCTGGCAAATTGCGTCAAAACGGGGAACTATTTGAAAAATTTCGATAATTTATTATTGCACTACAACCCGTAATATATCTTTCATTTTTTCTTTCATATTTCAAATTAAGGAAAATGTGTGCCGAATTTGAATAGTTGCTTCCTCTATTTCAAAGCGCTCTGTACGCCTATGAAATATATTCATAGTATCTTCACATATGCTAGGAAATATAGGGGAGAACGAGTGCAGTTTACTACATACATGTTGAAGGCTCATGCAAGTCAATAATTCGAATTTTAGAAAAGGTGGCTCGATAGTTTCCAAATAGTTTAGGAGGGTGTATTAACATAATTTTCCTTAAATCGTTTTTGATTGTAATTACAAAAAGTCAGCATTTGGTGCAGTTTCGAATTATGTTTTATGAACAAAAAATATTATTCAGCAAAAAGAAATAAAGTATCTCACCACAACCATTTCGGGTCTTAGAATTCGGGGTTAGTAGAGCCCCATTTAAATAATCGAAACTTTAACAAGTGTGAAATGAGATAGAGGTCTCATTATCGTTCAGACATGGATTCGAACCTGAATATTTTTCATAAAATACAAAATTTCCATAGATACTTTTTAGTAAATCGCTTTGAATTTGCAGTGACGTAGAAGTTGTCAATGTACTATGAATTCTAAAAAATTATTAAAATAGTGCAATTTTTTACTGGTTTTTATTAGTAATGGCAGTGAAACAAATATCAAAAAGTATTCAAAAGTGCATAATACTTACAGACTGGACATCCTCGTTTGCAAGCTGAAAAAATTAAAAGAAACAAATTAATCAATTAATAAATATGTTGTAATAAGCTTGAAATAAATTTAATAAAATATTTCACAGGGCCTTTCTGAATTGACATCTTCAGCTTGTTATAATAGAATAAGACGTCAGATCAAGTCGAGCCTATCCAAATTCAGTTATCTTCGTCTTGGCATTGCTCTCCTGTATAACAGTTGACGAAGTCACGTTCTGATTTGAATTTTCGTTGGCTTGATGGTGTTTTGTTACGAAGCAAAGCTACAGATTTCGGAAACCTCGTCTTGATCTGCTTCAAACTGTTAACAAAGCTCAGCTACTCTGCTGACGCCACAATCTGTCATATCAAGCTGAAGATGTGGACGAGGAATTGAATTCGGCAACGCCCAGATAGTTGACGGATATCAATTTATTATAGAAATATTTCTGTTGCTAATGAAATGAAAAAAAAATGATTACTGTTTAGTATAACATGGAGTAGGGGCGGGGGAGGGATTAGTGTGGCTTGTTGTTTCAATATACTCTAGGCAGATGCTTATTATCTAAATTTAAGGTAAATTATTATATTATATAATTATATAATTATTATATTTTTATGTTTTAAAAAATATTTCTTGATTTCCATATCTTTTTTTCTTATATGCCTTTAACAGTTTTCGCTGTATTTTACCCTGTGCTACAGATTTTCCATGCCTACACAATATTTCACTGAGTATTAGGAAACTTGAAACTTCGTTCCTCTTCTTCAAAGTCCTTTGCACGCCTTTGTTCGGAACAAAGAAAATTAATCGCTATTGAAAGAGATAGAATGGTAAGGAAATAGTAGTGAATTTCCGTTAACTGGTAGATTCGTTTAGCGTCCTCATAAGGATAGACTATCAGTTTATTTTAAAAATATGCGGCCATTTTATGAAGTAAATATCGCATTAAATTTTACAATATCTGATAATCTAATGCACAATTTTATTGTTTAACTAATTAATTTTATTGATTATTATATCAATTATAATGAATTATATTTGAATTTCAGCTGCCCTATAAGAAAACAAATTGTGATTTTTAGATCCAATTACATTCTTCTCGCCATCCGAATATGCCCTATTTGTTTTTGGAATGAACCAAAAATTGGCTTTTCTTTTTGAAAACGATGGGAAACATTTAGGGATTATTTATTGCCGCCCGAATCAAATGTTTTACAGCCCATGTTAAATATACTCTGCATATGCTTAGCAGGAGTTCTATTCAAGAACACCCCTCATATGTCGAGAGATATGAAATTAGCCCCCTCGTTTCCATTTCTATTCGACTCTTTCGATACGAGTATTTTTTTTCCTCCAAAAATCAACCTCCCGGCTAGTCCTAGACAACACAAAAATAGATCACCAATAGACACAAGCATGCATCTGCAGTGAACTGATGTCGGTTGTTCTTGAACCCCCGAAATTTGTGATTTATTGCTGTAATCGGGGCTGACGAGTAGCCTTGATTTTGACGACGAAAGTTACTTATCAATTTTCAAAATTTACTTAGCATACAGAGAAAGCTACAACAAAATTCATAAAAACAAAAATAAAATAAACATTTTCCTGCATCTAAGACATCGAAACACACCGAGATAGAGATAACCTTTTGTGGGTTGTATCTTTGGTTACTTTTGACAAGATTATCTCTTTGCAACAATCAATCGACATGGCAATATTTCTTATCATTTCTTGTCAGTTTTGTGTCCCTAAATAGCTTGCAAGCAAATGTGCGGAGTCCGAGATTTTTTTTTTTCATCTTTTTGGTTAGTTCAATTTGAACAATGATAATTTTGTATCGGGTACTGAAAATTTGGCTTATATCAATTTGAACCGATCCCCGACCTTTTCGAATGATGATAATTTTCGCTGAAATTTACAGTTTTTTCCCCCCTCATCATCATCATTTAAATTAATTTGCATTTTCAATTTTTTTCCAGTCTCTAAATTTTGCTGCAGGGTGATTCAATTTCACAGATACTCTTTGATAAGTTTTTTTTCGTATTCTCATTTTTTTTTTATTCGAAATCAAGTAGTTTGTCGAGAGCTATTATAATCTCAAATGGTAGAACAGTTGATTATAATCTCATCTGGTAGAACGGTTGAAACCTCAACAATAGCACAAAAAAAAAATGAATGAATTTCGTAGCCCTTGAACGTGACTTTGAAAATCATATCAATAAATAATCGGGAAATGAGTGAAATTGATTTGCTGTTTGAACTATATTCAACTTGGTGAAATAGAGATAATACTACAAAGTGTAGTTTTGATTTATTCGAAATCTGGTGGACTTGTGAGTTGCTAGAATTTAGCTGGCTTACTGTCATTTTCTGTCCCCCCAAAAAAATATCAGATTAGAAAACTGGAAAATTAGCAAACTCTATCGAATAAGTATATTTTGCATTTTACGATAATGAGGTAGTGCTATTACATACTTCTAAAACATAGGCGTGCACAGTGCTTTTAAATGGAGGGGGTAAACATTCAAGTTGGGCACACTTTTCGGAATTTTCCGCACAGTTCCGTGAAAACGTAGCCAAAAGTATAGTAACGGGTGGAGTTTAATAAACGATTTTCGAGGGTAGTTATGCGATAGAGGAGGTTAATTGCCCCTGCCGCCTATGCACACCACTGCTCTAAAACATAATGTTTTCGATTGTTATTTTCCAGAGGTGATTTCGATCAAGAAAAGTTAGCGATGATTTGCTATTAGAGGCAGCATTATTTAGGCTCAAGACCGGCGAATAAGAAACAATTTGTACTAAAGCTCGGGAAACATTTAAACTGTGACTCAGAGAATGAAAGACGAGCATAAATATGAAACCTAATCAACAGCTTCATCACACACAATATCAGAGCATTCTAAATTTTCATTTATTTTAATTGAATCAAAGCAAACGCAGAGCAGCCACCATTCTTACCTTAGCATCATCACAATCTGATTGCTTCTGCTCTTCCATGGCCTGGCTGACTGACTGGCTTTAGACTTGATCCATATGGATCAGATTAAAATGCTCCAATACACATTAATTTAATTTTATTCAGATTCAATTCAGTCATTGGGATCTCTAAATATTTTGTGTGTTGTTTTATTTTTCGGTCTTGCTACACCGGCTACCAATAACCATTTTCATGATGAGCACCCTCAGCTTGTTCCCGGTATCAGCAACACTAGTCAATTGTTTTTATTCGTATCATTTGAATGGTCGAGAATTTAATATATAATATTTTCTGTTTCGAGCAACTCTCGGTGAGTGTAACCGGATATGGCTCATTTTACAAAAGTGCCATCCATCCATCCAGACCATTACTGGCAAATAATGCTACTTGTCCCGGTAGCTATACACAAACAAGGCTGCGCTATCAAGTCACAGGTTTGTCACACGAATATTCAGCGCAGCTGGTCAAGTGGATTATGCCGGGCGGGGGTCGAAAAGTCACTTGAAACATTGAGCGACAAGATTGATGCTTGGAAGAATTGTTTTTTTTTCGGATAACATCCAAGACCGTGCTTGATCAGCTCATTGCTTAATAATATCAAGTAGGCTTTAAGTATGCACTATTTTTTCGTTCGTGACCGGCGAGAAATTTAAAATTGTTCATTTGGTTTCTCGCAGTGTATTCAAAAAAGAAAAAAAAAATATTTCCAATTTCCAATATTTTCCAATAAGAAAAATATATCCAGAAAAAGAAAAGGGAATATTTGGCCCTGTATTTTGAAAAGAGCTCACCCGATTCTCTCAATTTTTTTCTTCCAATCACAAGTCCTTTTCAAATTATTCATAATCGAAATACAATAGCAAATAACATAACGAACAAAAAAAAATTCAAAACTTACCACTTGCATTTAATCCATCACAAAAACTTAACAAAATCACCAGAAATAGAGCTAAGTTTCTTTTAAATCGATAAGGATCCAATTTCCTCATTTTGGCCTTTTATCTGTAATTGTATATTACGAAATATTATTAACAGAACCAGACCCGAGTGTTTGTTTTTTTTTCTTGTAATTTATTAGCAGGATTCAAATCGCATCCTTTTTCTTTTCGCGGAAAGAATCATGAATTTTTAAAAGACTCATCACCAAACCAGTTTAGCGAAACAAATAGCGAAATTTGAATTTGAAGGAAACCATCCGAGATTAAATTGAATTTGATTGAATTGATTATGAAATTTTGGTTTTCTTTTTCTCGATTTAACGACACACGATCAATATTTCCAAAAAAAAAAATTTAAATAACTTTAAAAAATTAAATACTAACCGACGTGTCGTTTTTTTTGTTCTATTTTTGAACCGCACACCGACAATTCAATTCAAATCCACACCACACACACGCTTCACGAAGGAAACTGTTTGAAATTGGGACTGTTAAGAACCTTTTATAGGTTTTTCACAATTCAGTCTCTCTAGTTCAAATCAAACACATACACTAAGCACCACTACACTGTGACTGTGCATCGATGAAAGAACACCAGGGTGCGCTTTTGAATGCGTCATCAGAATAAAATAAAATTAAAAAAAAACTATTGCCCTTCTCTTGCAAGCAGAACAGAACAGAAGATCATTACTATCACACAACACACACAATTACCAAATGGTTTATAATATGATGTTATCAGTTTAAGTTGCATGGCTTTTCATCGATGGGTCGTATGTGTGTATGGTGTTGTTTTTTTAAAAATTCATTTATAAATTTCTCATTGATAGATTGTTGAAGATTTTTTTTCGGAATAACTTGTGAGAGTTTTAATTTGAAAAGAGTTAAATAGAGTTTTAATAAAGCTCAGGAGTGGATAGAACAGTTGATTCTAAATTTTACAGATAGTTTCACCAATCTTATGCACCTCTCATCCGTTAAACGTATCTTTAAATTAGACTGTAGAAATGACTGTTGAATGTCCTGTCTGTCATGGACAAAAGTAACTAGTCCTTTTTTTCACGTAAACGGGACGTAAAAAAAATGTTAAGTAGTAAAGCTCTTTGTGTCCACAGGTTTGAAAACAAATGTTACGATTCTTCGTAACGCCAATGTATTCTGTTGATAAAAGAGAAAAAAAGGGGTGAACAATTATCCATCCTCTGGGTAACCTTTTTGGATCATATGAGTTCTTATTCAGCTCTGCTTCTCGACAGGTGTTCGTAAGTGAATGGAGAAGTAAGAAAAAGAAAGCCTCCGGTTGGCAAGGTAGAAACATGAGTTAAATTCGCATGGAGTGGGTCCAGATGGCGTGCACCAGATGTATCAAAATGAAGTAGATCCAGAGTAAGTTCAGATGATCACTGCAACCTCCTCGGCCTAGTGTGCCTCCCCAACGTTATATCCTATAAGATTGATTGATTGATTGATAGCCTGGAGCGGGTCCAGAAGAGGACCCTAGCACTGCGACCTCCTGGGTCTAATGTGCCTCCTCTGCGCTGTGTCCTACAGTATGTCGAGGCTTCAAATGAACCTGGATATGTGCCTTGACGGGACATTTGTGATGTCCCTGATAGATGGAAGAGCAAAACCAAGGAGCTCGAATCTTCTTCTCCCTAGTGCTTGACCGAGTGTGAGCAGATGTTCTACACACTCTGTCGTTTCTCCACAGTACATGCAGCGGTCGTCCTGCGCCTCACCTAACCTGTGGTTAGTGTTCCTTATCTTTATTATTTGTGAGGTTCTTAGTATGCCAGATAGTTCTGCTTAATAGATTGTGGCCTTCTTTCGGAGAGGGAAATTAATTTTGCACTTGGGACCTAAGATCCCTGCTCCTACTCCACACTCAATCTTTGAACCATTCGTATACAACATTTGCGTTCCTTTGTACGAGGGAGGGGATCCATCCTCCCATTTGTCCCTTAACGGAATTGTGACCTTGAATCTCTTCCCGAAATGCTGCTTCGGTTTCTATTTGGTTGCTGGTGTTCAACATTTCCATTATGGGCCTGATGTCCTGCAGGATTTTGAGGTGGACTTTAGGGTCTCCTAGTTTGTACCTGGGCTAATAACCTGTTTCGCTGCTTCCTCCTATATTTTGAGGAATAGCGGCTCCAGATTTAGTAGAGCCTCCATTCCTGCTGTTGGGGTGGAGCTCATTGCTCATGCAATCAGCAGGCAGGCCATCATTTGAAGCTTGTTGAGCCCATTTAACAGCAGCTTTTTGTATGGTTTTCTTCCGTCACACTGCCGCTCCATAGAGGAGGATAGGTCTCACCATTTGTTTGTATGCCCATAGGGTCTGCCTTGGTGATAGTCCCCAATTGCGTCCAAGCATTTATTTTGTCGCCTAAAGTGCCTTGGTGGCCTTCATTGTCGTTTTGTTTAGATGATTGTCCCAGGTGAGTTTCGTATCTAGGTGTATTCCTAGACAATTTGTCTCTTCCTGCAGACATACGACTGTGCCCCCAATATTTAGGGCTCCTATTTCAACAATTCTTTTCCTGGTCAATGGTATTATGCTAGTTTTCTGAGAATTGATGGATAGACTCTCTTCTTCACACCATTGATTTGTTTCCTTTAAGGCTTTTTGCATTCTGGATCTCAAGGCATCCATGTATGAGCCTTTTATTCTTACCGTGATGTTGTCCGCGTAGCCCAGAGCAGTTAGGGCCTTACTATTGAGTGTCACGAGAAGGGCATCAGCTAGGAAGGACCATAGCAGGGTGATAATACTCCTCCCTGTGGACATCCCCTCCTAGGGTCTGCCCTTAGCTTCGTCCTCCCCCCCCCCCCCCCCCCCAGCTCCACAATCACACTTCGATTCCTTAGTATTTTACTCGCCCACTTCACTACTTCTTGAGGAGCATCCCTCCTCTGGAGAGCGAGATACAGCGAGTCATGTCTTGCATTGTCAAAAGCTCCTTCTATGTCCATGAAGGCACATAGTGCGATTTCCTTGCCTTCCAATGCATTTTCTATTATTTTTATCAGCTTATGTGTAGCTATATAGTTGAGTTACCCTTTTGGTAGGTAAATTGAAATTTGTGAAGTGGCATCTTTGTCAAGAGATCATTCCTTATGTATGGGTCAATCAGTTACCTCATGGTCTTTAATATGAATGATGTGGCGCTAATTGGCCTGTATGATTTTGGCAGATCGGCCGAAATGAGCGTTCGCATCGCATCCAATAATCAACATTTTGTTCTTTTTTCTGCAGTGGCTAACGAGTCTCTTGATATTGTTACTTGGGACCTGATCCTCATCCTTTGGGAAGTAAGCTGAGGCAAATACAACCTCCACTATTCCTCCTTCTATGGGGACCTGTACTTGGACCACCACTTTGTGTGTTAATATTTGTGTTAACTACTATCGCCACCCTCGGGATTCTTCCCTTTCGGCCCGGATTAACTTACTGTTTTTTGTATTCAGGCCATTTATTCTGCCTTTATTTACAAAGGGCTCTTGTATTAGCCCCATTTTACAGGTGCCCCAGGCAAACCTGCTGCTTACTTCCGCCGAGACAGCTTCGCCATGATGCAGGTTCACCTGTAGACACCTCATCCCCTTTTCTTTGTTGGTTGGGAGCTGCTGGGATCTGGTGTTGGCTCCATATCGGTTCCACTGCCCTCCGTATTGGTGGTTGGAGTGACCGCAGGCTCTGATGTTTCCCGCCTGACTTTTTGACAGTCAACTTAACTTGCCCAAAACTGAAGCTAATGTTGCCGTCTGTGTGTGCTATTTTAGTAGCAGAGGCCTGGTCCACCGCTACTACTAGCATGGTGCACTTGCCTTTAGTTTCCCTGAAGAGGGCTCTCCAGGACTTAACGTTGAGGTCCTCACTGCATTTGGGAAGTAGAATCAGGGATTCTTCCGTGGCCCATAGTTGATCGCTTCTCACTGCCTTATCTTCTGGGCTTCCGTCCTTATGCACTTCGCCGTTGGTTTGTCCTTGCAGTGAAGGGATACGTAGCCTACTTTGTAGGTGATTTTGAGGAAGTGAGGGACAATGCCTCTCTTTATCTCGGCCAGCATCCTCTCCTCAAGGGCATTCTGAATTTTATCCATTTGGTCAGTCGTCAGAAGTGCTTGGGGAAAGTCCATCACCATTTTCACACCCTGCAAGGCTCCTCTATAGGTTACTTGTCCTTGCCTTTTGCTGGATTCAGAGTGTTTTGGGGCCACGTCAATGTCCCTTATTTATATCCCACGTCAATGTCCTTCCTATCTTCAGGAGTGCCATCCATCATCTGTGGACATGCCTTTTTGTATGAAGAACTGCATGCGCTTTCTGGCTGCATCGCTTATGTTCTCCTTTTTTGGAGTATCTTTCGATGACTACTGTGAAGTCATGTTAAAGTGCTTCCATATTGCGCGAGAGATCCTCCGCCAGAAATAGAGGGTAGGCTTTGGGAGCCTTTGCTGCCTTTCCTTTTTCCGGTCTGCTTCTCTCATTTTGCGAAGCTGGCTGGGATAATTGGTCCTTGCCTCGTTCAACTTTGTTTTTTTTTGGTGTGGAGTTATGTTTCACTCTATTCTTGCTTTGGCCCTTCTTGTGCCTTTGTTCTTTGGAATCCTTCTGGGATTTGGGCCTCAAGTGTTCCTTTAATTCCCTTGAGGATTCACTGTGGAGCACTGAAGCTCCATTATTTGAAGGTTCTGGGGCCTTTAGATTTGGAGCACTTAAGGCAGTCTCCTCCTTTTTTAATTTGGTACGCTCAATTTCGGTCCCACGAGTATGAGAAATATAAATGACCAGCCGTACAATCCTCTGTATCCCGGCCTAGGCATCAAATTAGACGAGCTCTTGCCATCGAGCTCTTGCCATCCAATTCGCATATTGGCGACTGCTTCACCCAGCAGCCAATCAGCCCTCGGCATATGCTGTTCCACCACTGGCTTGGGGTTTCTTCCTTAGGGTTTGACTCCCCAAAGCATGAATAATATTAGCCAATGATTAACTTGATTAAGTCCCTTGAAGGAACTTTTGCTGTGTTTCAGGTGGAGGGAAGGGCAGAGCCATCGACCTATGATTTTCGTTTCACTGGTGGTGGACAGTGTGTGTGTATGTATTGGTTGAGGAAGAGGCGCTCAGGAAGCACCCAAGCCAAAAGACCCATTGTAATCATTGCCCCCGCCTACCATAGCTTCCCGGACCTCCTGACAAAATCCAGGACCACTGATAGAAGAAAAGAGGTTATGTTCTGCATACGTGCCACATCCCAGCCAAAGCATTGATATCTGAGACGCGCAAACGCATGCCATTTACAGAGGAAATGCTCCGCAGAGTCAACCTCTTTTAGGCAGCATGAACAGAGGTCATCCTGTACAATACCTATTCGGTACATATGTCCTCCAAGGCAGCTGTGTCCAGTAAGAGTGCTTGTCATGGCTCTGTAAACTTTCTTGCTTTTGTTGAGCAGGAATCCCGCAATCGTATGGTTGGGCTCTGAGAGGAAAACATTTGTGTGCTTGGTCACATCAGAAGACATCCATCTATCTTTGTGAGCGTCAACTACCCACTTCCGAAGTATGGCATGTGCAGATGCGATCGGCATACCCAAGACGAGTTCAGGGGCCCGTATTGGAAGCGTCGAAACTTGCTTCGCAATGGCGTCAGCAAATTAATTTCCCCCAACACCACAGTGCCTCGGTACCCAGAGCAGATGTACTCTATTGAATCTGGCGTCAGAGTTCAATCGTGCCTTGAACTCTTGGGCAATTTTCGATGTAGTCAGGGGTCTACGCAGTGCCATCAGCCCAACTTGACGGTCACTGTAAATGGCAATACGTTTTCCCCCTCCACCTTTCTTCAATTGGCAGCTATCAGGATAGTGAATATTTCTGCTTGAAAAACAGAAGCATGCTTTTCGAAAGAAGAGGCCCCCTATATCATTTAATGAATACAGTTAGACACCAGCTCCAGATCTAACATCTGTCCTCGAGCCGTCCGTGAAGAAGATCTCGGAGTATCTCCTCGTACAGGCATCTGGATCGTCCCAGTCACTTGTGTTCAAGAAGATTCGATTAGGGGATGAAAACTTTGACTTAAAGGACTGGTGAAGTTAAACCCTTCTTGTTTGGTTTATTAATCCACAGCTCCCTAGACTTTTGTATGTTTAGGTCATGTGTATCTATTTTTATGAAATACCTCATAAGATGGGGCAAGTCAGAATAGATCCGGCTTGAAAAGGTTGAGAAATCTTCTTTTCTATTATTGATCCTGAAAAAAAAGAAAGATTCGTCACAGACTCCTGAAAATCTTACCAAGCTTTCATAGGTATCTCTAATAATCCTGCATCGTTCTGAAGGTTGTTCGTCGCCCGTTCCAAAAAAAAAGTATTTGTCCACGATCCAAGAACTACAACAAAGCCAGCAGGTTATGCCACGGCTAGATTTAAATTTTTTAAGAATGGGGACTCATTTCGAATAAGGGGCAACAACGAACATATCTTAAAAGATTTCAGCTTTGTGTCTCAAATTTCAATCTCAAAAATTACCAAACATAAAATAATAGTAATCCATACATTTATTAATCTTAAATAAAATGTATTTTCCAGTTTCATTTTTCTCTCGAAATACTAATCGATGTGGTATTTTGTAACTATGCAAAAATTAACATTGTCTTAGACAGCCAGTACTATGTAATCAGGCTTCAAATCAATTCATCAAACATCTGCGACTTTGACTCATTCATTGCACACTTGATAATGAACTCTCTCATTCAAGTTTTTGATAACACTGAACAGATAACAAACTCATCCATATGGTAATATACATTTTCATCTCAGCAATGATAATTTCTTTCGATTTCTATGGACAAGTACTAGAATTTTCCTATGGAAATTTTATGTTTGTGTGACACTTTCAACTATTCAACTGTACTGAAAATATTTGTAAAGTTTTTTGAACTTTTCGTCGCACTAGTGCCTTTTGTAGGCTAGTATCATCGAAAAATATCTTCAATGTTTATGAAAAAAGCCGGTCAAATAGTTTTGTAATTATTTGTTTGGTTCGATAACAAAATCAAATACGATTTGATAATAGTCATGGTGCAGGAGCAGATAGACACTGCAAGTTGCATTGTGTGCTCCTGAGAAATTTTCGAAAGATTTTAATTCAGTTTAGCTGAAGATAAAGCAAGCTCGAGCTTTGAGAGATGGGTTTGACTAGTATATTTTGAGTTTCACGCAGAAAGATACTTTTGAATCGAGATCTGGGAGACTGTCGAGAGACATTGCCGTCTCAACTCGATAAACTGGCAAATTCAACAAAGTTCGAGGATATAAAAACAGATAATTCTCGCACTCTGTCACTAATAACGAGGGCATACTAAATCCTTTGTCATATTTTAAATAATTGTATTAGATTGTTTATATTTGTCATTTGTAGAATAACCAGAAATTGACTGACAGATCAGCACTTTCCTTTCATGCATCATCTCGACAGTCTCAAGGACATATTGAAACTCAATCCAAACACTATCTACAGGCTAATGACTTTCATATTTGTACGTGCCACAGGGCAAGTGCAACGCACGTGCCACATGGGAATGCATCTTTCAAAACACTGGCGACAACAATTTAATTCAAACAGAAATAAAATTACTATCATCTAGTATTGCATGTGCGAGGGACTGAAACTGAGATTCAGCACAATTGGAAAAAAGGTCTCGGTCAATTTGATATCAGCGAGGAAATAAAACAACAATTTGAAACGCAAGATAGCTGAGCCAACCATTTAAAACAAATGATCCGAATGCGAAACACGATTCGAGAGATCAATGCGCCTGAAATTGCACTTGGTGAAATGCTCTTGGCCCTCAACCCCGATCAGAGATATTTTGTCGTTGTATGTGCAGTTTATTTGTGAACTTTCTAGTAATAAATATCATTAAAATTTTGTAATTGTCTGGAAAGAGTAACTTCTTACTAAGACTACGGGGAAGAAGTAGGCAAATTCCTTTGTTTTTCCACGGAAAAGATACATACTTTGCTGTTGGTAAATGAACCAATTTGCGATAATATAAACAACTAAACTAGCAGGCTCAAATATCAATATTATATTTCGCTGGTATCTTTCCATTTATTATGACAGATATATTAATTAGCTGTTGGTACTTTCCGAAACCAAAGTGTTTGTTGAAAGTTTCTATATATTCCTACTATCGATTAATTTTTTTCTGCTTTTTCCCACGGCTCCATGATTTTCTATTACTTTCTACTGATTTTTGCCTAGCGACCTATGATGTTTCTGAACCTTCCACTATTTTCTAGGCCTGCCTCATTTTTCTCACGCCTCCCAGATTTTCTATTACTATTTTCTGATTTTTGCCTAGAAACCTATGATGTCTCTGGGCCTACAGTATTTTCTAGGCCCGCCTGATTTTTCCCACGCCTCCATAATTTTCTACTAATATTATCTGATTTTTGCCTAGAAACCCATGATGTCTCTGGACCTCCAGTAATTTCTAGGCCTGCCTGATTTTTCCCACACCTCCATGATTTTCTATCACCATTTTCAGATATTTGCCTAGAAACCCATGATGGCGCCGGACTTCCAGTATTTTCCAGGCCTGCCTGAGTTTTCACACACCACTATGATTTTCTTTTACTATCTCCTGATTTTTGCCTTTTGTTTAGGCCTGCCTGGTCTTTCCCACGCCTCCATGATTATCTATTAGTATTTACTGATATTTGCCTACGAATCCATGATGTCTCTGGACCTCCAGTATTTTCTGGGCCTGCTTGATTTTTCCCACGCCTCCATGATTTTCTATTACTATCTCCTGATTTTTCCTAGGAGCCCATGATGTCTCTGTACCTCCAGTATTTTCGAAGCCTGCCTGATTTTCCCTCGCCTTATGTTTTTCTATAACTATTTTTTGATTTTTGCCTAGAAACGCATGATGTCTCTGGACCTGCCAGTGTTTTCTAGGCCCACCTGATTTTCCTACGCCTCCATGATTTTCTATTAATATTTGCTGATTTTTGCCTAGAAACCCATGATGTCTCTGGACCTCCAGTATTTTCTGGGCCTGCCTGATTTTCCCACGCCTTCATGATTTTCTATTACTATCTCCTGATTTTTTCTACGAACCCATGATGTCTTTGGACCTCCAGTATTCTCTAGGCCTGCTTGATTTTTCCCACGCCTCCAAGATTTTCAATTACTATTTTCTGATTTTTGCCTAGAAACCCATGCTGTTTCTGGACCTGCCAGTATTTCCTGGGCCTGCCTGATGATACCCACGCCTCCATGATTATCTATTACTATCTACTGGTATTTGCCTACGAATCCATGATGTCTCTGGACCTCCAGTATTTTCTAAGCCTGCCTGATTTTCCCTCGCCTTCATGTTTTTCTATAGCTATTTTTTGATTTTTGCCTAGAAACGCATGATGTCTCTGGACCTGCCAGTGTTTTCTAGGCCCACCTGATTTTCCCACGCCTCCATGATTTTCTCACGCCTCCATGATTTTCTATTAATATTTGCTGATTTTTGCCTAGAAACCCATGATGTCTCTGGACCTCCAGTATTTTCTGGGCCTGCCTGATTTTCCCACGCCTTCATGATTTTCTATTACTATCTCCTGATTTTTTCTACGAACCCATGATGTCTTTGGACCTCCAGTATTCTCTAGGCCTGCTTGATTTTTCCCACGCCTCCAAGATTTTCAACTACTATTTTCTGATTTTTGCCTAGAAACCCATGCTGTTTCTGGACCTGCCAGTATTTCCTGGGCCTGCCTGATGATACCCACGCCTCCATGATTATCTATTACTATCTACTGATATTTGCCTACGAATCCATGATGTCTCTGGACCTCCAGTATTTTCTAAGCCTGCCTGATTTTCCCTCGCCTTCATGTTTTTCTATAACTATTTTTTGATTTTTGCCTAGAAACGCATGATGTCTCTGGACCTGCCAGTGTTTTCTAGGCCCACCTGATTTTTCCCACGCCTGCATGATTTTCTATTACTATCTCCTGATTTTTCCCAGGAATCCATGATGTCTTGGGACCTGCCAGTATTCTCTAGGCCTGCTTGATTTTTCCCACGCCTCCATGATTTTCTATTACTATCTCCTGATTTTTCCTAGAAGCCCATGATGTCTCTGTACCTCCAGTATTTTCTAAGCCTGCCTGATTTTCCCTCGCCTTATGTTTTTCTATAACTATTTTTTGATTTTTGCCTAGAAACGCATGATGTCTCTGGACCTGCCAGTGTTTTCTAGGCCCACCTGATTTTCCCACGCCTCCATGATTTTCTATTAATATTTGCTGATTTTTGCCTAGAAACCCATGATGTCTCTAGACCTCCAGTATTTTCTGGGCCTGTCTGATTTTCCCACGCCTTCATGATTTTCTATTACTATCTCCTGATTTTTCTACGAACCCATGATGTCTTTGGACCTCCAGTATTCTCTAGGCCTGCTTGATTTTTCCCACGCCTCCATTATTTTCTATTACTATCTCCTGATTTTTCCCAGGAACACATGATGCCTTGGGACCTGCCAGTATTTTCTAGGCCTGCCTGGTCTTTCCAACGCCTCCAAGATTTTCTAGTACTATTTTCTGATTTTTGCCTAGAAACCCATGCTGTTTCTGGATCTGCCAGTGTTTTCTAGGCCCGCCTGATTTTTCCCACACCTGCATGATTTTCTATTACTTTCTACTGATTTTTCCTACGAACCCGTGTTGTTTATTGACCTGCCTGATTTTTCCCACGCTTCCATGATTATCTATGTTCAAACTAGTCGTCAGGCAAATATACCTTGAGATTGCTAAGAAGTTTTGGTCTGAAATAACATCCTATGCGATCGCAAGACAGTCTTGAGCCTCACAGGGATGCACCTCGTACCAGACAGCTGTTATAGCCCGTCCAGACTACGGATACTTATGTATCCGGATACATAAGCATTGTCCTCACTGCAGCGACATCTGCAGATACATTTTACCCTTGCCATGAAAATCAATGAAAAGTGTGGACGATACTTATGTATGCGGATACTTAAGTATCCGTAGTCTGGACGGGCTATTAAGTTTTACCCATAGGCCTTCTTTTTCAGGTCTGACTTAAACGCTATTATGCAATTTAATAAAGCAACAAAGTGGGTTCCGGATTTCAGTGGCTAAAGTAAAGTACTATCCGTTTTATCATAAGACTGACAGCCACTTGACCTACCCTATCCCCTGCTAAAAAATACGACCACTACTTTGTAAATTATAATTACTGTAAAACAATACCATATCTAATAGCTCTGATTAAAGGTCCAACTACATATTTCCTACAAAAATACCCTTACACGTATTACGCCCTAACCTTCTTGAACTTCAACATCGTTACAAATTATGAATACTTATCAGACTGTTTATTTCCGTTCGAAAATAACAAAATCGTCAACATCAAAAAAGAAAATTAAGTGTGCACCGACTGCACTCTCAAAGATGATTAAATTTCATTAAATATAAAGAGATGGCTTTCTGTCTACGAACATATTTCAGTTCACTTCCGCGTAGCACATTATGTTTTTTGTTCTGCATTTCACTTTTCCAACCAAAAACAAAACTTCCCAACCATTTAGATTTTCTTTCGAATTAATCTCACTGTATCTGTCGCCAAAATTGAAATTGAATAAATTGAATAAAATAGAAAAAAACTTGCGAAATCTAATTTTATATACATATAAGCGGTCTTGTGTCCGTTCTAACTGTGAAATAAAAAATAAATAAATAAAAAAAACACGGATGCAGTAAGCCTATGTTAATAAAAATTCACGGAAAAGTATGATAATATAGTTTGATTCTAAAACAATAACAAAAATTTAGTCTGGTATCTCGGTATAAAAATATCGCAGCGCACTTGATTATTTAAAATCACATATGATGATTACACTTTATTTGCATTTAATAAAATTGAGACTTTGAACGTCCGGTAAGGGTAAATTAATTACTTAATATTAACGAACATCAGATAAGAGAAAATCTGCAAAGTAGTTTTTCAACAAAGTCAACAAAGTATCTTATCTGATCATTTCTAAGAAATTGAACAGACAAAGTGGGATATAGTTTATAGATGTATTTGTATTGAAATTATACACATTGTTGTGAATTATTGATAGAAATGAGTTCATTGTTTGAATTATTGAATAGAAATGAGACTTGAAAAGCACTTTGGTCTACCAAGCACAAGACTCAGATGTAAATAATAAAATTTCTAAAAAAAATTCGTATTATTATGATGCATATAGACGTGCAGAGAAATTTCAATTGATGGGGGCAATCACCCAAATTCATTACAGACTTTCCTTAAGTTTCAGAGAGGAACTCTGAAAGCACAGGAAAAGTGTATTACGGGGTAAAATGCAACAAAAATGATTGAAGGGTAGCTATGCAATACAGACGGCAATTGCTTCTTTTGCGCACGCCACTGGTAGAGCATGAGACAAAAGAGAATGTTTCCCATTCAATGACAAATACTAAGGCTACGATATACTTGGAATTGACTGAGAAAATAGTGACTGAATAGACTGGACCATCAACGAGCAATTCAAAAGAAAGTCCTTTGAATCCATAAACGCTCCCGGGACGCTCCATACTTAAGGGGACGCATTTAATTTACAATAAGCAAACACATAGATTCAGCTATACTCTCAGTGGTGAGGGAGGCAAAGGGGGCAGACCTGAGTGAGTTTTTCTTCCTGACCTCGAACCTTCTTAGCATTTCATCCCTTGCTGTATATCCTATAAAAATCATTGCCCATGTTTTTTTGGGAATATTTGACAACCGGTTTTGAAGTATATGGTTTCCTCTTCATATATCAAAATTTTTCATACATTTCAGCCTCACTTTTTCCAATTGACTCGAAAGTAAATACAATTCTTCATTTACTAAACTGGACCACAATTTCTACCTGTGCCTTTGTATTGCCCCTAACTAACTGCTTTATATCACAACTCATAGCGTTCTTCTACTATCCAAAAAATTGATATTATTATACGTAAATCCACCCAAAAATAAATAGCAGCGCTATTTAAAACAATTACAATCTTTCAAATTCAGACGCGAAAATTTTCATCAGGTTTTGAACTTTTCTGCACACATTCTTATCTCTTACAATGATAAACTTGTACAAATTGCTTCGCTTTCTTTTGTCCAAGAGTTCAGATAAGTTAAAGGCTATCATCGTTTATTATTGAATTCTTGTTATTCACTGGTGACGAAATTAATTGCAATACGGCCCTTGATTTGCATTGATATTTTATTTAATTTTTTTTTGCATTTTTCGAATTTGTGATCGTCCGAAATCTACAAATTGACGAGAGACCAATGTTAATTCATTCAAAACAATTATCTGATTGGTTTTGGGTCTCTCGAATAATTTTCAATGAAAAACTTACATATCAAATATTTTGGTCAGTATGTTGAATGAAATGTTTGATTTGATCATAGTAACTGTTTTGTATAATTTTTTTTTTCAAATGGTTAGTCAGAATTTTGATAGCTGGTCTAAATTTAGTGATTTGGTTTAGTTGACTGATATAGTTTTTTTTCCTTTGATGTACCTTTAATTCCAGCAAACGGTCCTCTCTATAAGTCCCACCGGTGTCACCAGTGACACCAAGCTCATATAACACAGCACAAAAACTTTTTTGCACATTTGGAAAGACTATATGCTTTATCTCCTCCGCTTATTTGCACAGATGAAAGAGAAGTGCAGCCGAAGTTGCCTTGAAGTGTTGAAGATTGATTTAAAGAATCTTCACCTTTATCTTTTACGATAGGATGGCCATCTCATCCGATTCGATGTCCAGGAGATCAAAAAACAGAAGAGTTCGAGACAGCACTTGCTTCATCCTCCGGTGCAGACGCTACTGAGCAACTCTCAGGCGCATCAGAAGGCAGTTTTTCCACAGCCTATTTTTGCGATGTGACACTCTTATTTCCCATTTCAGCTGGGGCTGAATTTTCCGGTCTAGAGATTTTTAAGTTACCTTGGTATGCATACAAATGTATTAAGCCAAATTCGTAACCGATTTTATAGCTGATATAGGAGTGGGTGCCTGAAGTGGGGGCGACCCTTGGATCGTTCCAATCTGGGTGCCAACTGTTGAAGTCACCTCCAATAACAACGTGTGAATAGTCTCTGGAAAATTTTTTAAGTATGAAAAGTTCCATTCTGAACCAGTGGCTCTGGCTGTGCACGGAACATAAATAGCACATAGAAGGAAGCATTCGTTGTTCTGCAGTACAAGCTTACTAGCGCACAGTTTCACACCATTTAATGTAGGTGAAGACACTTCTTCAACATGAAGCGGAAAGTACGATTTTTTCTTGCTCTTCATTTATTTTCCTGAGGTTAGGGAGAAAATACTTGATTTCTTTATTATGCTGAATAGGTTCATGCCTGTGATTTTCATGCTATCTCTCATGCACTTCCACTTGCTCCTTAATTTGAGTTATTATACTACGCCCCTGGTAGTTCGTTGGATTTCCATACTTTACACAATTCACACAGAAACCTGGAGTTTCCTCGTTGGTATCGTTCTTGCTTCGCTGGCACTCTCCTGTTTGGTATGTCTCGTTGCACTTGTCGCAACAATATTTCCTACATGCCCATGCGCTTGGCATCTTAAGCATTGTGCACTACCTTTGGGGCGCAGTTTCTCGAAGTATACCTGCTGGTTGAGAATTTAATCTTATTTACCGTCTGCTGGAAGTTGCACCAGGAACATGTTAAACTGAATTCCTCGCTACGTCAAAACGCTAAGTTCTCAATAAAGTTAAGCCTAGAAACGCTGCAACAATGGAAATTTGAGCTGCGCTTGCTGAGAAAGAGCGATGAATTCCTCTGAAGACTACTGATTTGACCGTCTCGTCACGTGGGATATAGGTGAAGCATTCAACCCCATTCTTTCTAGGCAGTTCGAAATGCTTCTTCGGATCCGTTGCTTTGACTATGTGGTCTTCTTCCTCGCAGTTGGAGATCTCCACCTAACCGACTTTCTCGTTGATGGTCTGCTTGCATTTTCTCATGTCGAAATTTTCACAGATTATCGGAGTTTTATTCTTCTTAGATGGTCCGGTTTTCTAGATGATTGTTGTATCCTAAACTGGTTCCTCCATTCGGCTTCTTGTCAGTTCTTCGTGCTCATTCTTCTTCATTGACAAAACACCATGACGGTTCATCTTGCTAGACGACATTTTTTTATCGCTGAAATCTACGGATACATATTCTAAATAAGTTTGCGAAGTCCTTTTGTGCCTGGCTAATATCTGCAGCCGTATATACGCAATATTCACAGACACCCGCATTCTGTCTCAAACAAGAACAAAAACAAAAACTATCATCTGTATGTAAAATTTTTATACATCTGTATTTTCCCATTGTTTAGATTTTTGTTAAATTTGATATTTTTTTTATTAAATTTTACTACACCCTTCTTCCTTGCCATGTTCCATCGATTCAAAACACAAAAAAGATTTGACGGAACTTTTTAGCTTGCTTTCTTTTTCGAATCGATCACCTGTTGACGTTGTTGTTGATCTACGTTCATTGATGATCGCAATGCATTCTGTATCTTTGGCATAACTTCTATGAATATCACCGTTCCCGTGAAAACCATAATTGTTCCAATCCAATGATAAATTGTAAAAGGATTACTAAAGTAAATGATGGAAAATAGTAACGATACGAATTTTCGTAATGTAACAACTAAAGTAACAGTTAACGATGAACATTCTGTAGTTAATACATAAACTTGACTAATGCACAAATACTGCGTCAGGACATTTCCAATCAGATAGACCCATGTGGTTGGTAATGAAATTCCCAGGATAGGGACAATCATTGGCGGACTAGCTGAACTTATTGCAATGTGTTCGACGATATTCCGATAGAGTATTAGAAATCCCGGGAGTGGTAGTAAATGCTAGAATAGAGAGATTTAATTTCAAATTAATTTAAAACCAATAGCTTGAAAATGATACCGTGTAAAAAAGAGCTTCACGTGGATATTTCCCGTATCGTTTGTACAAGACTTCTTGATATATTCCCATTCGAGCTGATATGAAAAGTGCGACAGTAAGCAATGATATACCTAGCGTCCACCAGAAGAATACTGAAAACTGATTATTTGGGTCCCCAACAGGTCTTCGATGTTCGGGATTGCTTGTATCTTTCTGAAATTAAAGACATACGCAATATTAATCACAGGAACTATGGTAATTTAGGAATAAATTAATTTACCACTTCTGATCCCGAAACTACAGTACATATGACAATACCTGCCGTTATCATTATAACTGATACATATTTTGAAAGTTCGTAGCGTTTCTTTAATATTATTATACCCATAACCATATTGGCAATCAGCGAACCCTTTAAAGATTTATTTAATAAATTTAATATAAACAGTTGTGTATGAGTAGAAGCAATTACCGCTCGAAAGATCATATGCAAAGGCATTGGAATATTGAAATCGAAAGCATAGTTATTACAAACGGATGCTACGAAGAACATAACAACTAGTATAGAATAGTCCTGCAAGCCGATTTTGGGCTTTCGTGTACCGCATCTTGCCGTGAAGAGAAATCCTTCGGCAGCGATAAACGCAAACTGTAAGAACGTTATGAGATTTCCTGATCCTGGGTCAGATCTGTCGACATAAAAGAATTGATTACTTTATAGCTCGACAGATATTCGATATAATTTAACTTACTTGACCAGCAATTCCAAGAAGACTACGTTACTGCAGCAACCAACGAAAACAAAAACGATTGCGAGTGCTGCCTTCAGATTCATATTGATTGTGTTTTTGGACTTAGTTATAAGTATTTAATTATACATTTAAAATTTCGCCTATTCTAAGCTAGATCATTTATAAAGTGCATTCTTTGTAAAAATATTTGCCACCGCTACAAACCACTTTCGCGATAATATTCTAATATCAATGAAACAAGCGAAAAACTTGATTATCACAGGTTTTCTCCTCAATAAATTATTCTATTTCACGTTTCTTTTGATACGGCGAACTGCCACCGGTGCGAAACTTCGTCACAATTCATTCCGAAAAATTGAAAGTCATCATTGTAAGAGCTTCGTTTTGTCTTTCTTATCAAATCATTAGAAATTATGTAACAAAAACTGATTTGATTATGTGTAAAAATCTGAGTCGATTACAAGCAAATCGCATAGCGTGATTGCTTATGCGGATATCCTGCCCTTTTCGTACTGGGACATTCGTAGTTCGAATTACATTACAAATATCACTTAGGAATTGATATCTAGGCTTTCGAGCACATGAGTATATATTTAAGATAGAAACTAATGTAATTTGAGATCGAGTTAATTGGTTTTCTGATTGTTTTTATGAGAACCTGACAAGAAGATTGTCGTCAGAATCTCCAATTCTCTCGGCAGCAAGGTCATTTGTCAGTTTGACTTAGCATGTGCGTCTGATGTGCGTTTTGATATATCACTATTATTATGACAGATGATCAGCTGTGGAAAGCATCTATTCGCATTGACGAAATTATTTGCGAATTTGCAATAGTGAATTTTATGAAAGTGGCACTTTCTGACCTAAACCTCTTTATATATACTGAATGGCTTAAGAGTTTTTCTTATTCAATTACCTTTAGAAGTCATTCATCCTCTTATTTGCATTTTTAAATTGATTTATTTGTATTACCTTGAATGTTTTATATTATATAAAATATTAATATTTTATATTATGTGACATATCTCTCGATCGTTTCCTTTGAGAAAATCACGGAAGAAAGACCTATATAACTCCTATTACGTTCTCCATAGTTCTACATTCAAATTCGACCTAAATAGTCGCTCTTCTATTCCTTCCTATTCTTCTTCTGGAGTTCCGAAAGGTTCAATTGTTCGTGGCATCTTTTATTTTTTCATAGAACAGTGGACAATTTGCGCCACAAATTTCTTCTTCTAAACTAAAAGGACATATTTACTTCGAGGTCTAACTACAGGATCGATAATGTGTTACGACAATCTGACGTAACAGTCTTAAGTACGTGGTGTACGAATTCCTTTCTTTGCTGCCAAAACACTCGTCCTTTCCTATTTTCGTGATAGCGCGACGAGAGTCTGGATACAACATGATTCATTTGAATGTGTGCAACGCTAGCTTACTCGTTCTCCGTGCTATCAATTCAGCATCTTTTACTGCCTCGAAAAAGTGGGGTTTAAATTTTTCATCCTGCGGAGCCCGTAGAATACAACTGGATGAATATTTTCTGTACAAGTTGTTCGCTCTTTCTTTCGCCATCTTCATCGAACAAGTCTTGTGTGTCCAAGAACTACGGAAAGGCTTTATCCTTTTGTAATATTTACTTCGTAGTGAACTTTCTGGGAGCTAATCCATCCCATTTTCAATGACCTTTAAATTTTTAGTCAATTCAATGCAAATTTTTCCTTATTTTACGAGTCCTTTTATTCAGACCCAATAGAAGCAGCTAATCAAAAAACCAGAAAATCTTATCAAAAATTTCGTTTACGGTTTTTTATTCATTGTTGTATGGAAATAGAGCTCTAATGTACAAACTTCAAAGCTTCAGCCAGGAATGAAATTGAATTAAACAATTAGAATTTATACACAGAGAAAAAAAAACCAAAAAAAAACAAATACATTTCGTTACAAAAAAAAAAACATTAAAAATATCCAATCACAGCTCAGCTGCTTTCATCCACATGATGGCCACCGACTCGATCACGCGGTATCAAACGCAATTCAGATCCATGTTTCAAAAATACATTGCCAGCAGTCTGTTGTGGACTAATTCCTATACCGTCATCAGTTATAATTGCACTTGTTGCTGGCGGTACTTTAAATTCTTCGGCAGCGAATTTCATAACTGCAGTAAATGGTGTCCCTTCCGGTACGCTGAATCTATTTGTTTTTTTTTCGAAATCGTCATACGAGAAACAGATCACAAGAAATAGAGATGGATTGAAAATAAGAATTATTTTACTATATGAATAAAAATGAAAAATTAGATCAAACAAACGAATTTAGCACATAAATAAATTTAATGACACATAAGAAACTTATCGTCGAATAACTACTCTAATGTCAGCTGTACAAATCGAAAGTCAAAATGAATTTTTGATTTTTCAAATAACTCATTACAAACACGTCTATATTGTCTGATTCAACATTTAATCTTATTTGCATACTGCGCTTCAATTTTTGATCTCGTGCACTTAAAAACCAACTAGCCAGATAGGCTACTGAGTGAAAATCTATTTCTGAATGATTCGCAGACACTGTTTCGAACACATCATAATCAGTGTTGTATCTGAAATACTTTAGAAGTGTAACTAGATAGTTTTCCAGTGCATGCCGCAACTGAATGTTATTGAGATGTTCGACGAATCGTCTTGAATGCATATTTTCAAGGAAGATTCGAAAGAATTTCGGGCATATTTTGGCTGTTGCAAGTTGACGATAAAATTCATTACAAAATACCTGACACTTACGATAGTAAGATGAAGATTTAGGCTCCAAAATTATTGCTTCGAGCATAGTAAATGTAAAAGGCGGTCGAAACTCTAAAGTACGTTTGATTGCTACAGCAATATCAGTATTTGTTAGAGTGAAAATGCGATCGAGAAGATTATGATGTGTTTTAAAATCTTGCTCAAGAGACTCAGGCGCACTTTCTATGCTTACTAAACGCGAAGCGAATAATTCAAGTTGATTGCGATCTAAAAATGCTTCAAGATATTTTATCGCAGGCACGAAATGCTGTCTTAAATTGCAATTTTTCATAAGTTTTTGGATGAAATAGAAAACAGGACCACCGGACAAACGAACATCTTTATAAAGTGCAATCAGTCCTGGATTTGAGGCGCGGTGCGATCTCAAGGAATCTTCGAAATTGTTTTCAATCGAATCTGTGAGACAGTGCAAAATAGCGCAAGCATGCAATGCAGTTTGAAATGTTTTCGAATCGATACGATTACAATCAGGTTCTGTTCTTAGCCACGATAAAAGTCTGCAACTTATTTCCACTGCGTTATCCACAGTTAAATTTTGAGCTGAGATTTCAAGGCTATCGATATACTCAGACATAGTTTTAAAGTTTGTTTCCGTCATTATTGGAAAACTATACAAATTTACAATAACACGAGCTTATGATTAAATTATAGCTGATGATACAAAGCTGATTTCAGCGTGAGTTTCGCATCGATATTTTTTGCTGCACTTACACTTTGAATGGAAGTTTTGGATCTGATGTTAGAGTTATTTTGAATGTTACTTTCGCTGGTCCACCACTGAAATCATTGGATAAGAGAGCAACAACTTAAATGCAAATTCAAATAAACATATTGGATTCTATTTACCTCATTTTGATTTTGGTCTAATATCTGCTTGCGCGTCTCAAAGCGAAATGAGAATATAAATAACTACCTTCAAAGTTAAACAGGTTTCGTGTATTTTTCGTCGAGAATATCGAGTAGAAATACCACCGACAATATGAACACGACAGCACTGCAGCACAATTTCTGACTCGTGGAACTTGTTTTATTGGTCTCAGATTGCAGAGAAAGTTGGTATGTCAAAATAATGTCATTTCATTCTGACATTTCGAAGCTATACGCTATATGGATATCTGTGCATTAGATGGATTCTAGTGTTTGAAATTTCGGTAAAACTGGAGTTGATGCCCCACACAGCTGTTGCATGAATCTCGCCGATAGATGTCGGGCTAATATGTTTGTGTTTTTGTGGTTGTGCGTTTGCTTTTGGGGCTTCTTTTCTTTCTTTTTTTTCTTTTTCTTAATTGTTTTATCTTCTTTTTTCTTTTTTTGTATAATTTTGTCTGTTTTTCTTCATTTTTTCAGCCCTTCTACCACCTTTTCGCCCTCTGGTGGTGGGATTTTCCGGGTGTGGGGCATCAAGTCCAGTTTACCCGAAATTTCTAGTTTCGTTTAAATTTTATTGGGTAAACTGGACTTGATGCCCCACACTCGGAAAATCCTGCCACCAGAGGGTAGAAAGGTTGAAAAAATGAAGAAAAACAGACAAAATTATACAAAAAAAGAAAAAAGAAGATAAAACAATTAAGAAAAAGAAAAAAAAGAAAGAAAAGAAGCCCCAAAAGCAAACGCACAACCACAAAAACACAAACAAATTAGCCCGACATCTATCGGCGAGACTCATGCAACAGCTGTGTGGGGCATCAAGTCCAGTTTTACCTATAATAAATACATAATTTTCACGAAAAACATATGTTCGAACGACACAGACTGTATTTGCTTTGAAGCATCTCACCCTTTTTGTCACAATATTGCTCATATGAGCCTTTGATATACATCAAATGCTATAATTTCGGCACGGTTTTATGCAATTCCGATTCGAATCGGAATTTTTTCATAGTTTTTGTGTACCAAATTCAGTTTGACGGCTAGTGATATAGGGATATCGTATAAGCACAGACTGTAGTAAATTTCTTTAGCGCATATCAAACTAAATCGATTTTCCTGATTAAGACTACTGTCCGCTAGGGAGCAGAAGTAGTCCTGAAAAAGAAAGAATAGTTTTGAAAAAAAAATAATTGTATTGAAAAAAAGTTATTATTCGCTAATATATCTGAAAATCCACGCACTTTTATGAGTTTCATACAAGTGAAAGTGTCATATAAGTGTCCCCAGAGAAAATCAGGGGACTCTTGAAAAATTGCAGGAGTCCGAGCGCTTAGAAATAAATACAAGACCTCAGAAAAGTTCTGGAGGTCGGGGGAAAAATCTTCCGAGCTCAGAGAAAATCAGGAGACTCTAGAAAAATTCCAGGAGTCCAAGCAAACATCCTGAGCGCTTGGAAATAAATAAAAGACCTCAGAAAAAAATTCTGGAGGTCGGGGGAAAAATCTTCCGAGCTCAGAGAAAATCAGGGGACTCTAGAAAAATTTCAGGAGTCCAAGCAAAAATCCTGAGCGCTTGGAAATAAATAAAAGACCTTAGAAAAAAATTCTGGAGGTCTGGGGAAAAATCTTCGGAGCTCAGAGAAAATCAGGGGACTCTTGAAAAGTTTCATAAATACAAGACCTCAGAAAAATTCTGGAGGTCTGGGGAAAAATCTTCGGAGCTCAGAGAAAATCAGGGGATTCTAGGAAAATTCCAGAAGTCCGAGCGAGAATGCTGAGTGCTTAGAAATAAATTCAATACCTCAGCAAAATTCCAGAGGTCGGGGGAAAAATCATGGGAGCTCAAAAAAAATTAGGGGACTCTAGAAAAATGTCGGAAGTCTAAGCGAAAATCCTGAGCGCTTGGAAATAAATAAAAGACCTCAGAAAAAAATTCTGGAGGTCTGGGGAAAAATCAGCGGAGCTCAGAGAAAATCAAAGGACTCTAACAAAATTCCAGGAGTCCAAGAAAAAATCCTGAGCGCTTGCAAATAAATAAAAGACCTCAGAAAAAAATTCTGGAGGTCGGGGGAAAAATCTTCCGAGCTCAGAGAAAATCAGGGGACTCTAGAAAAATTTCAGGAGCCCGAGCGAGAATGCTGAGCGCTTAGAAATAAATACAAGACCTCTGAAAAATTCTGGAGGTCTGGGGAAAAATCTTCGGAGCTCAGAGAAAATCAGGAGATTCTAGGAAAATTCCAGAAGTCCGAGCGAGAACGCTGAGTGCTTAGAAATAAATTCAATAAATCAGCAAAATTCCAGAGGTCTGGGGAAAAATCATGGGAGCTCAAAAAAAATTAGGGGACTCTAGAAAAATGTCGGAAGTCTAAGCGAAAATCCTGAGCGCTTGGAAATAAATAAAAGACCTCAGAAAAAAATGCTGGAGGTCGGGGGAAAAATCTTCCGAGCTCAGAGAAAATCAGGAGACTCTAGAAAAATTTCAGGAGTCCAAGCAAAAATCCTGAGCGCTTAGAAATAAATACAAAACCTCAGAAAAAAATTCTGGAGGTCGGGGGAAAAATCTTCCGAGCTCAGAGAAAATCAGGAGACTCTAGAAAAATTCCAGGAGTCCAAGCAAAAATCCTGAGCGCTTGGAAATAAATAAAAGACCTCAGAAAAAAATGCTGGAGGTCGGGGGCAAAATCTTCCGAGCTCAGAGAAAATCAGGGGACTCTAGAAAAATTTCAGGAGTCCAAGCAAAAATCCTGAGCGCTTGGAAATAAATAAAAGACCTCAGAAAAAAATGCTGGAGGTCGGGGGCAAAATCTTCCGAGCTCAGAGAAAATCAGGAGACTCTAGAAAAATTTCAGGAGTCCAAGCAAAAATCCTGAGCGCTTAGAAATAAATACAAGACCTCAGAAAAAAATTCTGGAGGTCGGGGGAAAAATCTTCCGAGCTCAGAGAAAATCAGGAGACTCTAGAAAATTTCCAGGAGTCCAAGCAAAAATCCTGAGCGCTTAGAAATAATAAAATATCCCAGAAAAAATTCTGGAGGTCTGGGGAAAAATCAGCGGAACTCAGAGAAAATCAGAAGACTCTAGAAAAATTCAGGAGTCCAAGCGAAAATCCTGATAGCTAAGACATAAACACAAAACCTAAGAAAAAATTCTAGAGGTCTGGGAAAAAATCTTCGGAGCTCAGAGAAAATCAGGGGACTCTAGAAAAATTCCAGGAGTCCAAGCAAAAATCCTGAGCGCTTAGAAATCATATAATATCCCAGACAAAATTCTGGAGGTCTGGGGAAAAATCAGCGGAGCTCAGAGAAAATCAGGGGACTCTAGAAAAATTTCAGGAGTCCAAGCAAAAATCCTGAGCGCTTAGAAATAAATACAAGACCTCAGGAAAATTCTGGAGGTCTGGGGAAAAATCTTCGGAGCTCAGAGAAAATCAGGGGACTCATGAAAAGTTTCATAAATCAAGACCTCAGAAAAATTCTGGAGGTCTGGGGAAAAATCTTCGGAGCTCAGAGAAAATCAGGGGACTCTTGAAAAATTTAAGGAGTCCGAACGAAATTCCTGAGCGCTTAGAAATAAATACAAGACCTCAGGAAAATTCTGGAGGTCTGGGGAAAAATCTTCGGCGCTCAGAGAAAATCAGGGGACTCATGAAAAGTTTCATAAATACAAGACCTCAGAAAAATTCTGGAGGTCTGGGGAAAAATCTTCGGAGCTCAGAGAAAATCAGGGGACTCTTGAAAAATTTCAGGAGCCCGAGCGAGAATGCCGAGCGCTTAGAAATAAATACAAGACCTCAGAAAAATTCTGGAGGTCTGGGGAAAAATCTTCGGAGCTCAGAGAAAATCAGGGGACTCTTGAAAAATTTCAGGAGCCCGAGCGAGAATGCTGAGCGCTTAGAAATAAATACAAGACCTCGGAAAAATTCTGGAGGTCTGGGGAAAAATCTTCGGAGCTCAGAGAAAATCAGGGGACTCTTGAAAAATTTCAGGAGCCCGAGCGAAAATCCTGAGCGCTTAGAAATAAATACAAGAACTCAGAAAAATTCTGGACGTCTGGGGAAAAATCTTCGGAGCTCAGCGAAAATCAGGGGATTCTAGGAAAATTCCAGAAGTCCGAGCGAGAATGCTGAGTGCTTAGAAATAAATTCAATACCTCAGCAAAATTCCAGAGGTCTGGGGAAAAATCATGGGAGCTCAAAAATAATTAGGGGACTCTAGAAAAATGTCGGAAGTCTAAGCGAAAATCCTGAGCGCTTGGAAATAAATAAAAGACCTCAGAAAAAAAAGCTGGAGGTCTGGGGAAAAATCAGCGGAGCTCAGAGAAAATCAGGGGACTCTAGCAAAATTCCAGGAGTCCAAGCAAAAATCCTGAGCGCTTGGAAATAAATAAAAGACCTCAGAAAAAAATTCTGGAGGTTGTGGGAAAAATCTTCCGAGCTCAGAGAAAATCAGGGGACTCTAGAAAAATTTCAGGAGTCCAAGCAAAAATCCTGAGCGCTTAGAAATAATAAAATATCCCAGAAAAAATTCTGGAGGTCTGGGGAAAAATCAGCGGAGCTCAGAGAAAATCAGGGGACTCTAGAAAAATTTCAGGAGTCCAAGCAAAAATCCTGAGCGCTTAGAAATAAATACAAGACCTCAGGAAAATTCTGGAGGTCTGGGGAAAAATCTTCGGAGCTCAGAGAAAATCAGGGGACTCATGAAAAGTTTCATAAATACAAGACCTCAGAAAAATTCTGGAGGTCTGGGGAAAAATCTTCGGAGCTCAGAGAAAATCAGGGGACTCTTGAAAAATTTCAGAAGCCCGAGCGAAAATCCTGAGCGCTTAGAAATAAATACAAGACCTCAGAAAAATTCTGGAGGTCTGGGGAAAAATCTTCGGAGCTCAGAGAAAATCAGGGGAATCTTGAAAAATTTCAGGAGCCCGAGCGAAAATCCTGAGCGCTTAGAAATAAATACAAGACCTCAGAAAAATTCTGGAGGTCTGGGGAAAAATCTTCGGAGCTCAGAGAAAATCAGGGGATTCTAGGAAAATTCCAGAAGTCCGAGCGAGAATGCTGAGTGCTTAGAAATAAATTCAATACCTCAGAAAAATTCCAGAGGTCTGGGGAAAAGTCATGGGAGCTAAAAAAAAATTAGGGTACTCTAGAAAAATGTCGGAAGTCTAAGCGAAAATCCTGAGCACTTGGAAATAAATCAAAGACCTCGAAAAAAAGTTCTGGAGGTCGGGGGAAAAATCTTCCGAGCTCAGAAAAAATCAGGAGACTCTAGAAAAATTTCAGGAATCCAAGCGATAATCCTGAGCGCTTAGAAATAATAAAATATCCCAGAAAAAATTCTGAAGGACTGGGAAAAAATCAGCGGAGCTCAGAGAAAATCAGGGGACTCTAGAAAAATTCCAGGAGTCCAAGCAAAAATCCTCAGCGCTTGGAAATAAATAAAAGACCTCAGAAAAAAATTTTGGAGGTCTGGGGAAAAATCTTCGGAGCTCAGAGAAAATCAGGGGACTCATGAAAAATTTCATAAATACAAGACCTCAGAAAAATTCTGGAGGTCTGGGGAAAAATCTTCGGAGCTCAGAGAAAATCAGGGGATTCTAGGAAAATTCCAGAAGTCCGAGCGAGAATGCTGAGTGCTTAGAAATAAATTCAATACCTCAGCAAAATTCCAGAGGTCTGGGGAAAAATCATGGGAGCTCAAAAAAAATTAGGGGACTCTTATTAAACGCAGCCGACTTCGAACAGAGTTTATTGTAGACTGACAAACTATTATACAGATACATGGCTACAACTATGGTGAGAATACTGAAATATGGTGAGTTGGTTATATGAAGAATTGGTGACTGCCAGAGTTACAAAATAAATGTGTTGTGTTGCTTTTACATTTCCAACACTCCTTCTCAATACGATACATTTTCAATTAACGTTTGATTACTATTTGGTCAACCCCAATTCTCTTACAAATTTTACATGTTTTATTTTCGTTAAATTTTTAGTTAGGATATCTGCTAATAAATCATTTGAAGCTATATAATTTAAACATATTTCATTTTTCTTGAAACAATCTCTCACATGATGGTACTTAATACTTATGTGTTTGCTACGTGAGTGGTAAACCGGGTTTTTTACCAACTGCTGCGCACTCAGATTGTCGCTGTTAATCTGTATGGGCTGCTGGTAAGTGAACCCTAACTCGTTCATAAGCTTCCTCAGAAAAATGGCTTCCTTTGCTGCGGATGAAAGCGCAACATATTCGGCCTCTGTACTGCTCAAGGCGACTATGTTTTGCTTTTTTGATTCCCATGTGAACACCGCGTTTGCCAGAATAAACGCATATCCAGTATACGACTTGCGATCCGTAGCATCTCCACCCCAGTCCGCATCTACGAATCCACGAATAGGCTGCCCCGTCTTGATATAGTGGAGTTTGTAATTAGACGTGTGACTCAGATATCGCAAAAGATGTTTTGCTGCTGCCATGTGTTCCACATGTGGATCTTTGTTGCACTGTGCTAGCTTTGACACAGAATGCATTATTTCTGGGCGCGTTAAAACCGCCAAGTGTGTCAACGCTCCAATCAGAGACTGATATTCCAGCTGATCAGTACGGGTACATTTCTCATTGTTGCATCTGATCTGCATCCCAGGTACCAATGGAGTTGACGTTGGTCGACAGGCTTTCATATTGTTTTGGCGCAGAATACCCCTCAGGTATTGCTGCTGGCATAACGTAATGGAACCAGTCTCCCCTTCTCTCTGGATTTCCAATCCCAGAAAATAGTGTAGTGGGCCACCATCTACTACGTCGAATTCAGACGCCAACCTTTGCTTGATGTCGATCAGATCGGCTTTATCGCTGCTACCTACAATCAGATCATCAACGTAAATGGTTAACACGTTAACATTACCTCCATTGTGCTTTATATAAATGCACGGTTCGCTTGGACAGGGCTTAAAACCAATTTGCTTCAGAATGGAATCGAGCTTCTCATTCCATTCACGCCCACTCTGCTTGAGTCCGTAGAGTGACTTCTTCAACTTGAGGACACGATCTGGAAATCGTTCGTCGGTGAAACCTTCGGGCTGCTTCATATATACCTCATCGTGAAGCTCACTGTTGAGGTATGCACTCGAGACGTCTAATTGGTGCAAATGTAGCTTATGTTCTACAGCTAGAGCTATGACCATTCGTATGGTGGCATACCGAACTACTGGTGCAAATGTTTCATTATAGTTGATGCCATACTGCTGACTGCAGCCTTTGGCGACGAGTCGTGCCTTGAATTTTTTAATGTGGCCAGTCTCGTCCTTTTTCAAATTGAACACCCATTTGCAACCAACAGGCTTTTGTCCTTTAGGAAGTTCGCTTAATTCCCATGTATCATTTTCTAATAATGAAGAATACTCCTTCTCCATGCTCTCCCTCCAGTATTCAGCATTATTTCCAGATAAAGCTTCAGATACTGTTATTGGTATGGTTGCATCACGTTCATGTTGGACAGCATTGAGAACATTGTATTGTTTTTTTGGTCTACCTGGGCGACCAGTGCGTACAATTCTCGGTCTTCCAGGCCCAAATCTCATTTCCGGTGCAATCCCACTATTTTCGTCATTTTTGTTAGTTTCTGCTTCAATTATTGCATCAGTTGCTGGCAGGCAGACTTCCGCTTCGTCACTTGTGTTAGAATTCGCTGCTTCCTCTTCATAAGGCCAAACGAATTGGTCATTCAAGTTTTCTTGTGATTTTTGCCAGGCTTCATTTTCAAAAATCACGTCTCTGCTGATAACGACGATTCTCTTTTCCATGTCATACATACGATATGCTTTTGATACGTCAGAATATCCCAGCATTATCATCCTTTTGCCTCTTGGTGCAAACTTGGTTTTTGCTCTTTTATTCATGACGATTGCTGATGAACCAAATATTTGAAGATGTTTAACTGACGGAATTTTTCTATAAAAGACTTCATAAGGCGTTTTATTGTCTTTCAAAGCTTGAGTTAACACACGATTTCTCAAATATGCAGCTGTTGCTACAGCTTCAGCCCAAAATTCTTCTTTTGCTGATGAATTTATCATCATACTTCTTGCCATCTCAACAAGTGTCCTGTTTGCGCGTTCAGCAACTCCGTTTTGCTGCGGTGTATAAGGTGCAGATAACTGATGTCTTATGCCGCATTCTTGCAAAAAAATTTTGAATTCATTACAAGTATACTCACTGCCATTATCGCTTCTGAGTTGGCGAATTTTCTTTCCAGTTTGATTTTCGACCAGTTGTTTGAAAATCTTGAACTTTTGCAGTACTTCACTCTTACATTTCAAGAAGTAAACAGAAATGTATCTAGATGCGTCATCGATTAATGTTAAAAAATAACGAGCATCGTCTAATGACTTTACAGGCATCGGTCCACAAACATCACTATGTATTACTTCCAACACATTTCTTGCTCGACTTTCTGCTGCACTAGGGAATGGTTTTGTGCATATCTTGGCCTTAGCACACGCTTCACATGGTATTTTCATTTCACGCCAATTAATATTATTTTTGAGACCACTAACGCACTGTGTACTTGCCATTCTTTTCAGCGTGTCAAAATTAACATGGCCAAATTTTCTATGCCACACATTTGCTTGGTCATCCATTTTATTCACGTAGAAGCATTTATTCTTTTTGCATTCAACAACAAAAATGTCCTCTTGCAGCTTTGCATTCAGCAATGCATTGCCTTTTGCGTCTACTACCGCAGCTGAATTTTCATGAAATATCACCTTATAGCTGTGTTTAACCGCTTTGCCTACTGAAATAAAATTCATTTTCAAGCCAGGTGCGTACAACACGTCGTTGAGAGTAATCTCTTGCTCACAATTTAATTTAACTTTCCCTTTGCCTTGCGCTATAACATAGCTATCTCCAGCTAGAAATACTTTTTCGTTGCATTTTCTCATTTCAATAAATAAACTTGACTCGTGACAAAGGTGAGTTGAGGCTCCACTGTCTAAGACCCATTCACAATTATCAATTTTATCTGTCGCTGCTGAACTCAACACAGCAAATCCATGTTGATTGCCCCTATTTTGCGATTTCTTTTTTTCCTCGCATTCTGCGGCGAAATGTCCACGGCGACCACAGTTGTAGCATCTTCTGCCTTCTTTTGATGCTTTGTTATTGTGTGTGTTGTCGTGCACATTCTTTGTTTTGTTGCTCCCTCCATGACCGTTTGGCTGTTTCTTTTTGTATTTTGAATTCTTGGTGTCTATGTAGAATGCCTGCTCGCATGCTTCGCTGTTGCCATCTCTTTCTGCCTTTCTGTTGCCTTCTTCAAGCAGCTTAACTGTGAAATTGGCGAGGGACGGTAAATCGTCTCGGGCCTCCATAGCAACTACGAAATTATCGTATGAAGGTGGAAGACTGGCCAACAGCATGATAACTAACATCTCCTCTGGCACTTGAATGTCAACGGCCGACAAATTTTCCACAATTTCCGAAAACTGTCTAACATGCTCTTTCTCATTTCCTCCTTCTGGCAAAGTTAGGCGTACTAATTTTCTGAACAACGATACCTTCCTTCCAGGTTGGTTCGGCTGGTAAATGTTTCGAAGAGTTGTCCATGCTTCTGCAGATGTTTTGCAATTTTTTATATAATTAAGCTGACAAGGCTTAACATTTAGCATCAAAGTAGCTAGTGCTTTTTCATCCTGCGTCACCCAATGCAGCGCATTTTCTTCGGGCTTTATATATTTGCCGCACACAATAGCCCAAAAATCTGCACATACTAAAGCGCTTTTCATCTGCACATGCCATGTGGCATAATTGCTCTCATTGAGCTTCTCAATTTGATAAGCTGCTACTGACATTGCGGCATTAATTTGCAATTACGTATTAGTACTTTGTTCCCGCACACAGCGTTACAAGGGGTATCACACGCACACAGCGTTTTAATCAGTAGCTTTAGCACACAGTGTTTTTAATTTAATTAAGTCCACTGTCCCGCACACCTGCGCTTCAACACTTCGCACTTAGGAAATTACGCGCGGCGTCAGAAAAAGAACTCAACAAACTTGTACTTGTGTCTGGGTGCCTGGGCCCATAACCTATTAAACGCAGCCGACTTCGAACAGAGTTTATTGTAGACTGACAAACTATTATACAGATACATGGCTACAACTATGGTGAGAATTCTGAAATATGGTGAGTTGGTTATATGAAGAATTGGTGGCTGCCAGAGTTACAAAATAAATGTGTTGTGTTGCTTTTACATTTCCAACAGTATTTATGAAACTTTTCAAGAGTCCCCTGATTTTCTCTGAGCTCCGAAGATTTTTCCCCAGACCTCCAGAATTTTTTTCTAAGGTCTTTTATTTATTTCCAAGCGCTCAGGATTTTTGCTTGGACTCCTGGAATTTTCCTAGAGTCCCCTGATTTTCTCTGAGCTCGGAAGATTTTTCCCCCGACCTCCAGAATTTTTTTCTGAGGTCTTGTATTTATTTCTAAGCGCTCAGGATTTTTGCTTGGACTCCTGAAATTTTTCTAGAGTCTCCTGATTTTCTCTGAGCTCGGAAGATTTTGCCCCCGACTTCCAGCATTTTTTTCTGAGGTCTTTTATTTATTTCCAAGCGCTCAGGATTTTTGCTTGGACTCCTGGAATTTTTCTAGAGTCCCCTGATTTTCTCTGAGCTCCGAAGATTTTTTCAAAGACCTCCAGAATTTTTTCTTAGGTTTTGTGTTTATGTCTTAGCTATCAGGATTTTCGCTTGGACTCCTGAATTTTTCTAGAGTCCCCTGATTTTCTCTGAGCTCCGCTGATTTTTCCCCAGACCTCCAGAATTTTGTCTGGGATATTTTATGATTTCTAAGCGCTCAGGATTTTTGCTTGGACTCCTGAAATTTTTCTATAGTCTCCTGATTTTCTCTGAGCTCGGAAGATTTTGCCCCCGACCTCCAGCATTTTTTTCTGAGGTCTTTTATTTATTTCCAAGCGCTCAGGATTTTTGCTTGGACTCCTGGAATTTTCCTAGAGTCCCCTGATTTTCTCTGAGCTCGGAAGATTTTTCCCCCGACCTCCAGAATTTTTTTCTGAGGTCTTGTATTTATTTCTAAGCGCTCAGGATTTTTGCTTGGACTCCTGAAATTTTTCTATAGTCTCCTGATTTTCTCTGAGCTCGGAAGATTTTGCCCCCGACCTCCAGCATTTTTTTCTGAGGTCTTTTATTTATTTCCAAGCGCTCAGGATTTTTGCTTGGACTCCTGGAATTTTTCTAGAGTCCCCTGATTTTCTCTGAGCTCCGAAGATTTTTTCCCAGACCTCCAGAATTTTTTCTTAGGTTTTGTGTTTATGTCTTAGCTATCAGGATTTTCGCTTGGACTCCTGAATTTTTCTAGAGTCCCCTGATTTTCTCTGAGCTCCGCTGATTTCTCCCCAGACCTCCAGAATTTTGTCTGGGATATTTTATGATTTCTAAGCGCTCAGGATTTTTGCTTGGACTCCTGGAATTTTTCTAGAGTCCCCTGATTTTCTCTGAGCTCCGAAGATTTTTCCCCAGACCTCCAGAATTTTTCTGAGGTCTTGTATTTATGAAATTTTTCATGAGTCCCCTGATTTTCTCTGAGCTCCGAAGATTTTTCCCCAGACCTCCAGAATTTTTCTGAGGTCTTGTATTTATTTCTAAGTGCTCAGGATTTTCGCTCGGGCTCCTGAAATTTTTCAAGAGTCCCCTGATTTTCTCTGAGCTCCGAAGATTTTTCCCCAGACCTCCAGAATTTTTCTGAGGTCTTGTATTTATTTCTAAGCGCTCAGGATTTTCGCTCGGGCTTCTGAAATTTTTCAAGAGTCCCCTGATTTTCTCTGAGCTCCGAAGATTTTTCCCCAGACCTCCAGAATTTTTCTGAGGTCTTGTATTTATGAAACTTTTCATGAGTCCCCTGATTTTCTCTGAGCTCCGAAGATTTTTCCCCAGACCTCCAGAATTTTCCTGAGGTCTTGTATTTATTTCTAAGCGCTCAGGATTTTTGCTTGGACTCCTGAAATTTTTCTAGAGTCCCCTGATTTTCTCTGAGCTCCGCTGATTTTTCCCCAGACCTCCAGAATTTTTTCTGGGATATTTTATTATTTCTAAGCGCTCAGGATTTTTGCTTGGACTCCTGAAATTTTTCTAGAGTCCCCTGATTTTCTCTGAGCTCGGAAGATTTTTCCCACGACCTCCAGAATTTTTTTCTGAGGTCTTTTATTTATTTCCAAGCGCTCAGGATTTTTGCTTGGACTCCTGGAATTTTGCTAGAGTCCCCTGATTTTCTCTGAGCTCCGCTGATTTTTCCCCAGACCTCCAGTATTTTTTTCTGAGGTCTTTTATTTATTTCCAAGCGCTCAGGATTTTCGCTTAGACTTCCGACATTTTTCTAGAGTCCCCTAATTTTTTTTGAGCTCCCATGATTTTTCCCCAGACCTCTGGAATTTTGCTGAGGTATTGAATTTATTTCTAAGCACTCAGCATTCTCGCTCGGACTTCTGGAATTTTCCTAGAATCCCCTGATTTTCTCTGAGCTCCGAAGATTTTTCCCCAGACGTCCAGAATTTTTCTGAGGTCTTGTATTTATTTCTAAGCGCTCAGGATTTTCGCTCGGGCTCCTGAAATTTTTCAAGAGTCCCCTGATTTTCTCTGAGCTCCGAAGATTTTTCCCCAGACCTCCAGAATTTTTCTGAGGTCTTGTATTTATGAAATTTTTCATGAGTCCCCTGATTTTCTCTGAGCTCCGAAGATTTTTCCCCAGACCTCCAAAATTTTTTTCTGAGGTCTTTTATTTATTTCCAAGCGCTGAGGATTTTTGCTTGGACTCCTGGAATTTTTCTAGAGTCCCCTGATTTTCTCTGAGCTCCGCTGATTTTTTCCCAGTCCTTCAGAATTTTTTCTGGGATATTTTATTATTTCTAAGCGCTCAGGATTATCGCTTGGATTCCTGAAATTTTTCTAGAGTCTCCTGATTTTCTCTGAGCTCGGAAGATTTTTCCCCCGACCTCCAGAACTTTTTTCCGAGGTCTTTGATTTATTTCCAAGTGCTCAGGATTTTCGCTTAGACTTCCAACATTTTTCTAGAGTCCCCTAATTTTTTTTTAGCTCCCATGACTTTTCCCCAGACCTCTGGAATTTTTCTGAGGTATTGAATTTATTTCTAAGCACTCAGCATTCTCGCTCGGACTTCTGGAATTTTCCTAGAATCCCCTTATTTTCTCTGAGCTCCATAGATTTTTCCCCAGACCTCCAGAATTTTTCTGAGGTCTTGTATTTATTTCTAAGCGCTCAGGATTTTCGCTCAGGCTTCTGAAATTTTTCAAGAGTCCCCTGATTTTCTCTGAGCTCCGAAGATTTTTCCACAGACCTCCAGAATTTTTCTGAGGTCTTGTATTTATCAAACTTTTCATGAGTCCCCTGATTTTCTCTGAGCTCCGAAGATTTTTCCCCAGACCTCCAGAATTTTCCTGAGGTCTTGTATTTATTTCTAAGCGCTCAGGATTTTTGCTTGGACTCCTGAAATTTTTCTAGAGTCCCCTGATTTTCTCTGAGCTCCGCTGATTTTTCCCCAGACCTCCAGAATTTTTTGTGGGATATTTTTTTATTTCTAAGCGCTCAGGATTTTTGCTTGGACTCCTGAAATTTTTCTAGAGTCCCCTGATTTTCTCTGAGCTCGGAAGATTTTTCCCACGACCTCCAGAATTTTTTTCTGAGGTCTTTTATTTATTTCCAAGCGCTCAGGATTTTTGCTTGGACTCCTGGAATTTTGCTAGAGTCCCCTGATTTTCTCTGAGCTCCGCTGATTTTTCCCCAGACCTCCAGCATTTTTTTCTGAGGTCTTTTATTTATTTCCAAGCGCTCAGGATTTTCGCTTAGACTTCCGACATTTTTCTAGAGTCCCTTAATTTTTTTTGAGCTCCCATGATTTTTCCCCAGACCTCTGGAATTTTGCTGAGGTATTGAATTTATTTCTAAGCACTCAGCATTCTCGCTCGGACTTCTGGAATTTTCCTAGAATCCCCTGATTTTCTCTGAGCTCCGAAGATTTTTCCCCAGACGTCCAGAATTTTTCTGAGGTCTTGTATTTATTTCTAAGCGCTCAGGATTTTCGCTCGGGCTCCTGAAATTTTTCAAGAGTCCCCTGATTTTCTCTGAGCTCCGAAGATTTTTCCCCAGACCTCCAGAATTTGTCTGAGGTCTTGTATTTATTTCTAAGCGCTCAGGATTTTCGCTCGGACTCCTGAAATTTTTCAAGAGTCCCCTGATTTTCTCTGAGCTCCGAAGATTTTTCCCCAGACCTCCAGAATTTTTCTGAGGCCTTGTATTTATGAAACTTTTCAAGAGTCCCCTGATTTTCTCTGAGCTCCGAAGATTTTTCCCCAGACCTCCAGAATTTTTTTCTAAGGTCTTTTATTTATTTCCAAGCGCTCAGGATTTTTGCTTGGACTCCTGGAATTTTTCTAGAGTCCCCTGATTTTCTCTGAGCTCGGAAGATTTTTCCCCCGACCTAAAGAATTTTTTTCTGAGGTCTTGTATTTATTTCTAAGCGCTCAGGATTTTTGCTTGGACTCCTGAAATTTTTCTAGAGTCTCCTGATTTTCTCTGAGTTCCGCTGATTTTTCCCCAGACCTCCAGAATTTTTTCTGGGATATTTTATTATTTCTAAGCGCTCAGGATTTTTGCTTGGACTCCTGGAATTTTTCTAGAGTCTCCTGATTTTCTCTGAGCTCGGAAGATTTTTCCCCCGACCTCCAGAATTTTTTTCTGAGGTCTTGTATTTATTTCTAAGCGCTCAGGATTTTTGCTTGGACTCCTGAAATTTTTCTAGAGTCTCCTGATTTTCTCTGAGCTCGGAAGATTTTGCCCCCGACTTCCAGCATTTTTTTCTGAGGTCTTTTATTTATTTCCAAGCGCTCAGGATTTTCGCTTGGACTCCTGGAATTTTTCTAGAGTCCCCTGATTTTCTCTGAGCTCCGAAGATTTTTTCCCAGACCTCCAGAATTTTTTCTTAGGTTTTGTGTTTATGTCTTAGCTATCAGGATTTTCGCTTGGACTCCTGAATTTTTCTAGAGTCCCCTGATTTTCTCTGAGCTCCGCTGATTTTTCCCCAGACCTCCAGAATTTTGTCTGGGATATTTGATGATTTCTAAGCGCTCAGGATTTTTGCTTGGGCTCCTGAAATTTTTCTAGGGTCTCCTGATTTTCTCTGAGCTCGGAAGATTTTGCCCCCGACCTCCAGCATTTTTTTCTGAGGTCTTTTATTTATTTCCAAGAGCTCAGGATTTTTGCTTGGACTCCTGGAATTTTTCTAGAGTCCCCTGATTTTCTCTGAGCTCCGAAGATTTTTTCCCAGACCTCCAGAATTTTTTCTTAGGTTTTGTGTTTATGTCTTAGCTATCAGGATTTTCGCTTGGACTCCTGAATTTTTCTAGAGTCCCCTGATTTTTTCTGAGCTCCGCTGATTTTTCCCCAGACCTCCAGAATTTTGTCTGGGATATTTTATGATTTCTAAGCGCTCAGGATTTTTGCTTGGACTCCTGAAATTTTTCTAGAGTTCCCTGATTTTCTCTGAGCTCCGAAGATTTTTCCCCAGACCTCCAGAATTTTTCTGAGGTCTTGTATTTATGAAATTTTTCATGAGTCCCCTGATTTTCTCTGAGCTCCGAAGATTTTTCCCCAGACCTCCAGAATTTTTCTGAGGTCTTGTATTTATTTCTAAGCGCTCAGGATTTTCGCTCGGGCTCCTGAAATTTTTCAAGAGTCCCCTGATTTTCTCTGAGCTCCGAAGATTTTTCCCCAGACCTCCAGAATTTTTCTGAGGTCTTGCATTTATGAAACTTTTCATGAGTCCCCTGATTTTCTCTGAGCTCCGAAGATTTTTCCCCAGACCTCCAGAATTTTCCTGAGGTCTTGTATTTATTTCTAAGCGCTCAGGATTTTTGCTTGGACTCCTGAAATTTTTCTAGAGTCCCCTGATTTTCTCTGAGCTCCGAAGTTTTTTCCCCAGACCTCCAGAATTTTTCTGAGGTCTTGTATTTATTTCTAAGCGCTCAGGATTTTCGCTCGGACTCCTGAAATTTTTCAAGAGTCCCCTGATTTTCTCTGAGCTCCGAAGATTTTTCCCCAGACCTCCAGAATTTTTCTGAGGTCTTGTATTTATGAAACTTTTCAAGAGTCCCCTGATTTTCTCTGAGCTCCGAAGATTCTTCCCCAGACCTCCAGAATTTTTTTCTAAGGTCTTTTATTTATTTCCAAGCGCTCAGGATTTTTGCTTGGACTCCTGGAATTTTTCTAGAGTCCCCTGATTTTCTCTGAGCTCGGAAGATTTTTCCCCCGACCTCCAGAATTTTTTTCTGAGGTCTTGTATTTATTTCTAAGCGCTCAGGATTTTTGCTTGGACTCCTGAAATTTTTCTAGAGTCTCCTAATTTTCTCTGAGTTCCGCTGATTTTTCCCCAGACCTCCAGAATTTTTTCTGGGATATTTTATTATTTCTAAGCGCTCAGGATTTTTGCTTGGACTCCTGAAATTTTTCAAGAGTCCCCTGATTTTCTCTGAGCTCCGAAGATTTTTCCCCAGACGTCCAGAATTTTTCTGAGGTCTTGTATTTATTTCTAAGCGCTCAGGATTTTCGCTCGGGCTCCTGAAATTTTTCAAGAGTCCCCTGATTTTCTCTGAGCTCCGAAGATTTTTCCCCAGACCTCCAGAATTTGTCTGAGGTCTTGTATTTATTTCTAAGCGCTCAGGATTTTCGCTCGGACTCCTGAAATTTTTCAAGAGTCCCCTGATTTTCTCTGAGCTCCGAAGATTTTTCCCCAGACCTCCAGAATTTTTCTGAGGTCTTGTATTTATGAAACTTTTCAAGAGTCCCCTGATTTTCTCTGAGCTCCGCTGATTTTTTCCCAGTCCTTCAGAATTTTTTCTGGGATATTTTATTATTTCTAAGCGCTCAGGATTATCGCTTGGATTCCTGAAATTTTTCTAGAGTCTCCTGATTTTCTCTGAGCTCGGAAGATTTTTCCCCCGACCTCCAGAACTTTTTTCCGAGGTCTTTGATTTATTTCCAAGTGCTCAGGATTTTCGCTTAGACTTCCAACATTTTTCTAGAGTCCCCTAATTTTTTTTTAGCTCCCATGACTTTTCCCCAGACCTCTGGAATTTTTCTGAGGTATTGAATTTATTTCTAAGCACTCAGCATTCTCGCTCGGACTTCTGGAATTTTCCTAGAATCCCCTTATTTTCTCTGAGCTCCATAGATTTTTCCCCAGACCTCCAGAATTTTTCTGAGGTCTTGTATTTATTTCTAAGCGCTCAGGATTTTCGCTCAGGCTTCTGAAATTTTTCAAGAGTCCCCTGATTTTCTCTGAGCTCCGAAGATTTTTCCACAGACCTCCAGAATTTTTCTGAGGTCTTGTATTTATCAAACTTTTCATGAGTCCCCTGATTTTCTCTGAGCTCCGAAGATTTTTCCCCAGACCTCCAGAATTTTCCTGAGGTCTTGTATTTATTTCTAAGCGCTCAGGATTTTTGCTTGGACTCCTGAAATTTTTCTAGAGTCCCCTGATTTTCTCTGAGCTCCGCTGATTTTTCCCCAGACCTCCAGAATTTTTTGTGGGATATTTTTTTATTTCTAAGCGCTCAGGATTTTTGCTTGGACTCCTGAAATTTTTCTAGAGTCCCCTGATTTTCTCTGAGCTCGGAAGATTTTTCCCACGACCTCCAGAATTTTTTTCTGAGGTCTTTTATTTATTTCCAAGCGCTCAGGATTTTTGCTTGGACTCCTGGAATTTTGCTAGAGTCCCCTGATTTTCTCTGAGCTCCGCTGATTTTTCCCCAGACCTCCAGCATTTTTTTCTGAGGTCTTTTATTTATTTCCAAGCGCTCAGGATTTTCGCTTAGACTTCCGACATTTTTCTAGAGTCCCTTAATTTTTTTTGAGCTCCCATGATTTTTCCCCAGACCTCTGGAATTTTGCTGAGGTATTGAATTTATTTCTAAGCACTCAGCATTCTCGCTCGGACTTCTGGAATTTTCCTAGAATCCCCTGATTTTCTCTGAGCTCCGAAGATTTTTCCCCAGACGTCCAGAATTTTTCTGAGGTCTTGTATTTATTTCTAAGCGCTCAGGATTTTCGCTCGGGCTCCTGAAATTTTTCAAGAGTCCCCTGATTTTCTCTGAGCTCCGAAGATTTTTCCCCAGACCTCCAGAATTTGTCTGAGGTCTTGTATTTATTTCTAAGCGCTCAGGATTTTCGCTCGGACTCCTGAAATTTTTCAAGAGTCCCCTGATTTTCTCTGAGCTCCGAAGATTTTTCCCCAGACCTCCAGAATTTTTCTGAGGCCTTGTATTTATGAAACTTTTCAAGAGTCCCCTGATTTTCTCTGAGCTCCGAAGATTTTTCCCCAGACCTCCAGAATTTTTTTCTAAGGTCTTTTATTTATTTCCAAGCGCTCAGGATTTTTGCTTGGACTCCTGGAATTTTTCTAGAGTCCCCTGATTTTCTCTGAGCTCGGAAGATTTTTCCCCCGACCTAAAGAATTTTTTTCTGAGGTCTTGTATTTATTTCTAAGCGCTCAGGATTTTTGCTTGGACTCCTGAAATTTTTCTAGAGTCTCCTGATTTTCTCTGAGTTCCGCTGATTTTTCCCCAGACCTCCAGAATTTTTTCTGGGATATTTTATTATTTCTAAGCGCTCAGGATTTTTGCTTGGACTCCTGGAATTTTTCTAGAGTCTCCTGATTTTCTCTGAGCTCGGAAGATTTTTCCCCCGACCTCCAGAATTTTTTTCTGAGGTCTTGTATTTATTTCTAAGCGCTCAGGATTTTTGCTTGGACTCCTGAAATTTTTCTAGAGTCTCCTGATTTTCTCTGAGCTCGGAAGATTTTGCCCCCGACTTCCAGCATTTTTTTCTGAGGTCTTTTATTTATTTCCAAGCGCTCAGGATTTTCGCTTGGACTCCTGGAATTTTTCTAGAGTCCCCTGATTTTCTCTGAGCTCCGAAGATTTTTTCCCAGACCTCCAGAATTTTTTCTTAGGTTTTGTGTTTATGTCTTAGCTATCAGGATTTTCGCTTGGACTCCTGAATTTTTCTAGAGTCCCCTGATTTTCTCTGAGCTCCGCTGATTTTTCCCCAGACCTCCAGAATTTTGTCTGGGATATTTTATGATTTCTAAGCGCTCAGGATTTTTGCTTGGGCTCCTGAAATTTTTCTAGGGTCTCCTGATTTTCTCTGAGCTCGGAAGATTTTGCCCCCGACCTCCAGCATTTTTTTCTGAGGTCTTTTATTTATTTCCAAGAGCTCAGGATTTTTGCTTGGACTCCTGGAATTTTTCTAGAGTCCCCTGATTTTCTCTGAGCTCCGAAGATTTTTTCCCAGACCTCCAGAATTTTTTCTTAGGTTTTGTGTTTATGTCTTAGCTATCAGGATTTTCGCTTGGACTCCTGAATTTTTCTAGAGTCCCCTGATTTTTTCTGAGCTCCGCTGATTTTTCCCCAGACCTCCAGAATTTTGTCTGGGATATTTTATGATTTCTAAGCGCTCAGGATTTTTGCTTGGACTCCTGAAATTTTTCTAGAGTTCCCTGATTTTCTCTGAGCTCCGAAGATTTTTCCCCAGACCTCCAGAATTTTTCTGAGGTCTTGTATTTATGAAATTTTTCATGAGTCCCCTGATTTTCTCTGAGCTCCGAAGATTTTTCCCCAGACCTCCAGAATTTTTCTGAGGTCTTGTATTTATTTCTAAGCGCTCAGGATTTTCGCTCGGGCTCCTGAAATTTTTCAAGAGTCCCCTGATTTTCTCTGAGCTCCGAAGATTTTTCCCCAGACCTCCAGAATTTTTCTGAGGTCTTGCATTTATGAAACTTTTCATGAGTCCCCTGATTTTCTCTGAGCTCCGAAGATTTTTCCCCAGACCTCCAGAATTTTCCTGAGGTCTTGTATTTATTTCTAAGCGCTCAGGATTTTTGCTTGGACTCCTGAAATTTTTCTAGAGTCCCCTGATTTTCTCTGAGCTCCGAAGTTTTTTCCCCAGACCTCCAGAATTTGTCTGAGGTCTTGTATTTATTTCTAAGCGCTCAGGATTTTCGCTCGGACTCCTGAAATTTTTCAAGAGTCCCCTGATTTTCTCTGAGCTCCGAAGATTTTTCCCCAGACCTCCAGAATTTTTCTGAGGTCTTGTATTTATGAAACTTTTCAAGAGTCCCCTGATTTTCTCTGAGCTCCGAAGATTCTTCCCCAGACCTCCAGAATTTTTTTCTAAGGTCTTTTATTTATTTCCAAGCGCTCAGGATTTTTGCTTGGACTCCTGGAATTTTTCTAGAGTCCCCTGATTTTCTCTGAGCTCGGAAGATTTTTCCCCCGACCTCCAGAATTTTTTTCTGAGGTCTTGTATTTATTTCTAAGCGCTCAGGATTTTTGCTTGGACTCCTGAAATTTTTCTAGAGTCTCCTAATTTTCTCTGAGTTCCGCTGATTTTTCCCCAGACCTCCAGAATTTTTTCTGGGATATTTTATTATTTCTAAGCGCTCAGGATTTTTGCTTGGACTCCTGAAATTTTTCAAGAGTCCCCTGATTTTCTCTGAGCTCCGAAGATTTTTCCCCAGACGTCCAGAATTTTTCTGAGGTCTTGTATTTATTTCTAAGCGCTCAGGATTTTCGCTCGGGCTCCTGAAATTTTTCAAGAGTCCCCTGATTTTCTCTGAGCTCCGAAGATTTTTCCCCAGACCTCCAGAATTTGTCTGAGGTCTTGTATTTATTTCTAAGCGCTCAGGATTTTCGCTCGGACTCCTGAAATTTTTCAAGAGTCCCCTGATTTTCTCTGAGCTCCGAAGATTTTTCCCCAGACCTCCAGAATTTTTCTGAGGTCTTGTATTTATGAAACTTTTCAAGAGTCCCCTGATTTTCTCTGAGCTCCGAAGATTTTTCCCCAGACCTCCACAATTTTTTTCTAAGGTCTTTTATTTATTTCCAAGCTCTCAGGATTTTTGCTTGGACTCCTGGAATTTTCCTAGAGTCCCCTGATTTTCTCTGAGCTCGGAAGATTTTTCCCCCGACCTCCAGAATTTTTTTCTGAGGTCTTGTATTTATTTCTAAGCGCTCAGGATTTTTGCTTGGACTCCTGAAATTTTTCTAGAGTCTCCTGATTTTCTCTGAGCTCGGAAGATTTTGCCCCCGACTTCCAGCATTTTTTTCTGAGGTCTTTTATTTATTTCCAAGCGCTCAGGATTTTTGCTTGGACTCCTGGAATTTTTCTAGAGTCCTCTGATTTTCTCTGAGCTCCGAAGATTTTTTCCCAGACCTCCAGAATTTTTTCTTAGGTTTTGTGTTTATGTCTTAGCTATCAGGATTTTCGCTTGGACTCCTGAATTTTTCTAGAGTCCCCTGATTTTCTCTGAGCTCCGCTGATTTTTCCCCAGACCTCCAGAATTTTGTCTGGGATATTTTATGATTTCTAAGCGCTCAGGATTTTTGCTTGGACTCCTGAAATTTTTCTATAGTCTCCTGATTTTCTCTGAGCTCGGAAGATTTTGCCCCCGACCTCCAGAATTTTTTTCTGAGGTCTTTTATTTATTTCCAAGCGCTCAGGATTTTTGCTTGGACTCCTGGAATTTTTCTAGAGTCCCCTGATTTTCTCTGAGCTCCGAAGATTTTTTCCCAGACCTCCAGAATTTTTTCTTAGGTTTTGTGTTTATGTCTTAGCTATCAGGATTTTCGCTTGGACTCCTGAATTTTTCTAGAGTCCCCTGATTTTCTCTGAGCTCCGCTGATTTCTCCCCAGACCTCCAGAATTTTGTCTGGGATATTTTATGATTTCTAAGCGCTCAGGATTTTTGCTTGGACTCCTGAAATTTTTCTAGAGTCCCCTGATTTTCTCTGAGCTCCGAAGATTTTTCCCCAGACCTCCAGAATTTTTCTGAGGTCTTGTATTTATGAAATTTTTCATGAGTCCCCTGATTTTCTCTGAGCTCCGAAGATTTTTCCCCAGACCTCCAGAATTTTTTCCTGAGGTCTTGTATTTATTTCTAAGCGCTCAGGATTTTTGCTTGGACTCCTGAAATTTTTCTAGAGTCCCCTGATTTTCTCTGAGCTCCGCTGATTTTTCCCCAGACCTCCAGAATTTTTTCTGGGATATTTTATCATTTCTAAGCGCTCAGGATTTTTGCTTGGACTCCTGAAATTTTTCTAGAGTCCCCTGATTTTCTCTGAGCTCGGAAGATTTTTCCCACGACCTCCAGAATTTTTTTCTGAGGTCTTTTATTTATTTCCAAGCGCTCAGGATTTTTGCTTGGACTCCTGGAATTTCGCTAGAGTCCCCTGATTTTCTCTGAGCTCCGCTGATTTTTCCCCAGACCTCCAGTATTTTTTTCTGAGGTCTTTTATTTATTTCCAAGCGCTCAGGATTTTCGCTTAGACTTCCGACATTTTTCTAGAGTCCCCTAATTTTTTTTGAGCTCCCATGATTTTTCCCCAGACCTCTGGAATTTTGCTGAGGTATTGAATTTATTTCTAAGCACTCAGCATTCTCGCTCGGACTTCTGGAATTTTCCTAGAATCCCCTGATTTTCTCTGAGCTCCGAAGATTTTTCCCCAGACGTCCAGAATTTTTCTGAGGTCTTGTATTTATTTCTAAGCGCTCAGGATTTTCGCTCGGGCTCCTGAAATTTTTCAAGAGTCCCCTGATTTTCTCTGAGCTCCGCTGATTTTTCCCCAGACCTCCAGAATTTTTCTGAGGTCTTGTATTTATGAAACTTTTCATGAGTCCCCTGATTTTCTCTGAGCTCCGAAGATTTTTCCCCAGACCTCCAGAATTTTCCTGAGGTCTTGTATTTATTTCTAAGCGCTCAGGATTTTTGCTTGGACTCCTGAAATTTTTCTAGAGTCCCCTGATTTTCTCTGAGCTCGGAAGATTTTTCCCACGACCTCCAGAATTTTTTTCTGAGGTCTTATATTTATTTCCAAGCGCTCAGGGTTTTTGCTTGGACTCCTGGAATTTTGCTAGAGTCCCCTGATTTTCTCTGAGCTCCGCTGATTTTTCCCCAGACCTCCAGTATTTTTTTCTGAGGTCTTTTATTTATTTCCAAGCGCTCAGGATTTTCGCTTAGACTTCCGACATTTTGCTAGAGTTGTTGGAAATGTAAAAGCAACACAACACATTTATTTTGTAACTCTGGCAGCCACCAATTCTTCATATAACCAACTCACCATATTTCAGTATTCTCACCATAGTTGTAGCCATGTATCTGTATAATAGTTTGTCAGTCTACAATAAACTCTGTTCGAAGTTGGCTGCGTTTAATAGGTTATGGGCCCAGGCACCCAGACACAAGTACAAGTTTGTTGAGTTCTTTTTCTGACGCCGCGCGTAATTTCCTAAGTGCGAAGTGTTGAAGCGCAGGTGTGCGGGACAGTGGACTTAATTAAATTAAAAACACTGTGTGCTAAAGCTACTGATTAAAACGCTGTGTGCGTGTGATACCCCTTGTAACGCTGTGTGCGGGAACAAGGTACTAATACGTAATTGCAAATTAATGCCGCAATGTCAGTAGCAGCTTATCAAATTGAGAAGCTCAATGAGAGCAATTATGCCACATGGCATGTGCAGATGAAAAGCGCTTTAGTATGTGCAGATTTTTGGGCTATTGTGTGCGGCAAATATATAAAGCCCGAAGAAAATGCGCTGCATTGGGTGACGCAGGATGAAAAAGCACTAGCTACTTTGATGCTAAATGTTAAGCCTTGTCAGCTTAATTATATAAAAAATTGCAAAACATCTGCAGAAGCATGGACAACTCTTCGAAACATTTACCAGCCGAACCAACCTGGAAGGAAGGTATCGTTGTTCAGAAAATTAGTACGCCTAACTTTGCCAGAAGGAGGAAATGAGAAAGAGCATGTTAGACAGTTTTCGGAAATTGTGGAAAATTTGTCGGCCGTTGACATTCAAGTGCCAGAGGAGATGTTAGTTATCATGCTGTTGGCCAGTCTTCCACCTTCATACGATAATTTCGTAGTTGCTATGGAGGCCCGAGACGATTTACCGTCCCTCGCCAATTTCACAGTTAAGCTGCTTGAAGAAGGCAACAGAAAGGCAGAAAGAGATGGCAACAGCGAAGCATGCGAGCAGGCATTCTACATAGACACCAAGAATTCAAAATACAAAAAGAAACAGCCAAACGGTCATGGAGGGAGCAACAAAACAAAGAATGTGCACGACAACACACACAATAACAAAGCATCAAAAGAAGGCAGAAGATGCTACAACTGTGGTCGCCGTGGACATTTCGCCGCAGAATGCGAGGAAAAAAAGAAATCGCAAAATAGGGGCAATCAACATGGATTTGCTGTGTTGAGTTCAGCAGCGACAGATAAAATTGATAATTGTGAATGGGTCTTAGACAGTGGAGCCTCAACTCACCTTTGTCACGAGTCAAGTTTATTTATTGAAATGAGAAAATGCAACGAAAAAGTATTTCTAGCTGGAGATAGCTATGTTATAGCGCAAGGCAAAGGGAAAGTTAAATTAAATTGTGAGCAAGAGATTACTCTCAACGACGTGTTGTACGCACCTGGCTTGAAAATGAATTTTATTTCAGTAGGCAAAGCGGTTAAACACAGCTATAAGGTGATATTTCATGAAAATTCAGCTGCGGTAGTAGACGCAAAAGGCAATGCATTGCTGAGTGCAAAGCTGCAAGAGGACATTTTTGTTGTTGAATGCAAAAAGAATAAATGCTTCTACGTGAATAAAATGGATGACCAAGCAAATGTGTGGCATAGAAAATTTGGCCATGTTAATTTTGACACGCTGAAAAGAATGGCAAGTACACAGTGCGTTAGTGGTCTCAAAAATAATATTAATTGGCGTGAAATGAAAATACCATGTGAAGCGTGTGCTAAGGCCAAGATATGCACAAAACCATTCCCTAGTGCAGCAGAAAGTCGAGCAAGAAATGTGTTGGAAGTAATACATAGTGATGTTTGTGGACCGATGCCTGTAAAGTCATTAGGCGATGCTCGTTATTTTTTAACATTAATCGATGACGCATCTAGATACATTTCTGTTTACTTCTTGAAATGTAAGAGTGAAGTACTGCAAAAGTTCAAGATTTTCAAACAACTGGTCGAAAATCAAACTGGAAAGAAAATTCGCCAACTCAGAAGCGATAATGGCAGTGAGTATACTTGTAATGAATTCAAAATTTTTTTGCAAGAATGCGGCATAAGACATCAGTTATCTGCACCTTATACACCGCAGCAAAACGGAGTTGCTGAACGCGCAAACAGGACACTTGTTGAGATGGCAAGAAGTATGATGATAAATTCATCAGCAAAAGAAGAATTTTGGGCTGAAGCTGTAGCAACAGCTGCATATTTGAGAAATCGTGTGTTAACTCAAGCTTTGAAAGACAATAAAACGCCTTATGAAGTCTTTTATAGAAAAATTCCGTCAGTTAAACATCTTCAAATATTTGGTTCATCAGCAATCGTCATGAATAAAAGAGCAAAAACCAAGTTTGCACCAAGAGGCAAAAGGATGATAATGCTGGGATATTCTGACGTATCAAAAGCATATCGTATGTATGACATGGAAAAGAGAATCGTCGTTATCAGCAGAGACGTGATTTTTGAAAATGAAGCCTGGCAAAAATCACAAGAAAACTTGAATGACCAATTCGTTTGGCCTTATGAAGAGGAAGCAGCGAATTCTAACACAAGTGACGAAGCGGAAGTCTGCCTGCCAGCAACTGATGCAATAATTGAAGCAGAAACTAACAAAAATGACGAAAATAGTGGGATTGCACCGGAAATGAGATTTGGGCCTGGAAGACCGAGAATTGTACGCACTGGTCGCCCAGGTAGACCAAAAAAACAATACAATGTTCTCAATGCTGTCCAACATGAACGTGATGCAACCATACCAATAACAGTATCTGAAGCTTTATCTGGAAATAATGCTGAATACTGGAGGGAGAGCATGGAGAAGGAGTATTCTTCATTATTAGAAAATGATACATGGGAATTAAGCGAACTTCCTAAAGGACAAAAGCCTGTTGGTTGCAAATGGGTGTTCAATTTGAAAAAGGACGAGACTGGCCACATTAAAAAATTCAGCAGTATGGCATCAACTATAATGAAACATTTGCACCAGTAGTTCGGTATGCCACCATACGAATGGTCATAGCTCTAGCTGTAGAACATAAGCTACATTTGCACCAATTAGACGTCTCGAGTGCATACCTCAACAGTGAGCTTCACGATGAGGTATATATGAAGCAGCCCGAAGGTTTCACCGACGAACGATTTCCAGATCGTGTCCTCAAGTTGAAGAAGTCACTCTACGGACTCAAGCAGAGTGGGCGTGAATGGAATGAGAAGCTCGATTCCATTCTGAAGCAAATTGGTTTTAAGCCCTGTCCAAGCGAACCGTGCATTTATATAAAGCACAATGGAGGTAATGTTAACGTGTTAACCATTTACGTTGATGATCTGATTGTAGGTAGCAGCGATAAAGCCGATCTGATCGACATCAAGCAAAGGTTGGCGTCTGAATTCGACGTAGTAGATGGTGGCCCACTACACTATTTTCTGGGATTGGAAATCCAGAGAGAAGGGGAGACTGGTTCCATTACGTTATGCCAGCAGCAATACCTGAGGGGTATTCTGCGCCAAAACAATATGAAAGCCTGTCGACCAACGTCAACTCCATTGGTACCTGGGATGCAGATCAGATGCAACAATGAGAAATGTACCCGTACTGATCAGCTGGAATATCAGTCTCTGATTGGAGCGTTGACACACTTGGCGGTTTTAACGCGCCCAGAAATAATGCATTCTGTGTCAAAGCTAGCACAGTGCAACAAAGATCCACATGTGGAACACATGGCAGCAGCAAAACATCTTTTGCGATATCTGAGTCACACGTCTAATTACAAACTCCACTATATCAAGACGGGGCAGCCTATTCGTGGATTCGTAGATGCGGACTGGGGTGGAGATGCTACGGATCGCAAGTCGTATACTGGATATGCGTTTATTCTGGCAAACGCGGTGTTCACATGGGAATTAAAAAAGCAAAACATAGTCG
>OZ022267.1:3974245-4234245 GCA_963978885.1 Nemotelus pantherinus
AGCAACACAACACATTTATTTTGTAACTCTGGCAGCCACCAATTCTTCATATAACCAACTCACCATATTTCAGTATTCTCACCATAGTTGTAGCCATGTATCTGTATAATAGTTTGTCAGTCTACAATAAACTCTGTTCGAAGTTGGCTGCGTTTAATAGGTTATGGGCCCAGGCACCCAGACACAAGTACAAGTTTGTTGAGTTCTTTTTCTGACGCCGCGCGTAATTTCCTAAGTGCGAAGTGTTGAAGCGCAGGTGTGCGGGACAGTGGACTTAATTAAATTAAAAACACTGTGTGCTAAAGCTACTGATTAAAACGCTGTGTGCGTGTGATACCCCTTGTAACGCTGTGTGCGGGAACAAGGTACTAATACGTAATTGCAAATTAATGCCGCAATGTCAGTAGCAGCTTATCAAATTGAGAAGCTCAATGAGAGCAATTATGCCACATGGCATGTGCAGATGAAAAGCGCTTTAGTATGTGCAGATTTTTGGGCTATTGTGTGCGGCAAATATATAAAGCCCGAAGAAAATGCGCTGCATTGGGTGACGCAGGATGAAAAAGCACTAGCTACTTTGATGCTAAATGTTAAGCCTTGTCAGCTTAATTATATAAAAAATTGCAAAACATCTGCAGAAGCATGGACAACTCTTCGAAACATTTACCAGCCGAACCAACCTGGAAGGAAGGTATCGTTGTTCAGAAAATTAGTACGCCTAACTTTGCCAGAAGGAGGAAATGAGAAAGAGCATGTTAGACAGTTTTCGGAAATTGTGGAAAATTTGTCGGCCGTTGACATTCAAGTGCCAGAGGAGATGTTAGTTATCATGCTGTTGGCCAGTCTTCCACCTTCATACGATAATTTCGTAGTTGCTATGGAGGCCCGAGACGATTTACCGTCCCTCGCCAATTTCACAGTTAAGCTGCTTGAAGAAGGCAACAGAAAGGCAGAAAGAGATGGCAACAGCGAAGCATGCGAGCAGGCATTCTACATAGACACCAAGAATTCAAAATACAAAAAGAAACAGCCAAACGGTCATGGAGGGAGCAACAAAACAAAGAATGTGCACGACAACACACACAATAACAAAGCATCAAAAGAAGGCAGAAGATGCTACAACTGTGGTCGCCGTGGACATTTCGCCGCAGAATGCGAGGAAAAAAAGAAATCGCAAAATAGGGGCAATCAACATGGATTTGCTGTGTTGAGTTCAGCAGCGACAGATAAAATTGATAATTGTGAATGGGTCTTAGACAGTGGAGCCTCAACTCACCTTTGTCACGAGTCAAGTTTATTTATTGAAATGAGAAAATGCAACGAAAAAGTATTTCTAGCTGGAGATAGCTATGTTATAGCGCAAGGCAAAGGGAAAGTTAAATTAAATTGTGAGCAAGAGATTACTCTCAACGACGTGTTGTACGCACCTGGCTTGAAAATGAATTTTATTTCAGTAGGCAAAGCGGTTAAACACAGCTATAAGGTGATATTTCATGAAAATTCAGCTGCGGTAGTAGACGCAAAAGGCAATGCATTGCTGAGTGCAAAGCTGCAAGAGGACATTTTTGTTGTTGAATGCAAAAAGAATAAATGCTTCTACGTGAATAAAATGGATGACCAAGCAAATGTGTGGCATAGAAAATTTGGCCATGTTAATTTTGACACGCTGAAAAGAATGGCAAGTACACAGTGCGTTAGTGGTCTCAAAAATAATATTAATTGGCGTGAAATGAAAATACCATGTGAAGCGTGTGCTAAGGCCAAGATATGCACAAAACCATTCCCTAGTGCAGCAGAAAGTCGAGCAAGAAATGTGTTGGAAGTAATACATAGTGATGTTTGTGGACCGATGCCTGTAAAGTCATTAGGCGATGCTCGTTATTTTTTAACATTAATCGATGACGCATCTAGATACATTTCTGTTTACTTCTTGAAATGTAAGAGTGAAGTACTGCAAAAGTTCAAGATTTTCAAACAACTGGTCGAAAATCAAACTGGAAAGAAAATTCGCCAACTCAGAAGCGATAATGGCAGTGAGTATACTTGTAATGAATTCAAAATTTTTTTGCAAGAATGCGGCATAAGACATCAGTTATCTGCACCTTATACACCGCAGCAAAACGGAGTTGCTGAACGCGCAAACAGGACACTTGTTGAGATGGCAAGAAGTATGATGATAAATTCATCAGCAAAAGAAGAATTTTGGGCTGAAGCTGTAGCAACAGCTGCATATTTGAGAAATCGTGTGTTAACTCAAGCTTTGAAAGACAATAAAACGCCTTATGAAGTCTTTTATAGAAAAATTCCGTCAGTTAAACATCTTCAAATATTTGGTTCATCAGCAATCGTCATGAATAAAAGAGCAAAAACCAAGTTTGCACCAAGAGGCAAAAGGATGATAATGCTGGGATATTCTGACGTATCAAAAGCATATCGTATGTATGACATGGAAAAGAGAATCGTCGTTATCAGCAGAGACGTGATTTTTGAAAATGAAGCCTGGCAAAAATCACAAGAAAACTTGAATGACCAATTCGTTTGGCCTTATGAAGAGGAAGCAGCGAATTCTAACACAAGTGACGAAGCGGAAGTCTGCCTGCCAGCAACTGATGCAATAATTGAAGCAGAAACTAACAAAAATGACGAAAATAGTGGGATTGCACCGGAAATGAGATTTGGGCCTGGAAGACCGAGAATTGTACGCACTGGTCGCCCAGGTAGACCAAAAAAACAATACAATGTTCTCAATGCTGTCCAACATGAACGTGATGCAACCATACCAATAACAGTATCTGAAGCTTTATCTGGAAATAATGCTGAATACTGGAGGGAGAGCATGGAGAAGGAGTATTCTTCATTATTAGAAAATGATACATGGGAATTAAGCGAACTTCCTAAAGGACAAAAGCCTGTTGGTTGCAAATGGGTGTTCAATTTGAAAAAGGACGAGACTGGCCACATTAAAAAATTCAGCAGTATGGCATCAACTATAATGAAACATTTGCACCAGTAGTTCGGTATGCCACCATACGAATGGTCATAGCTCTAGCTGTAGAACATAAGCTACATTTGCACCAATTAGACGTCTCGAGTGCATACCTCAACAGTGAGCTTCACGATGAGGTATATATGAAGCAGCCCGAAGGTTTCACCGACGAACGATTTCCAGATCGTGTCCTCAAGTTGAAGAAGTCACTCTACGGACTCAAGCAGAGTGGGCGTGAATGGAATGAGAAGCTCGATTCCATTCTGAAGCAAATTGGTTTTAAGCCCTGTCCAAGCGAACCGTGCATTTATATAAAGCACAATGGAGGTAATGTTAACGTGTTAACCATTTACGTTGATGATCTGATTGTAGGTAGCAGCGATAAAGCCGATCTGATCGACATCAAGCAAAGGTTGGCGTCTGAATTCGACGTAGTAGATGGTGGCCCACTACACTATTTTCTGGGATTGGAAATCCAGAGAGAAGGGGAGACTGGTTCCATTACGTTATGCCAGCAGCAATACCTGAGGGGTATTCTGCGCCAAAACAATATGAAAGCCTGTCGACCAACGTCAACTCCATTGGTACCTGGGATGCAGATCAGATGCAACAATGAGAAATGTACCCGTACTGATCAGCTGGAATATCAGTCTCTGATTGGAGCGTTGACACACTTGGCGGTTTTAACGCGCCCAGAAATAATGCATTCTGTGTCAAAGCTAGCACAGTGCAACAAAGATCCACATGTGGAACACATGGCAGCAGCAAAACATCTTTTGCGATATCTGAGTCACACGTCTAATTACAAACTCCACTATATCAAGACGGGGCAGCCTATTCGTGGATTCGTAGATGCGGACTGGGGTGGAGATGCTACGGATCGCAAGTCGTATACTGGATATGCGTTTATTCTGGCAAACGCGGTGTTCACATGGGAATCAAAAAAGCAAAACATAGTCGCCTTGAGCAGTACAGAGGCCGAATATGTTGCGCTTTCATCCGCAGCAAAGGAAGCCATTTTTCTGAGGAAGCTTATGAACGAGTTAGGGTTCACTTACCAGCAGCCCATACAGATTAACAGCGACAATCTGAGTGCGCAGCAGTTGGTAAAAAACCCGGTTTACCACTCACGTAGCAAACACATAAGTATTAAGTACCATCATGTGAGAGATTGTTTCAAGAAAAATGAAATATGTTTAAATTATATAGCTTCAAATGATTTATTAGCAGATATCCTAACTAAAAATTTAACGAAAATAAAACATGTAAAATTTGTAAGAGAATTGGGGTTGACCAAATAGTAATCAAACGTTAATTGAAAATGTATCGTATTGAGAAGGAGTGTTGGAAATGTAAAAGCAACACAACACATTTATTTTGTAACTCTGGCAGTCACCAATTCTTCATATAACCAACTCACCATATTTCAGTATTCTCACCATAGTTGTAGCCATGTATCTGTATAATAGTTTGTCAGTCTACAATAAACTCTGTTCGAAGTCGGCTGCGTTTAATAAATACAAGACCTCAGAAAAATTCTGGAGGTCTGGGGAAAAATCTTCGGAGCTCAGAGAAAATCAGGGGACTCTTGAAAAATTTCAGGAGTCCGAGCGAAAATCCTGAGCGCTTAGAAATAAATACAAGACCTCAGACAAATTCTGGAGGTCTGGGGAAAAATCTTCGGAGCTCAGAGAAAATCAGGGGACTCTTGAAAAATTTCAGGAGCCCGAGCGAAAATCCTGAGCGCTTAGAAATAAATACAAGACCTCAGAAAAATTCTGGACGTCTGGGGAAAAATCTTCGGAGCTCAGAGAAAATCAGGGGACTCTTGAAAAATTTCAGGAGTCCAAGCAAAAATCCTGAGCGCTTAGAAATAATAAAATACCCCAGAAAAAATTCTGGAGGTCTGGGGAAAAATCAGCGGAACTCAGAGAAAATCAGGAGACTCTAGAAAAATTTCAGGAGTCCAAGCAAAAATCCTGAGCGCTTAGAAATAAATACAAGACCTCAGAAAAAAATTCTGGAGGTCGGGGGAAAAATCTTCCGAGCTCAGAGAAAATCAGGGGACTCTAGAAAAATTCCAGGAGTCCAAGCAAAAATCCTGAGCGCTTGGAAATAAATAAAAGACCTTAGAAAAAAATTCTGGAGGTCTGGGGAAAAATCTTCGGAGCTCAGAGAAAATCAGGGGACTCTTGAAAAGTTTCATAAATACAAGACCTCAGAAAAATTCTGGAGGTCTGGGGAAAAATCTTCGGAGCTCAGAGAAAATCAGGGGACTCTTGAAAAATTTCAGGAGTCCGAGCGAAAATCCTGAGCGCTTAGAAATAAATACAAGACCTCAGACAAATTCTGGAGGTCTGGGGAAAAATCTTCGGAGCTCAGAGAAAATCAGGGGACTCTTGAAAAATTTCAGGAGCCCGAGCGAAAATCCTGAGCGCTTAGAAATAAATACAAGACCTCAGAAAAATTTTGGACGTCTGGGGAAAAATCTTCGGAGCTCAGAGAAAATCAGGGGACTCTTGAAAAATTTCAGGAGTCCAAGCAAAAATCCTGAGCGCTTAGAAATAATAAAATATCCCAGAAAAAATTCTGGAGGTCTGGGGAAAAATCAGCGGAACTCAGAGAAAATTAGGAGACTCTAGAAAAATTTCAGGAGTCCAAGCAAAAATCCTGAGCGCTTAGAAATAAATACAAGACCTCAGAAAAAAATTCTGGAGGTCGGGGGAAAAATCTTCCGAGCTCAGAGAAAATCAGGGGACTCTAGAAAAATTCCAGGAGTCCAAGCAAAAATCCTGAGCGCTTGGAAATAAATAAAAGACCTTAGAAAAAAATTCTGGAGGTCTGGGGAAGAATCTTCGGAGCTCAGAGAAAATCAGGGGACTCTTGAAAAGTTTCATAAATACAAGACCTCAGAAAAATTCTGGAGGTCTGGGGAAAAATCTTCGGAGCTCAGAGAAAATCAGGGGACTCTTGAAAAATTTCAGGAGTCCGAGCGAAAATCCTGAGCGCTTAGAAATAAATACAAGACCTCAGACAAATTCTGGAGGTCTGGGGAAAAAACTTCGGAGCTCAGAGAAAATCAGGGGACTCTAGAAAAATTTCAGGAGTCCAAGCAAAAATCCTGAGCGCTTAGAAATAAATACAAGACCTCAGGAAAATTCTGGAGGTCTGGGGAAAAATCTTCGGAGCTCAGAGAAAATCAGGGGACTCATGAAAAGTTTCATAAATGCAATACCTCAGAAAAATTCTGGAGGTCTGGGGAAAAATCTTCGGAGCTCAGAGAAAATCAGGGGACTCTTGAAAAATTTCAGGAGCCCGAGCGAAAATCCTGAGCGCTTAGAAATAAATACAAGACCTCAGAAAAATTCTGGAGGTCTGGGGAAAAATCTTCGGAGCTCAGAGAAAATCAGGGGACTCATGAAAAATTTCATAAATACAAGACCTCAGAAAAATTCTTGAGGTCTGGGGAAAAATCTTCGGAGCTCAGAGAAAATCAGGGAACTCTAGAAAAATTTCAGGAGTCCAAGCAAAAATCCTGAGCGCTTAGAAATCATAAAATATCCCAGACAAAATTCTGGAGGTCTGGGGAAAAATCAGCGGAGCTCAGAAAAAATCAGGGGACTCTAGAAAAATTCAGGAGTCCAAGCGAAAATCCTGATAGCTAAGACATAAACACAAAACCTAAGAAAAAATTCTGGAGGTCTGGGAAAAAATCTTCGGAGCTCAGAGAAAATCAGGGGACTCTAGCAAAATTCCAGGAGTCCAAGCAAAAATCCTGAGCTCTTGGAAATAAATAAAAGACCTCAGAAAAAAATGCTGGAGGTCGGGGGCAAAATCTTCCGAGCTCAGAGAAAATCAGGAGACCCTAGAAAAATTTCAGGAGCCCAAGCAAAAATCCTGAGCGCTTAGAAATCATAAAATATCCCAGACAAAATTCTGGAGGTCTGGGGAAAAATCAGCGGAGCTCAGAGAAAATCAGGGGACTCTAGAAAAATTCAGGAGTCCAAGCGAAAATCCTGATAGCTAAGACATAAACACAAAACCTAAGAAAAAATTCTGGAGGTCTGGGAAAAAATCTTCGGAGCTCAGAGAAAATCAGGGGACTCTAGAAAAATTCCAGGAGTCCAAGCGAAAATCCTGAGCGCTTGGAAATAAATAAAAGACCTCAGAAAAAAATGCTGGAAGTCGGGGGCAAAATCTTCCGAGCTCAGAGAAAATCAGGAGACTCTAGAAAAATTTCAGGAGTCCAAGCAAAAATCCTGAGCGCTTAGAAATAAATACAAGACCTCAGAAAAAAATTCTGGAGGTCGGGGGAAAAATCTTCCGAGCTCAGAGAAAATCAGGAGACTCTAGAAAAATTCCAGGAGTCCAAGCAAAAATCCTGAGCGCTTAGAAATAATAAAATATCCCAGAAAAAATTCTGGAGGTCTGGGGAAAAATCAGCGGAACTCAGAGAAAATCAGGAGACTCTAGAAAAATTTCAGGAGTCCAAGCAAAAATCCTGAGCGCTTAGAAATAAATACAAGACCTCAGAAAAAAATTCTTTAGGTCGGGGGAAAAATCTTCCGAGCTCAGAGAAAATCAGGGGACTCTAGAAAAATTCCAGGAGTCCAAGCAAAAATCCTGAGCGCTTGGAAATAAATAAAAGACCTTAGAAAAAAATTCTGGAGGTCTGGGGAAAAATCTTCGGAGCTCAGAGAAAATCAGGGGACTCTTGAAAAGTTTCATAAATACAAGGCCTCAGAAAAATTCTGGAGGTCTGGGGAAAAATCTTCGGAGCTCAGAGAAAATCAGGGGACTCTTGAAAAATTTCAGGAGTCCGAGCGAAAATCCTGAGCGCTTAGAAATAAATACAAGACCTCAGACAAATTCTGGAGGTCTGGGGAAAAATCTTCGGAGCTCAGAGAAAATCAGGGGACTCTTGAAAAATTTCAGGAGCCCGAGCGAAAATCCTGAGCGCTTAGAAATAAATACAAGACCTCAGAAAAATTCTGGACGTCTGGGGAAAAATCTTCGGAGCTCAGAGAAAATCAGGGGATTCTAGGAAAATTCCAGAAGTCCGAGCGAGAATGCTGAGTGCTTAGAAATAAATTCAATACCTCAGCAAAATTCCAGAGGTCTGGGGAAAAATCATGGGAGCTCAAAAAAAATTAAGGGACTCTAGAAAAATGTCGGAAGTCTAAGCGAAAATCCTGAGCGCTTGGAAATAAATAAAAGACCTCAGAAAAAAATGCTGGAGGTCTGGGGAAAAATCAGCGGAGCTCAGAGAAAATCAGGGGACTCTAGCAAAATTCCAGGAGTCCAAGCAAAAATCCTGAGCGCTTGGAAATAAATAAAAGACCTCAGAAAAAAATTCTGGAGGTCGTGGGAAAAATCTTCCGAGCTCAGAGAAAATCAGGGGACTCTAGAAAAATTTCAGGAGTCCAAGCAAAAATCCTGAGCGCTTAGAAATAATAAAATATCCCACAAAAAATTCTGGAGGTCTGGGGAAAAATCAGCGGAGCTCAGAGAAAATCAGGGGACTCTAGAAAAATTTCAGGAGTCCAAGCAAAAATCCTGAGCGCTTAGAAATAAATACAAGACCTCAGGAAAATTCTGGAGGTCTGGGGAAAAATCTTCGGAGCTCAGAGAAAATCAGGGGACTCATGAAAAGTTTCATAAATACAAGACCTCAGAAAAATTCTGGAGGTCTGTGGAAAAATCTTCGGAGCTCAGAGAAAATCAGGGGACTCTTGAAAAATTTCAGAAGCCTGAGCGAAAATCCTGAGCGCTTAGAAATAAATACAAGACCTCAGAAAAATTCTGGAGGTCTGGGGAAAAATCTATGGAGCTCAGAGAAAATAAGGGGATTCTAGGAAAATTCCAGAAGTCCGAGCGAGAATGCTGAGTGCTTAGAAATAAATTCAATACCTCAGAAAAATTCCAGAGGTCTGGGGAAAAGTCATGGGAGCTAAAAAAAAATTAGGGGACTCTAGAAAAATGTTGGAAGTCTAAGCGAAAATCCTGAGCACTTGGAAATAAATCAAAGACCTCGGAAAAAAGTTCTGGAGGTCGGGGGAAAAATCTTCCGAGCTCAGAGAAAATCAGGAGACTCTAGAAAAATTTCAGGAATCCAAGCGATAATCCTGAGCGCTTAGAAATAATAAAATATCCCAGAAAAAATTCTGAAGGACTGGGAAAAAATCAGCGGAGCTCAGAGAAAATCAGGGGACTCTAGAAAAATTCCAGGAGTCCAAGCAAAAATCCTCAGCGCTTGGAAATAAATAAAAGACCTCAGAAAAAAATTTTGGAGGTCTGGGGAAAAATCTTCGGAGCTCAGAGAAAATCAGGGGACTCATGAAAAATTTCATAAATACAAGACCTCAGAAAAATTCTGGAGGTCTGGGGAAAAATCTTCGGAGCTCAGAGAAAATCAGGGGACTCTTGAAAAATTTCAGGAGCCCGAGCGAAAATCCTGAGCGCTTAGAAATAAATACAAGACCTCAGAAAAATTCTGGACGTCTGGGGAAAAATCTTCGGAGCTCAGAGAAAATCAGGGGATTCTAGGAAAATTCCAGAAGTCCGAGCGAGAATGCTGAGTGCTTAGAAATAAATTCAATACCTCAGCAAAATTCCAGAGGTCTGGGGAAAAATCATGGGAGCTCAAAAAAAATTAGGGGACTCTAGAAAAATGTCGGAAGTCTAAGCGAAAATCCTGAGCGCTTGGAAATAAATAAAAGACCTCAGAAAAAAATACTGGAGGTCTGGGGAAAAATCAGCGGAGCTCAGAGAAAATCAGGGGACTCTAGCAAAATTCCAGGAGTCCAAGCAAAAATCCTGAGCGCTTGGAAATAAATAAAAGACCTCAGAAAAAAATTCTGGAGGTCGTGGGAAAAATCTTCCGAGCTCAGAGAAAATCAGGGGACTCTAGAAAAATTTCAGGAGTCCAAGCAAAAATCCTGAGCGCTTAGAAATAATAAAATATCCCAGAAAAAATTCTGGAGGTCTGGGGAAAAATCAGCGGAGCTCAGAGAAAATCAGGGGACTCTAGAAAAATTTCAGGAGTCCAAGCAAAAATCCTGAGCGCTTAGAAATAAATACAAGACCTCAGGAAAATTCTGGAGGTCTGGGGAAAAATCTTCGGAGCTCAGAGAAAATCAGGGGACTCATGAAAAGTTTCATAAATACAAGACCTCAGAAAAATTCTGGAGGTCTGGGGAAAAATCTTCGGAGCTCAGAGAAAATCAGGGGACTCTTGAAAAATTTCAGAAGCCCGAGCGAAAATCCTGAGCGCTTAGAAATAAATACAAGACCTCAGAAAAATTCTGGAGGTCTGGGGAAAAATCTTCGGAGCTCAGAGAAAATCAGGGGACTCTTGAAAAATTTCAGGAGCCCGAGCGAAAATCCTGAGCACTTAGAAATAAATACAAGACCTCAGAAAAATTCTGGAGGTCTGGGGAAAAATCTTCGGAGATCAGAGAAAATCAGGGGACTCATGAAAAATTTCATAAATACAAGACCTCAGAAAAATTCTGAAGGTCTGGGGAAAAATCTTCGGAGCTCAGAGAAAATCAGGGGACTCTAGAAAAATTCCAGGAGTCCAAGCAAAAATCCTGAGCGCTTAGAAATCATAAAATATCCCAGACAAAATTCTGGAGGTCTGGGGAGAAATCAGCGGAGCTCAGAGAAAATCAGGGGACTCTAGAAAAATTCAGGAGTCCAAGCGAAAATCCTGATAGCTAAGACATAAACACAAAACCTAAGAAAAAATTCTGGAGGTCTGGGAAAAAATCTTCGGAGCTCAGAGAAAATCAGGGGACTCTAGAAAAATTCCAGGAGTCCAAGCAAAAATCCTGAGCGCTTGGAAATAAATAAAAGACCTCAGAAAAAAATGCTGGAGGTCGGGGGCAAAATCTTCCGAGCTCAGAGAAAATCAGGAGACTATAGAAAAATTTCAGGAGTCCAAGCAAAAATCCTGAGCGCTTAGAAATAAATACAAGACCTCAGAAAAAAATTCTGGAGGTCGGGGGAAAAATCTTCCGAGCTCAGAGAAAATCAGGGGACTCTAGGAAAATTCCAGGAGTCCAAGCAAAAATCCTGAGCGCTTGGAAATAAATAAAAGACCTCAGAAAAAAATGCTGGAGGTCGGGGGCAAAATCTTCCGAGCTCAGAGAAAATCAGGAGACTATAGAAAAATTTCAGGAGTCCAAGCAAAAATCCTGAGCGCTTAGAAATCATAAAATATCCCAGACAAAATTCTGGAGGTCTGGGGAAAAATCAGCGGAGCTCAGAGAAAATCAGGGGACTCTAGAAAAATTCAGGAGTCCAAGCGAAAATCCTGATAGCTAAGACATAAACACAAAACCTAAGAAAAAATTCTGGAGGTCTTTGAAAAAATCTTCGGAGCTCAGAGAAAATCAGGGGACTCTAGAAAAATTCCAGGAGTCCAAGCAAAAATCCTGAGCGCTTGGAAATAAATAAAAGACCTCAGAAAAAAATGCTGGAAGTCGGGGGCAAAATCTTCCGAGCTCAGAGAAAATCAGGAGACTCTAGAAAAATTTCAGGAGTCCAAGCAAAAATCCTGAGCGCTTAGAAATAAATACAAGACCTCAGAAAAAAATTCTGGAGGTCGGGGGAAAAATCTTCCGAGCTCAGAGAAAATCAGGGGACTCTAGGAAAATTCCAGGAGTCCAAGCAAAAATCCTGAGCGCTTGGAAATAAATAAAAGACCTTAGAAAAAAATTCTGGAGGTCTGGGGAAAAATCTTCGGAGCTCAGAGAAAATCAGGGGACTCTTGAAAAGTTTCATAAATACTGTTGGAAATGTAAAAGCAACACAACACATTTATTTTGTAACTCTGGCAGCCACCAATTCTTCATATAACCAACTCACCATATTTCAGTATTCTCACCATAGTTGTAGCCATGTATCTGTATAATAGTTTGTCAGTCTACAATAAACTCTGTTCGAAGTCGGCTGCGTTTAATAGGTTATGGGCCCAGGCACCTAGACACAAGTACAAGTTTGTTGAGTTCTTTTTCTGACGCCGCGCGTAATTTCCTAAGTGCGAAGTGTTGAAGCGCAGGTGTGCGGGACAGTGGACTTAATTAAATTAAAAACACTGTGTGCTAAAGCTACTGATTAAAACGCTGTGTGCGTGTGATACCCCTTGTAACGCTGTGTGCGGGAACAAAGTACTAATACGTAATTGCAAATTAATGCCGCAATGTCAGTAGCAGCTTATCAAATTGAGAAGCTCAATGAGAGCAATTATGCCACATGGCATGTGCAGATGAAAAGCGCTTTAGTATGTGCAGATTTTTGGGCTATTGTGTGCGGCAAATATATAAAGCCCGAAGAAAATGCGCTGCATTGGGTGACGCAGGATGAAAAAGCACTAGCTACTTTGATGCTAAATGTTAAGCCTTGTCAGCTTAATTATATAAAAAATTGCAAAACATCTGCAGAAGCATGGACAACTCTTCGAAACATTTACCAGCCGAACCAACCTGGAAGGAAGGTATCGTTGTTCAGAAAATTAGTACGCCTAACTTTGCCAGAAGGAGGAAATGAGAAAGAGCATGTTAGACAGTTTTCGGAAATTGTGGAAAATTTGTCGGCCGTTGACATTCAAGTGCCAGAGGAGATGTTAGTTATCATGCTGTTGGCCAGTCTTCCACCTTCATACGATAATTTCGTAGTTGCTATGGAGGCCCGAGACGATTTACCGTCCCTCGCCAATTTCACAGTTAAGCTGCTTGAAGAAGGCAACAGAAAGGCAGAAAGAGATGGCAACAGCGAAGCATGCGAGCAGGCATTCTACATAGACACCAAGAATTCAAAATACAAAAAGAAACAGCCAAACGGTCATGGAGGGAGCAACAAAACAAAGAATGTGCACGACAACACACACAATAACAAAGCATCAAAAGAAGGCAGAAGATGCTACAACTGTGGTCGCCGTGGACATTTCGCCGCAGAATGCGAGGAAAAAAAGAAATCGCAAAATAGGGGCAATCAACATGGATTTGCTGTGTTGAGTTCAGCAGCGACAGATAAAATTGATAATTGTGAATGGGTCTTAGACAGTGGAGCCTCAACTCACCTTTGTCACGAGTCAAGTTTATTTATTGAAATGAGAAAATGCAACGAAAAAGTATTTCTAGCTGGAGATAGCTATGTTATAGCGCAAGGCAAAGGGAAAGTTAAATTAAATTGTGAGCAAGAGATTACTCTCAACGACGTGTTGTACGCACCTGGCTTGAAAATGAATTTTATTTCAGTAGGCAAAGCGGTTAAACACAGCTATAAGGTGATATTTCATGAAAATTCAGCTGCGGTAGTAGACGCAAAAGGCAATGCATTGCTGAATGCAAAGCTGCAAGAGGACATTTTTGTTGTTGAATGCAAAAAGAATAAATGCTTCTACGTGAATAAAATGGATGACCAAGCAAATGTGTGGCATAGAAAATTTGGCCATGTTAATTTTGACACGCTGAAAAGAATGGCAAGTACACAGTGCGTTAGTGGTCTCAAAAATAATATTAATTGGCGTGAAATGAAAATACCATGTGAAGCGTGTGCTAAGGCCAAGATATGCACAAAACCATTCCCTAGTGCAGCAGAAAGTCGAGCAAGAAATGTGTTGGAAGTAATACATAGTGATGTTTGTGGACCGATGCCTGTAAAGTCATTAGGCGATGCTCGTTATTTTTTAACATTAATCGATGACGCATCTAGATACATTTCTGTTTACTTCTTGAAATGTAAGAGTGAAGTACTGCAAAAGTTCAAGATTTTCAAACAACTGGTCGAAAATCAAACTGGAAAGAAAATTCGCCAACTCAGAAGCGATAATGGCAGTGAGTATACTTGTAATGAATTCAAAATTTTTTTGCAAGAATGCGGCATAAGACATCAGTTATCTGCACCTTATACACCGCAGCAAAACGGAGTTGCTGAACGCGCAAACAGGACACTTGTTGAGATGGCAAGAAGTATGATGATAAATTCATCAGCAAAAGAAGAATTTTGGGCTGAAGCTGTAGCAACAGCTGCATATTTGAGAAATCGTGTGTTAACTCAAGCTTTGAAAGACAATAAAACGCCTTATGAAGTCTTTTATAGAAAAATTCCGTCAGTTAAACATCTTCAAATATTTGGTTCATCAGCAATCGTCATGAATAAAAGAGCAAAAACCAAGTTTGCACCAAGAGGCAAAAGGATGATAATGCTGGGATATTCTGACGTATCAAAAGCATATCGTATGTATGACATGGAAAAGAGAATCGTCGTTATCAGCAGAGACGTGATTTTTGAAAATGAAGCCTGGCAAAAATCACAAGAAAACTTGAATGACCAATTCGTTTGGCCTTATGAAGAGGAAGCAGCGAATTCTAACACAAGTGACGAAGCGGAAGTCTGCCTGCCAGCAACTGATGCAATAATTGAAGCAGAAACTAACAAAAATGACGAAAATAGTGGGATTGCACCGGAAATGAGATTTGGGCCTGGAAGACCGAGAATTGTACGCACTGGTCGCCCAGGTAGACCAAAAAAACAATACAATGTTCTCAATGCTGTCCAACATGAACGTGATGCAACCATACCAATAACAGTATCTGAAGCTTTATCTGGAAATAATGCTGAATACTGGAGGGAGAGCATGGAGAAGGAGTATTCTTCATTATTAGAAAATGATACATGGGAATTAAGCGAACTTCCTAAAGGACAAAAGCCTGTTGGTTGCAAATGGGTGTTCAATTTGAAAAAGGACGAGACTGGCCACATTAAAAAATTCAGCAGTATGGCATCAACTATAATGAAACATTTGCACCAGTAGTTCGGTATGCCACCATACGAATGGTCATAGCTCTAGCTGTAGAACATAAGCTACATTTGCACCAATTAGACGTCTCGAGTGCATACCTCAACAGTGAGCTTCACGATGAGGTATATATGAAGCAGCCCGAAGGTTTCACCGACGAACGATTTCCAGATCGTGTCCTCAAGTTGAAGAAGTCACTCTACGGACTCAAGCAGAGTGGGCGTGAATGGAATGAGAAGCTCGATTCCATTCTGAAGCAAATTGGTTTTAAGCCCTGTCCAAGCGAACCGTGCATTTATATAAAGCACAATGGAGGTAATGTTAACGTGTTAACCATTTACGTTGATGATCTGATTGTAGGTAGCAGCGATAAAGCCGATCTGATCGACATCAAGCAAAGGTTGGCGTCTGAATTCGACGTAGTAGATGGTGGCCCACTACACTATTTTCTGGGATTGGAAATCCAGAGAGAAGGGGAGACTGGTTCCATTACGTTATGCCAGCAGCAATACCTGAGGGGTATTCTGCGCCAAAACAATATGAAAGCCTGTCGACCAACGTCAACTCCATTGGTACCTGGGATGCAGATCAGATGCAACAATGAGAAATGTACCCGTACTGATCAGCTGGAATATCAGTCTCTGATTGGAGCGTTGACACACTTGGCGGTTTTAACGCGCCCAGAAATAATGCATTCTGTGTCAAAGCTAGCACAGTGCAACAAAGATCCACATGTGGAACACATGGCAGCAGCAAAACATCTTTTGCGATATCTGAGTCACACGTCTAATTACAAACTCCACTATATCAAGACGGGGCAGCCTATTCGTGGATTCGTAGATGCGGACTGGGGTGGAGATGCTACGGATCGCAAGTCGTATACTGGATATGCGTTTATTCTGGCAAACGCGGTGTTCACATGGGAATTAAAAAAGCAAAACATAGTCGCCTTGAGCAGTACAGAGGCCGAATATGTTGCGCTTTCATCCGCAGCAAAGGAAGCCATTTTTCTGAGGAAGCTTATGAACGAGTTAGGGTTCACTTACCAGCAGCCCATACAGATTAACAGCGACAATCTGAGTGCGCAGCAGTTGGTAAAAAACCCGGTTTACCACTCACGTAGCAAACACATAAGTATTAAGTACCATCATGTGAGAGATTGTTTCAAGAAAAATGAAATATGTTTAAATTATATAGCTTCAAATGATTTATTAGCAGATATCCTAACTAAAAATTTAACGAAAATAAAACATGTAAAATTTGTAAGAGAATTGGGGTTGACCAAATAGTAATCAAACGTTAATTGAAAATGTATCGTATTGAGAAGGAGTGTTGGAAATGTAAAAGCAACACAACACATTTATTTTGTAACTCTGGCAGCCACCAATTCTTCATATAACCAACTCACCATATTTCAGTATTCTCACCATAGTTGTAGCCATGTATCTGTATAATAGTTTGTCAGTCTACAATAAACTCTGTTCGAAGTCGGCTGCGTTTAATAAATACAAGACCTCAGAAAAATTCTGGAGGTCTGGGGAAAAATCTTCGGAGCTCAGAGAAAATCAGGGGACTCTTGAAAAATTTCAGGAGTCCGAGCGAAAATCCTGAGCGCTTAGAAATAAATACAAGACCTCAGACAAATTCTGGAGGTCTGGGGAAAAATCTTCGGAGCTCAGAGAAAATCAGGGGACTCTTGAAAAATTTCAGGAGCCCGAGCGAAAATCCTGAGCGCTTAGAAATAAATACAAGACCTCAGAAAAATTCTGGACGTCTGGGGAAAAATCTTCGGAGCTCAGAGAAAATCAGGGGACTCTTGAAAAATTTCAGGAGTCCAAGCAAAAATCCTGAGCGCTTAGAAATAATAAAATACCCCAGAAAAAATTCTGGAGGTCTGGGGAAAAATCAGCGGAACTCAGAGAAAATCAGGAGACTCTAGAAAAATTTCAGGAGTCCAAGCAAAAATCCTGAGCGCTTAGAAATAAATACAAGACCTCAGAAAAAAATTCTGGAGGTCGGGGGAAAAATCTTCCGAGCTCAGAGAAAATCAGGGGACTCTAGAAAAATTCCAGGAGTCCAAGCAAAAATCCTGAGCGCTTGGAAATAAATAAAAGACCTTAGAAAAAAATTCTGGAGGTCTGGGGAAAAATCTTCGGAGCTCAGAGAAAATCAGGGGACTCTTGAAAAGTTTCATAAATACAAGACCTCAGAAAAATTCTGGAGGTCTGGGGAAAAATCTTCGGAGCTCAGAGAAAATCAGGGGACTCTTGAAAAATTTCAGGAGTCCGAGCGAAAATCCTGAGCGCTTAGAAATAAATACAAGACCTCAGACAAATTCTGGAGGTCTGGGGAAAAATCTTCGGAGCTCAGAGAAAATCAGGGGACCCTTGAAAAATTTCAGGAGCCCGAGCGAAAATCCTGAGCGCTTAGAAATAAATACAAGACCTCAGAAAAATTCTGGACGTCTGGAAAAAAATCTTCGGAGCTCAGAGAAAATCAGGGGATTCTAGGAAAATTCCAGAAGTCCGAGCGAGAATGCTGAGTGCTTAGAAATAAATTCAATACCTCAGCAAAATTCCAGAGGTCTGGGAAAAAATCATGGGAGCTCAAAAAAAATTAGGGGACTCTAGAAAAATGTCGGAAGTCTAAGCGAAAATCCTGAGCGCTTGGAAATAAATAAAAGCCCTTAGAAAAAAATGCTGGAGGTCTGGGGAAAAATCAGCGGAGCTCAGAGAAAATCAGGGGACTCTAGCCAAATTCCAGGAGTCCAAGCAAAAATCCTGAGCGCTTGGAAATAAATAAAAGACCTCAGAAAAAAATTCTGGAGGTCGTGGGAAAAATCTTCCAAGCTCAGAGAAAATCAGGGGACTCTTGAAAAATTTCAGGAGTCCAAGCAAAAATCCTGAGCGCTTAGAAATAATAAAATATCCCAGAAAAAATTCTGGAGGTCTGGGGAAAAATCAGCGGAGCTCAGAGAAAATCAGGGGACTCTAGCAAAATTCCAGGAGTCCAAGCAAAAATCCTGAGCGTTTGGAAATAAATAAAAGACCTCAGAAAAAAATTCTGGAGGTCGTGGGAAAAATCTTCCGAGCTCAGAGAAAATCAGGGGACTCTAGAAAAATTTCAGGAGTCCAAGCAAAAATCCTGAGCGCTTAGAAATAATAAAATATCCCAGAAAAAATTCTGGAGGTCTGGGGAAAAATCAGCGGAGCTCAGAGAAAATCAGGGGACTCTAGAAAAATTTCAGGAGTCCAAGCAAAAATCCTGAGCGCTTAGAAATAAATACAAGACCTCAGGAAAATTCTAGAGGTCTGGGGAAAAATCTTCGGAGCTCAGAGAAAATCAGGGGACTCATGAAAAGTTTCATAAATACAAGACCTCAGAAAAATTCTGGAGGTCTGGGGAAAAATCTTCGGAGCTCAGAGAAAATCAAGGGACTCTTGAAAAATTTCAGAAGCCCGAGCGAAAATCCTGAGCGCTTAGAAATAAATACAAGACCTCAGAAAAATTCTGGAGGTCTGGGGAAAAATCTTCGGAGCTCAGAGAAAATCAGGGGACTCTTGAAAAATTTCAGGAGCCCGAGCGAAAATCCTGAGCGCTTAGAAATAAATACAAGACCTCAGAAAAATTCTGGAGGTCTGGGGAAAAATCTTCGGAGCTCAGAGAAAATCAGGGGACTCATGAAAAATTTCATAAATACAAGACCTCAGAAAAATTCTGGAGGTCTGGGGAAAAATCTTCGGAGCTCAGAGAAAATCAGGGGACTCTAGAAAAATTTCAGGAGTCCAAGCAAAAATCCTGAGCGCTTAGAAATCATAAAATATCCCAGACAAAATTCTGGAGGTCTGGGGAGAAATCAGCGGAGCTCAGAGAAAATCAGGGGACTCTAGAAAAATTCAAGAGTCCAAGCGAAAATCCTGATAGCTAAGACATAAACACAAAACCTAAGAAAAAATTCTGGAGGTCTGGGAAAAAATCTTCGGAGCTCAGAGAAAATCAGGGGACTCTAGAAAAATTCCAGGAGTCCAAGCAAAAATCCTGAGCGCTTGGAAATAAATAAAAGACCTCAGAAAAAAATGCTGGAGGTCGGGGGCAAAATCTTCCGAGCTCAGAGAAAATCAGGAGACTATAGAAAAATTTCGGGAGTCCAAGCAAAAATCCTGAGCGCTTAGAAATCATAAAATATCCCAGACAAAATTCTGGAGGTCTGGGGAAAAATCAGCGGAGCTCAGAGAAAATCAGGGGACTCTAGCAAAATTCCAGGAGTCCAAGCAAAAACCCTGAGCGCTTGGAAATAAATAAAAGACCTCAGAAAAAAAATCTGGAGGTCGTGGGAAAAATCTTCCGAGCTCAGAGAAAATCAAGGGACTCTAGAAAAATTTCAGGAGTCCAAGCAAAAATCCTGAGCGCTTAGACATAAATACAAGACCTCAGGAAAATTCTGGAGGTCTGGGGAAAAATCTTCGGAGCTCAGAGAAAATCAGGGGACTCATGAAAAGTTTCATATATACAAGACCTCAGAAAAATTCTGGAGGTCTGGGGAAAAATCTTCGGAGCTCAGAGAAAATCAGGGGACTCTTGAAAAATTTCAGGAGTCCGAGCAAAAATCCTGAGCGCTAAGAAATAAATACAAGACCTCAGACAAATTCTGGAGGTCTGGGGAAAAATCTTCGGAGCTCAGAGAAAATCAGGGGACTCTTGAAAAATTTCAGGAGTCCGAGCGAAAATCCTGAGCGCTTAGAAATAAATACAAGACCTCAGACAAATTCTGGAGGTCTGGGGAAAAATCTTCGGAGCTCAGAGAAAATCAGGGGACTCTTGAAAAATTTCAGGAGCCCGAGCGAAAATCCTGAGCGCTTAGAAATAAATACAAGACCTCAGAAAAATTCTGGACGTCTGGGGAAAAATCTTCGGAGCTCAGAGAAAATCAGGGGACTCTTGAAAAATTTCAGGAGTCCAAGCAAAAATCCTGAGCGCTTAGAAATAATAAAATATCCCAGAAAAAATTCTGGAGGTCTGGGGAAAAATCAACGGAACTCAGAGAAAATCAGGAGACTCTAGAAAAATTTCAGGAGTCCAAGCAAAAATCCTGAGCGCTTAGAAATAAATACAAGACCTCAGAAAAAAATTCTGGAGGTCGGGGGAAAAATCTTCCGAGCTCAGAGAAAATCAGGGGACTCTAGGAAAATTCCAGGAGTCCAAGCAAAAATCCTGAGCGCTTGGAAATAAATAAAAGACCTTAGAAAAAAATTCTGGAGGTCTGGGGAAAAATCTTCGGAGCTCAGAGAAAATCAGGGGACTCTTGAAAAGTTTCATAAATACAAGACCTCAGAAAAATTCTGGAGGTCTGGGGAAAAATCTTCGGAGCTCAGAGAAAATCAGGGGACTCTTGAAAAATTTCAGAAGTCCGAGCGAAAATCCTGAGCGCTTAGAAATAAATACAAGACCTCAGACAAATTCTGGAACTCTGGGGAAAAATCTTCGGAGCTCAGAGAAAATCAGGGGACTCTTGAAAAATTTCAGGAGCCCGAGCGAAAATCCTGAGCGCTTAGAAATAAATACAAGACCTCAGAAAAATTCTGGACGTCTGGGGAAAAATCTTCGGAGCTCAGAGAAAATCAGGGGACTCTTGAAAAATTTCAGGAGTCCAAGCAAAAATCCTGAGCGATTAGAAATAATAAAATATCCCAGAAAAAATTCTGGAGGTTTGGGGAAAAATCAACGGAACTCAGAGAAAATCAGGAGACTCTAGAAAAATTTCAGGAGTCCAAGCAAAAATCCTGAGCGCTTAGAAATAAATTCAAGACCTCAGAAAAAAATTCTGGAGGTCGGGGCAAAAATCTTCCGAGCTCAGAGAAAATCAGGGGACTCTAGAAAAATTCCAGGAGTCCAAGCAAAAATCCTGAGCGCTTGGAATAAATAAAAGACCTTAGAAAAAAATTCTGGAGGTCTAGGGAAAAATCTTCGGAGCTCAGAGAAAATCAGGGGACTCTTGAAAAGTTTCATAAATACAAGACCTCAGAAAAATTCTGGAGGTCTGGGGAAAAATCTTCGGAGCTCAGAGAAAATCAGGGGACTCTTGAAAAATTTCAGGAGTCCGAGCGAAAATCCTGAGCGCTTAGAAATAAATACAAGACCTCAGACAAATTCTGGAGGTCTGGGGAAAAATCTTCGGAGCTCAGAGAAAATCAGGGGACTCTTGAAAAATTTCAGGAGCCCGAGCGAAAATCCTGAGCGCTTAGAAATAAATACAAGACCTCAGAAAAATTCTGGATTTCTGGGGAAAAATCTTCGGAGCTCAGAGAAAATCAGGGGATTCTAGGAAAATTCCAGAAGTCCGAGCGAGAATGCTGAGTGCTAAGAAATAAATTCAATACCTCAGCAAAATTCCAGAGGTCTGGGGAAAAATCATGGGAGCTCAAAAAAAATTAGGGGACTCTAGAAAAATGTCGGAAGTCTAAGCGAAAATCCTGAGCGCTTGGAAATAAATAAAAGACCTCAGAAAAAAATGCTGGAGGTCTGGGGAAAAATCAGCGGAGCTCAGAGAAAATCAGGGGACTCTAGCAAAATTCCAGGAGTCCAAGCAAAAATCCTGAGCGCTTGGAAACAAATAAAAGACCTCAGAAAAAAATTCTGGAGGTCGTAAGAAAAATCTTCCGAGCTCAGAGAAAATCAGGGGACTCTAGAAAAATTTCAGGAGTCCAAGCAAAAATCCTGAGCGCTTAGAAATAATAAAATATCCCAGAAAAAATTCTGGAGGTCTGGGGAAAAATCAGCGGAGCTCAGAGAAAATCAGGGGACTCTAGAAAAATTTCAGGAGTCCAAGCAAAAATCCTGAGCGCTTAGAAATAAATACAAGACCTCAGGAAAATTCTGGAGGTCTGGGGAAAAATCTTCGGAGCTCAGAGAAAATCAGGGGACTCATGAAAAGTTTCATAAATACAAGACCTCAGAAAAATTCTGGAGGTCTGGGGAAAAATCTTCGGAGCTCAGAGAAAATCAGGGGACTCTTGAAAAATTTCAGAAGCCCGAGCGAAAATCCTGAGCGCTTAGAAATAAATACAAGACCTCAGAAAAATTCTGGAGGTCTGGGGAAAAATCTTCGGAGCTCAGAGAAAATCAGGGGACTCTTGAAAAATTTCAGAAGCCCGAGCGAAAATCCTGAGCGCTTAGAAATAAATACAAGACCTCAGAAAAATTCTGGAGGTCTGGGGAAAAATCTTCGGATTTCAGAGAAAATCAGGGGACTCTAGAAAAATTTCAGGAGTCCAAGCAAAAATCCTGAGCGCTTAGAAATCATAAAATATCCCAGACAAAATTCTGGAGGTCTGGGGAGAAATCAGCGGAGCTCAGAGAAAATCAGGGGACTCTAGAAAAATTCAGGAGTCCAAGCGAAAATCCTGATAGCTAAGACATAACAACAAAACCTAAGAAAAAATTCTGGAGGTCTGGGAAAAAATCTTCGGAGCTCAGAGAAAATCAGGGGACTCTTGAAAAATTCCAGGAGTCCAAGCAAAAATCCTGAGCGCTTGGAAATAAATAAAAGACCTCAGAAAAAAAGGCTGGAGGTCGGGGGCAAAATCTTCCGAGCTCAGAGAAAATCAGGAGACTATAGAAAAATTTCAGGAGTCCAAGCAAAAATCCTGAGCGCTTAGAAATCATAAAATATCCCAGACAAAATTCTGGAGGTCTGGGGAAAAATCAGCGGAGCTCAGAGAAAATCAGGGGACTCTAGAAAAATTCAGGAGTCCAAGCGAAAATCCTGATAGCTAAGACATAAACACAAAACCTAAGAAAAAATTCTGGAGGTCTGGGAAAAAATCTTCGGAGCTCAGAGAAAATCAGGGGACTCTAGAAAAATTCCAGGAGTCCAAGCAAAAATCCTGAGCGCTTGGAAATAAATAAAAGACCTCAGAAAAAAATGCTGGAAGTCGGGGGCAAAATCTTCCGAGCTCAGAGAAAATCAGGAGACTCTAGAAAAATTTCAGGAGTCCAAGCAAAAATCCTGAGCGCTTAGAAATAAATACAAGACCTCAGAAAAAAATTCTGGAGGTCGGGGGAAAAATCTTCCGAGCTCAGAGAAAATCAGGGGACTCTAGGAAAATTCCAGGAGTCCAAGCAAAAATCCTGAGCGCTTGGAAATAAATAAAAGACCTTAGAAAAAAATTCTGGAGGTCTGGGGAAAAATCTTCGGAGCTCAGAGAAAATCAGGGGACTCTTGAAAAGTTTCATAAATACAAGACCTCAGAAAAATTCTGGAGGTCTGGGGAAAAATCTTCGGAGCTCAGAGAAAATCAGGGGACTCTTGAAAAATTTCAGGAGTCCGAGCAAAAATCCTGAGCGCTTAGAAATAAATACAAGACCTCAGACAAATTCTGGAGGTCTGAAAAAAATCTTCGGAGCTCAGAGAAAATCAGGGGACTCTTGAAAAATTTCAGGAGCCCGAGCGAAAATCCTGAGCGCTTAGAAATTAATACAAGACCTCAGAAAAAGTCTGGACGTCTGGGGAAAAATCTTCGGAGCTCAGAGAAAATCAGGGGACTCTTGAAAAATTTCAGGAGTTCAAGCAAAAATCCTGAGCGCTTAGAAATAATAAAATATCCCAGAAAAAATTCTGGAGGTCTGGGGAAAAATCAGCGGAACTCAGAGAAAATCAGGAGACTCTAGAAAAATTTCAGGAGTCCAAGCAAAAATCCTGAGCGCTTAGAAATAAATACAAGATCTCAGAAAAAAATTCTGGAGGTCGGGGGAAAAATCTTCCGAGCTCAGAGAAAATCAGGGGACTCTAGAAAAATTCCAGGAGTCCAAGCAAAAATCCTGAGCGCTTGGAAATAAATAAAAGACCTTAGAAAAAAATTCTGGAGGTCTGGGGAAAAATCTTCGGAGCTCAGAGAAAATCAGGGGACTCTTGAAAAGTTTCATAAATACAAGACCTCAGAAAAATTCTGGACGTCTGGGGAAAAATCTTCGGAGCTCAGAGAAAATCAGGGGATTCTTGAAAAATTTCAGGAGCCCGAGCGAAAATCCTGAGCGCTAAGAAATAAATACAAGACCTCAGAAAAATTCAGGAGGTCTGGGGAAAAATCTTCGGAGCTCAGAGAAAATCAGGGGACTCATGAAAAATTTCATAAATACAAGACCTCAGAAAAATTCTGGAGGTCTGGGGAAAAATCTTCGGAGCTCAGAGAAAATCAGGGGACTCTAGAAAAATTTCAGGAGTCCAAGCAAAAATCCTGAGCGCTTAGAAATCATAAAATATCCCAGACAAAATTCTGGAGGTCTGGGGAAAAATCAGCGGAGCTCAGAGAAAATCAGGGGACTCTAGAAAAATTCAGGAGTCCAAACGAAAATCCTGATAGCTAAGACATAAACACAAAACCTAAGAAAAAATTCTGGAGGTCTGGGAAAAAATCTTCGGAGCTCAGAGAAAATCAGGGGACTCTAGAAAAATTCCAGGAGTCCAAGCAAAAATCCTGAGCGCTTGGAAATAAATAAAAGACCTCAGAAAAAATGCTGGAGGTCGGGGGCAAAATCTTCCGAGCTCAGAGAAAATCAGGAGACTCTAGAAAAATTTCAGGAGTCCAAGCAAAAATCCTGAGCGCTTAGAAATCATAAAATATCCCAGACAAAATTCTGGAGGTCTGGGGAAAAATCAGCGGAGCTCAGAGAAAATCACGGGACTCTAGAAAAATTCAGGAGTCCAAGCGAAAATCCTGATAGCTAAGACATAAACACAAAACCTAAGAAAAAATTCTGGAGGTCTGGGAAAAAATCTTCGGAGCTCAGAGAAAATCAGGGGACTCTAGAAAAATTCCAGGAGTCCAAGCAAAAATCCTGAGCGCTTGGAAATAAATAAAAGACCTCAGAAAAAAATGCTGGAAGTCGGGGGCAAAATCTTCCGAGCTCAGAGAAAATCAGGAGACTCTAGAAAAATTTCAGGAGTCCAAGCAAAAATCCTGAGCGCTTAGAAATAAATACAAGACCTCAGAAAAAAATTCTGGAGGTCGGGGGAAAAATCTTCCGAGCTCAGAGAAAATCAGGAGAATCTAGAAAAATTCCAGGAGTCCAAGCAAAAATCCTGAGCGCTAAGAAATAATAAAATATCCCAGAAAAAATTCTGGAGGTCTGGGGAAAAATCAGCGGAACTCAGAGAAAATCAGGAGACTCTAGAAAAATTTCAGGAGTCCAAGCAAAAATCCTGAGCGCTTAGAAATAAATACAAGACCTCAGAAAAAAATTCTGGAGGTCGGGGGAAAAATCTTCCGAGCTCAGAGAAAATCAGGGGACTCTAGAAAAATTCCAGGAGTCCAAGCAAAAATCCTGAGTGCTTGGAAATAAATAAAAGACCTTAGAAAAAAATTCTGGAGGTCTGGGGAAAAATCTTCGGAGCTCAGAGAAAATCAAGGGACTCTTGAAAAGTTTCATAAATACAAGACCTCAGAAAAATTCTGGAGGTCTGGGGAAAAATCTTCGGAGCTCAGAGAAAATCAGGGGACTCTTGAAAAATTTCAGGAGTCCGAGCGAAAATCCTGAGCGCTTAGAAATAAATACAAGACCTCAGACAAATTCTGGAGGTCTGGGGAAAAATCTTCGGAGCTCAGAGAAAATCAGGGGACTCTTGAAAAATTTCAGGAGCCCGAGCGAAAATCCTGAGCGCTTAGAAATAAATACAAGACCTCAGAAAAATTCTGGACGTCTGGGGAAAAATCTTCGGAGCTCAGAGAAAATCACGGGATTCTAGGAAAATTCCAGAAGTCCGAGCGAGAATGCTGAGTGCTTAGAAATAAATTCAATACCTCAGAAAAATTCCAGAGGTCTGGGGAAAAATCATGGGAGCTCAAAAAAAATTAGGGGACTCTAGAAAAATGTCGGAAGTCTAAGCGAAAATCCTGAGCGCTTGGAAATAAATAAAAGACCTCAGAAAAAAATGCTGGAGGTCTGGGGAAAAATCAGCGGAGCTCAGAGAAAATCAGGGGACTCTAGCAAAATTCCAGGAGTCCAAGCAAAAATCCTGAGCGGTTGGAAATAAATAAAAGACCTCAGAAAAAAATTCTGGAGGTCGTGGGAATAATCTTCCGAGCTCAGAGAAAATCAGGGGACTCTAGAAAAATTTCAGGAGTCCAAGCGAAAATTCTGATAGCTAAGACATAAACACAAAACCTAAGAAAAAATTCTGGAGGTCTGGGGAAAAATCTTCGGAGCTCAGAGAAAATCAGGGGACTCTAGAAAAATTCCAGGAGTCCAAGCAAAAATCCTGAGCGCTTGGAAATAAATAAAAGACCTCAGAAAAAAATGCTGGAAGTCGGGGGCAAAATCTTCCGAGCTCAGAGAAAATTAGGAGACTCTAGAAAAATTTCAGGAGTCCAAGCAAAAATCCTGAGCGCTTAGAAATAAATACAAGACCTCAGAAAAAAATTTTGGAGGTCGGGGAAAAATCTTCCGAGCTCAGAGAAAATCAGGAGACTCTAGAAAAATTCCAGGAGTCCAAGCAAAAATCCTGAGCGCTTAGAAATAATAAAATATCCCAGAAAAAATTCTGGAGGTCTGGGGAAAAATCAGCGAAACTCAGAGAAAATCAGGAGACTCTAGAAAAATTTCAGGAGTCCAAGCAAAAATCCTGAGCGCTTAGAAATAAATACAAGACCTCAGAAAAAAATTCTGGAGGTCGGGGGAAAAAGCTTCCGAGCTCAGAGAAAATCAGGGGACTCTAGAAAAATTCCAGGAGTCCAAGCAAAAATCCTGAGCGCTTGGAAATAAATAAAAGACCTTAGAAAAAAATTCTGGAGGTCTGGGGAAAAATCTTCGGAGCTCAGAGAAAATCAGGGGACTCTTGAAAAGTTTCATAAATACAAGACCTCAGAAAAATTCTGGAGGTCTGGGGAAAAATCTTCGGAGCTCAGAGAAAATCAGGGGACTCTTGAAAAATTTCAGGAGTCCGAGCGAAAATCCTGAGCGCTTAGAAATAAATACAAGGTTTCAGACAAATTCTGGAGGTCTGGGGAAAAATCTTCGGAGCTCAGAGAAAATCAGGGGACTCTTGAAAAATTTCAGGAGCCCGAGCGAAAATCCTGAGCGCTTAGAAATAAATACAAGACCTCAGAAAAATTCTGGACGTCTGGGGAAAAATCTTCGGAGCTCAGAGAAAATCAGGGGATTCTAGGAAAATTCCAGAAGTCCGAGCGAGAATGCTGAGTGCTTAGAAATAAATTCAATACCTCAGCAAAATTCCAGAGGTCTGGGGAAAAATCATGGGAGCTCAAAAAAAATTAGGGGACTCTAGAAAAATGTCGGAAGTCTAAGCGAAAATCCTGAGCGCTTGGAAATAAATAAAAGACCTCAGAAAAAAATGCTGGAGGTCTGGGGAAAAATCAGCGGAGCTCAGAGAAAATCAGGGGACTCTAGCAAAATTCCAGGAGTCCAAGCAAAAATCCTGAGCGCTTGGAAATAAATAAAAGACCTCAGAAAAAAATTCTGGAGGTCGTGGGAAAAATCTTCCGAGCTCAGAGAAAATCAGGGGACTCTAGAAAAATTTCAGGAGTCCAAGCAAAAATCCTGAGCGCTTAGAAATAATAAAATATCCCAGAAAAAATTCTGGAGGTCTGGGGAAAAATCAGCGGAGCTCAGAGAAAATCAGGGGACTCTAGAAAAATTTCAGGAGTCCAAGCAAAAATCCTGAGTGCTTAGAAATAAATACAAGACCTCCGAAAAATTCTGGAGGTCTGGGGAAAAATCTTCGGAGCTCCGAGAAAATCAGGGGACTCTAGAAAAATTCTGGAGTCCAAGCACAAATCCTGAGCGCTTAGAAATAATAAAATATCCCAGAAAAAATTCTGGAGGTCTGGGGAAAAATCAGCGGAGCTCAGAGAAAATCAGGGGACTCTAGAAAAATGTCTGGAGTCTAAGCGAAAATCCTGAGCGCTTGGAAATAAAAAATCCCAGAACAAACTCTAGGGATCTGTAAAAACTCCTTCCAAACTCCTTGATTTCTTTCTAGAGTCTTTCAGTTTTTCCTGGATTCCAGAGATTTTTAAATATCCTCTTTAAATTGACTCTTAGGTGCCGTTACGAACATTTCATCTAAATGTTGGAACATGTGCGCGCAGTGTGGGTAGGGGCTAAAAATAATATTGGTTTTTGTTATGGGTAGAGTCTAAAAGCTCTAGGCTCTGAGCGTGGCTGTAGTAACCATCAAGGAGAAGCTGCTCGTGTGATTCCTTAGAAGGAAAAAAAGTTTGATCCATTGAATATAATATCAGTTTGTATCTGACTAGCTTCATAATAGGTCCTAGAAAGAAGGATCATAACGCTGGCAAAATACCAGCTGACTACGCTGGTAAAATCGAAATCTTTAAACTGTTTTAGGACTCTCGAAATTTTTCAAATGATATCGGATTTTTTTTTTAACCAGTCACTGAGCAGTTTTCTTAAGTACATACGAATTTTTTTTGGTCCTGCTTTTTATGAATTCGAAAAGATTTTAGGGAATTCCTTCAAAGCTAAAGTATGTCCATCGCATATATAGCTGACCTCGAGTCTTTTGAGCTGCAAATTCACTTCTTTTTAATTTTTCCAGGCTTGTAATATGTTTCAATTTTAAAAAGAAAATTCCAGAAAATTTTGAAAAATCTATGGAAACACCCAGTCTTCTTTTAGTCCATTATTTTGGTGTGCACTAAAAAACAAACCATTCGAAAATCATCGTCCAAATAAAAATATATTTCCGCTGTGGAAATTCAAAAGAAAATCACTGAATGAGAAATGTCGTCAGTTGTGAAAATATATATTGAAAACTAACGTGAAGAAATAATAAAAAAAAACCTGGCTCCATCAAGGCCGTAAAATGGTTCGCAAAGTAGGAACGTTTTTTTCTTTCTTCTGTATTTCACTTTTGCATCTTGTATCCTGAAAGCGAAAATGTATGACCCACTTCTCGGTGTATGTGGAAAGAATTTTTAAAAAGCTTTTCCGGGAAACTTAGGCATTCGAAGATATGCTTGGGCCAGCCAGGCGCCTGGACGTGGTGGATAGCGAGAGATGAGGTCGGGTCCTGCGTAGCATATTGTATGGATGTGTGAGAAATTAAAGGGGCGGATAGTCTTTAAAAAAATGGGCGGTACCTACTAAGTTCCGAATTCTGTACGAAATCGGTCTACTCTTCGCCATTACGGTTTCGTCAAGTTCGGAATAATACCGTCGTCGTCCCAGGCCATTCTACGGCGACCGCACGACAACAACGATCACGGCAATGCAGTTAGTTGGCTCCAAATTATTTTTACCTAGTGCATCATAGTGGGGGAGGACGAGCTATCCTGCTCTGGAGAGTGGGGGAGGTTATAGTCAAGGCGGTGTAAAAATTCAGTGCGCAGTTCAGTCGATCCAAACCAGGATGAATTCATAGCGGATACAGGAAAACATTCACAAGGCAAGCAACTTGAAAAATGATGCTTAAAAACATTTCAGGATACATTGTCGAGCAGCAGGACATGCGTATTGAAAAACCAGCACAAAAACACTTAACACCTACCCAAGGAAACAAGTGCGTTTTCGCATATCGAATCTGAATAGTTACGCAGACAACGAACATGTCGACACAGCTAGAAAGGATTCATTTGGTGGATGTATAGGATGAGAAACGTTAGCTTGATAAATTCAGAAAAGTTCGAGGTGAATCATGCTATTTTTTTCTTGTGTACATTTACCGCGGCGATAATACTTTTGGGATTCGAGTGTATTTTTCAGGATTTGTTTTCAGGGAACTTAAAACTCTTACGGTTTTGTCTGTATGTCATTGTATTAATGCGTTCTGTAGGTACTAGTGCAATTTCAGATATGAAATATGGTATTAACATTTAATAACTTATTGGCAGCTTAAAAGGAAAAATGAAAATAAATATAGAAGACAATACAAGAAATTCCTGGTCTCATCACTTCCAAGTTTTTTTTCAGTTTGTAAAGTTTTCATAGCTTGAACAAGAGTTCTTCTAAAAAAACTGTAAATTCCGGAGATGCTATGAGTGGAAATGTTTCCCAAGTATTTTCAAGAAAACAAAAATGAAAAATAGAGTTATGGGTCTATGAATAGCGACTTGCTTGAAAGGAAACTGTGAAACTTAGTCCCTTCTACTTAAGTTCTGAGAAACAAAACGAAGATAGTGCGCTCTTAGATCCGTCTGATTTAGGCATGTCTCAATAATTGTGGGCGTAATAGACACGAGAGGAAAGTAAAATATTTAGCTGTCAAATAATCAACGGAATATAGCAGAGGCGTGCACATGACTTTGAAATAGTGGGGTCACATACACAAATTTGGCACATGCTTTCCGTAATTTTCCAGTGAACTACTCCAAAGGTACAGGAAGGATGTGGTATGGGATGAAGCGCTAAATATTTTTTTTAAGAGTAACTGTACAATGACGGGGCCATTCTTCAACTATCGTGGGGACGGCCCAGACCCAGAGATGTCTTCACCAAGCCGGGCACATAACATGCCACATCTCGGCCAATCTGCACATCAACCTGAGTCAGTTGTTTTCATTCAATTTTCAGTCTCGTATGTCTTTGGAGTGGTAAACTCCCAGCAGCTTCCCACTCGCATCTTCCAACTAGTAAGTGACCTGCCCGGTTTTTCGTTTCACAATCGCAGGAACAATGCGGGGAGCAAACTTAGCAGCAAAGCGATCGATGGCATTGCTAACGGTAAAGCTGTGTACATAGACTTGTTAGACTTCTCGTTCCACCTGCCATGATCGGAACCTATATAGGCTCGCGGAACGTCGGTGCACAAATCGTTGTGATTGCCGGTTGTAATGAACACACGACCCTCCCTAACGTGCATATTCTTGTATACGGCGGAACTCTTCTCAATTCGGGATATGAGGTGCAAATACTCAGGTGCCAGAAATGATGTATCAGTTAGTACGTCAATAACACTGTAATGTTCCAGTGAGTGATTAATTCCGGACTGATTCGACCCATGAACTCTCGATACTGCGTCTGGAACGACATTTTGAGTTCCCTTTCGATGGTCGATGTTAAAATCAAAAGACTGTAACTTCAAACTCCAGCAAGCCAATCTAACAGTAAGGTCAGATCAGCCATTTAAGGCTAGCATGGTCAGTGATGATAGTGAATGACAGCCCTTCGATGTATACTCTGAATCTGTTAACGCTCTGCACCGCAGCCAAGCATTCCAATTCAGTAACACTGTTGTTGCGCTGCGCAGCGTTAAGCTTTACAGACATAAAAAAGATTGGGTGCCCCTCTCCATCATCATCTTTTTGAAACAGGACACTCCCGATCCCGGTAGCACTGGCATCGCACTGGATAAAAAATCTTCGGGAAAAATCGGGATTGGCTAGCACTGGTGCCGAAAGCAACAGTCTTTTAATCTTTGTCCACTGTAATGAGCGCTTACCTTTCAACAGATCCGTTAAAGCGGATGATACTGCCGCAAAATTAGGGATAAACGGCCGATACCACCCAGCCATGCCCATGAATCGCCGTAACTCTTTCGCTGGTGTAAGTAAGCCTACGATTCCAATTTTTTTAATTGAATATTCCCTCTATCATTCCATGCTCTCCAAGTTATTAAAATCAAATCCGATTCCACAGTTCTTATTTACTCAATCTCATTTTAAAGAGCGCAACGGACTCACAAATTAAAGTTAGACAATTATTACGACATGTGTACCTGTCTATCAGTAGCCATCTTCAATGCGCCTATGACAATATGAAAAATGGGCACCAGCAGCACATACAAGACAAAACCAAAACAGAAAAAAAAAATGCAACTCAAATTGCAACACTACGACGTCCTACTACATGCAATGTGTGTGCAGCCACTGAAGTGCATCGACCACAAAATGCACTCACTACTCCACCCTCGCCGACAACAACAAACTGCTTCGAAGAAGTTTTCCCTATGGCGTAAAAACCGTGTAAAACTGGGCGGTACCCTTCCATTATTAGGCGCGTTTTTTTGCTCCTCTATCCAGCGGAGAGTAGAATGAGAGTAGAGTAGACGCATTGAAAACAACAACAACACTCCTACACCAGTGAATTCACTGGTGTAGGAGTGTTGTTGTTTTCAATGCGTCTACTCTACTCTCATTCTACTCTCCGCTGGATAGAGGAGCAAAAAAACGCGCCTATTATTATTATCATCATCATCGTCGTCGTCGTCATCAAAAGTAGGCATTTCATCATCCTAAGCACTGCGTTCCGTCACATGTTGTACACATTTAATTTCATTCGAAGCCTATGTTGGGTGTATGTTGTGTTTTTGTTGTTTCGTTTTGATTTCAGAGATATTTTTTTTTTCGCAGTGCGCCACTCTGCTTATGAATTGTGTCGCGTATTTACAATTTACTTTCGATACCTCGTGCTGTGATGAATCTCAGGTGGTATGGCGATAGCGGAATATAATGTGGATTTAATGATGGATATTGAAATGCAAATTTAAATAAAAATGTAAATTTTCGATTTTTAAAATTTTATTATGACAGAACAGAATTTTTTTTTGTCTTGACATATGTCAAATCGAAACTCAGTTTTCAATGCTATCAAAGCTGTCAAGTTAAAATATCTGACGAACATTATATTTTCTTTGAGTAAGTGGAGACCAGTTTCAGGAGATTTGAAATCAGTACACCAATCCTATTCGCTGGAAAACTTAACAATACCCATAGACGTGCACATAACTTTGAAATAGAGGGGGCAGCTAAAGTAATCTAAAACGCAATTTCCTTAATTTTTAAGGAAGTACTGTAACTGTAAACGAAAGATGTGGTACAGGATAAAGTGGATAAAAAAAATAGAGGGAATAATTGCCCCTCTCTAACTCTGCCTGCGCACGCCATTGACCATACCTCTCTGATCAAAGAGCTAAATCAGAACCAGCAAAAACAAAATATGGATCGTGCTCGATAGGGAAAGGAAAACATTCGTGAAATCGCCGTTTAACCAAAAACTTTTTTTGTAATTTCTCTGATTTTTCAGTCCACTGAATTTTCCTAAGCTCCCATGAGTTTTCCTGAGACTCTCAGAAGGTTTTTTTGAGAGTCCTCTGATAATTCATAAGATTTTTATATAGATTCTTAGCAGCTGTCAGTTTTCCTAGAGCTCTTGCATTTTCTCGAAGCGTCCATGATTTTTTCTTAGACTCACATAGGTTTTTCAAAAGTCCTCTGAATTTTCCTAAGCTCCCACGGATTTTCCTGAGACTCTCAGAAATGTTTCTAGCTACCCCTGGTTCATTCAAAGCTCCCATGAACTTTTCTGTGACTCTCAGATTTTTTTCTAGAGACCTCTGATTTTTTCTAAGCTCTCATGATTCTTTCTGTGACTCTCAGCAGTTTTTCTAGAGTTTCCTGATTACTTCTAAGCTTCCACGAATTTTTCTTTGTTACTGAATCTCTGAGCTATTTTCACCTGCATTCAATCCCCAGCAAACTGATCGACCGTACAGTTGTCATTAAATGCAAACATTACCTACACAAACCAGTTGGAACTTCTGAATTTCCCCAAAAGATGTACCACAAACGAACCAAAGAATTTACTTATTAAAAGAGCTCTGTAACTGTTATCATCAAATTAAACAAAAACAAAAACACACATAGGCATAATAAAGATCCGTTGTGGTACCAAGAATATTGGATGATTCTTTAGTCCAGGACTTCTTAGCATTCTCGGGGTATTGTTTTTATCATCTGGAATTGTAAATCCAATGCAACTAAGTTCAGTGGAGTGTCCGGAGCTATATAGGCAGAAACCGTTGGAGCGGGAACTCCTTTAAATTAAAGTCTAGCACTTTGAAAATCTGTTCTAGTTCATGACAAAATGCAATCCAGTCTCAATTTCAAGCAGTAAAATTTTAAAATAACTGTATTGTCGGAATGATGATGAAGACATTTATTACCAAAACTGAGACCAACTTCCGCACTTTTTCAAGCGTCCGTTGGAGAGCGAGAGAGAGAGAGAGAGCCTTGAGAATAGCTTATCATTAAAAACTTACCTCATATATTAGCAGTGAGGTAGTAGAAATGGAGTGGACATGCCCATAAGATTTACATTGAAGGGGATGGTAGTAATTTTTTAGCTACTCATTGTCAAATCAGGCCAAATTCAAGTACTTCCCCTCCAATTTGACAATGAGATCAAAATGGCGTAAAGGCAGCTTTAACATGCTTTGTGCGCGAGAGGATTGAAGGGGCTAATGGTGGAAAGCTATACCGTCCGTGTCTAGGGGCTGTATATAATAGTAGCACTGGCTCAATTACAGCAATAAAATGCCTTGCAACAATGCGAGGTGTTCAAACCCATGCAATGCATTTCGTTCGAACTCATTAATACATTCAATGTAAATGATTCCACATGACCAGCATTTTGTTTTCAATGCACTTTCATATTTAGAGCGTACAGAAATGAACGCATTTGTACATGTCACTGTCAGCGAATTGTACTCATTCCACTTTTCATGAACGTACCTTTGCTGACAGTGGCATACCGTGCGTTCACTTATTGACCCATATGCACGCGACAATATTTGCAATGTTTGTCAACAATAAGCAAATATTTTCGATGAAATGTAAAATACTGCAATTGGTAAATTTATTCTTTCCATAATTATAAGATTGTATAAATAAGGTACAGATAAGCAAATAAAGGCATTCTACAACCAACTGTTGAATTTGTTCTTTCTTGAAACTATTCAATCGTCGAATCCGTGTAACGGTTCAAGTGCCGTATACACGTAACATTTTAAGCGTCGAAGTTGTGTAGCGGTTCAAGTGCCGTATACACACAGCGGTTGTGTACACCACAAAGGACCAATCATCGAACAGTGTAACGGTTCAAGTGCCGTATACACTTACACCGGGCAGGTAAACAATCTGCTCGTAGTCAGTTAATTTCGTCGAACAGTGTAACGGTTCGAGCGCCGTATACACGTAGACCGTGCGGGTAAAACAACCTGCGCGTAAACATTTGGCGACCGTGACAGGACACGTTTAGTCCAATCAAGTGCAGTTCAGGGTTGTGAAAGATGGAGCGTTTGGCTGAGCAGCAAGAAGTCGTCGGGAAAAGGATTCAGCAAATAGTTTCCAACTTCAATAAAGATCCGAAGGAGCGGAAGGTGTTAGGATACTATCACGAGCGTTTGCAACGCCTAGAAGCGAACTGGGACGAATTCGAGTCAACAGACTCCCGCATACGCGAGTTACCTGGAGTCTCTGCAAACCATAAATACTTCGCGAGCAATTATTATGACTCAATCGCAAGTATCTACCAAAAGTACAGGGAGATTTTCCGTTCCGAAATGAACAACATTGCTGTAACCGTAGATCCAAAGCCCATGCTGACAGCAGTAGAGATGTCAAGCAAATCATTATTGGGAAAAATCAGAGCTGCACAGTCACAACTCAACCGTTTATTAAATGGGATCAAGGATATGCCCATTCGTCCATCGCAGTCTTACTGCACAATTAATATTACAGCCATCAAAGAGCATTGGCAACAAGTGCAAGAGCTACATAAAGAACTTTACGGTAGCATAGAGAATCCAGAGGCATCAGGCTACGATACTTCAGCTTTCCTTGACTTGCAAGACCAAGTACTGCAAGCAACGATCATGCTTTCGGAGCATCAAGAATCTACTGCCTTGCCCGTTTCACTCCAAGCAGTCAATCCGAATATAAGAATGAAATTACCTAAGATAGAGTTGCCAAAGTTCGACGGCAGCTACTTGAAGTGGCGTCAGTTTCATGATTTATTCATTGAAATTATCCATAAGCAAGACATTCCTCCGTGTGAGAAGCTATGGTACCTAAGAGCTAATTTGACCAACGATGCAGAAGCGTTAATTAAACATCTGCCACTTTCTGAAGAAAACTATCAGGCCGCTTGGCAGCTGTTGATAGAACGTTTTGAAAACCCTCGTTTGTTGGCAAACGCACTCATAACGAAACTAATGTCCCAACCGTCGTGTAGTGTCGAAACATCGGCAGTAGGAATAAAGCACTTACATGATACGACACGAGAATGTATCATGGGACTGGAGAACATGGGAGTCTCCACATTTACATGGGATCCATTGCTGCTCCACATACTAACACGAAAGTTAGACCATCAAACGATCACCCTATATGAGCAGTCTTTAGATCATCCACGGAGCCTTCAGACGTTAAAAGAATTCCTGGCGTTCCTTGAAGCTCGATTCCAGTCACTTGAAGCAATAGGTTCGAAAACACGTGGATACGACAACAAAAGGGCCTGCTCGGTTAAAACACTCACGTCAGTAGTCAGCGAGAATGGCTGCTGCATCAGTTGTAATGAAGCTCATCCTTTGTTCGCATGCAAAGCCTTTATCAAATTAGCGCCTGTAGATCGTTTGAAACTAGTGCAGAAGCATAACTATTGCGTCAATTGTATGCAACCCGGTCATACTTCAAAACAATGCACCAAAGGCAGCTGCAAACAGTGCTCAAAAAAGCATAACACTTTACTGCATTTAGCACCTTCGAAAGAAATAGTGTTAGCTCATCAAGCCAAAACTTCATGGAGCAAATCTACGAAATCGTCCAAATTGACCTCTACAAGCGAACTTAAGCCTACAGTGTTATCAGCTCAAACGAGCCAACACAAAGCTCGATACATGTTGCTAGGCACAGCCATAGTCACAATCCAAGGCAACGATGGATCATCAGTAGAGTGCAGAGCAATTTTGGATTCTGGCTCACAAATAAATATCTTATCAGAAAGAATGTGTAAAAGGTTAAAACTGTCTCAGGATTCGAAAATTATCCAAATTGAAGGAATCGGAGTTAAAGATCAGGTAGCCAAAGGAAGAGTCAACGTTCAGCTGTTTTCAAAGGTCACCGCATTTTCTTGTCATCTCGAAGCATTTGTGCTGCCAAAGATTATCTCTGAGCAACCAGCAAGAGAAATTAATATACGCGAATGGAATATTCCGCACAACATACAACTGGCTGATCCAGGGTTTTTCAAGCCCAATCGAATTGATCTGTTGCTGGGAGTGGAGTTCTATCACGAGCTGTTATCCATTGGACAAATCAGACTTGGAGATGGACTTCCGATTCTACAGAACACTTTGTTAGGTTGGTTGGTTGCTGGCAAGGTTAACAATGTGAACAGTGAGCACGTACTGTGTGGAATTAGTACAGCTGAAGAATTGCTAGAGAAACAAATTGAACAATTTTGGGAACTAGACAAATCACCAGATAGCAAGCAGCACTTATCACCAGTCGAAAAGCAATGTGAAGCGCATTTTTGCAGTAACACGGAAAGAAGCTCAACTGGGCGGTTTATTGTAAGGTTACCGTTTAGCACAAGTGCAAATAATCTTGGACAGTCACGGGAAACCGCCATTAGGAGGTTCCACACATTAGAACAGAAGTTCAAACGTCGACCCGAAGTATACAGTGAGTATGTCAAATTCATGAATGAATATTTGGCATTGGGGCACATGGAAGAAGTTGTCAATGTTGCGACGCCACATTATTACTTACCCCATCACTGTGTACTGAAGCCGGAGAGCAGCACAACCAAGCTCAGAGTAGTGTTTGACGCTTCAGCCAAGACCTCTACCAACATCTCGTTAAATGACGTGCTAATGAAAGGACCAACAGTTCAGGAAAGTTTATTTTCCATTCTTCTGCGGTTTCGAATGTCTAGATTTGTGCTCACAGCTGACATTGAAAAAATGTATAGGCAAATCGAGGTTAGCAAGGACGATCGAAATTTTCAACTGATAATTTGGCGAAGTCACACAAGCGAGCCGCTGAGAACGTATCGACTAAATACGGTAACTTACGGTACTAGAGCAGCGCCATACCTTGCTACAAAGTGTCTTCAAAGGCTAGCTAGGGAAAATCAGGCAAAGTACCCTCAAGCTTCCTCAGCAATATTACGTGACTGTTATGTAGACGATATAATGACAGGAAGCGATAGTATAGCAGAACTGTTAGCCACACAATCCCAACTTAACGCATTACTCGCGGAAGCGGGTTTCAAGCTAAGGAAATGGTGTGCGAATCATACTAGACTACTGGAATAAATTTCTGACCAAGATTTGCAAATGAGCCTGGAGCTGAATGACAACCCAGAACAGCATATAAAAACTCTAGGAATGGTATGGTTACCGAAGTTAGACTCATTCAGAATCAATGCTCAGTCTACGGAGGCAACAAGGATAACCAAACGCACTATAAGTTCGGAAACATTTCGGATTTTTGACCCATTAGGAATCGTGGCTCCTATCGTAGTGACAGCAAAAATCATTCTTCAGAAGGTATGGAAACTCAAACTTGATTGGGATGCGGCGTTGCCAGCAGAGCTTCATACAACTTGGGCCAAGTTTCGAAGTGAATTAACAACAATGGGAGACATAGACGTGCCAAGACATGTTTTTGCCCAAAGTATCGCAAACTCAAAGCAAATTCACGTGTTTGCTGATGTGTCTACGGAAGCTTACCGTGCCGCAATATATATCCGATCTATCAAGCAAGATAACACGGTGGTAGTTCGATTGTTGTGTGCTAAGTCACGAGTAGCTCCGATCAAACAAATTACTTTGCCAAGACTGGAGTTGTGTGCTGCAAAGTTGGCTGTTGAATTGGCAGAATATACGAAAAACGCGTTGAGCATGGCCGATACTCCAACGTATTTCTGGCCGGATTCAGAAATAGTTCTGGCATGGATCAACTCTGAATCATCAGCCTTTCATACGTTTGTTGCAAACCGAATTGGTGTCATTCAAGAGCTCTCACAGCCCAGCCAGTGGCGGCATGTGGATACCAAAAGGAATCCAGCTGACTTACTCACGAGACCAATAGCACCCAGCAAGCTGAAAGCAGATGGAAACCTATGGTTCTATGGACCTATGTTCTTGCACGCGTCAAAGCAAGCATGGCCACCAGAATACAAAAGGAGTACACCCAATGCTGACTCTGAACGTAAGCTGGCATCATTTTCAGCATCAGTGGCTAGTAATGGACACTTCATCTATAAAATTCAACATGGGAATTCATTTGGAAAGCTAACTCGTATTGTCGGTTACATATGCCATTTTATCAACCAATGCCGGAGTCAAAGGCGCAAAGAGTTACAGGTATCCAAGCAATCAGCACGAATTAGTACTACTAGGTACATTGCTAGAGACGCGCTTCAAGAAGAAGTTCGGCACAACTCGTTGAAATGCATTATAAAGGCGATTCAGGATGATGAGTTTCGCGAGATTATAAAAGAGCTTCGTCAGCACGGACAACTTCAGCCTTCACACCCTTTAAACGAGCTCAGACCATTTTTAGATGAGCATGGTATAATTAGAGTTGGAGGAAGACTTGAAGCAGCCAATCTCACATTTGACGCCAAATATCAAATGTTGTTGCCATATCAAGATCCCATTACAAAACTGATAATGGAGGATTTGCACAAAAGGCATGCTCATGTGGGACCACAAACTCTCTTATCCATCACAAGGCAGAGATTTTGGCCACTAAAAGGGAAAATTATTGCTAGATCTATTGTTCATAATTGTGTACGATGCACTCGAGCCAAACCCAAAATGCTATCCCAACTCATGGGTAATTTACCAGCACTGCGAGTGCAGCCAGCAAGACCATTTATCAACACAGGTGTCGATTTTTGTGGCCCCATGTACATCCATTACCATGTCAGAGGTAAACATCCACAGAAGGCATACGTTGCAGTTTTTTGCTGTTTCGCTACAAAAGCTGTACATTTGGAATTAGTTTCAAATTTATCCACCAATGCATTTTTGGGGGCGCTTAAACGATTTATAGGTCGGCGTGGACACTGTAACAATATTTTTTGTGACAATGCGACGAATTTCGTGGGAGCAAAAAATCGCCTTGAAGAATTAAAGGAAACCTTGTATTCGGATCAGGCTCAAAATTCAATTACGTCATCATGCAACGGAAAGGGAATTAAATTCAATTTCATCCCACCGAGAGCCCCACACTTCGGAGGTCTATGGGAGGCCGCAGTTAAAAGCGCGAAAACGTTGCTATTGAAAGTTTTAGAGCCAGCGGCGCTTACACAAGAAATGCTTCAAACCGCCTTAGTAGAAATAGAAGCAATTCTGAACTCCAGACCATTAACCCCCATGTCATCGGATCCAAATGACGCAACCGCTTTAACGCCGGGTCATTTTCTCATTGGAGAACCGTTAACTGCCCAAGTTGACCCAGCAGCGCAGCCAAGTGGAACAGGGCTATTAGATGACTGGAGACAAATTCAAAAAATCAAAACTGAATTTTGGCAAAGGTGGTCTAAGGAATACTTACACTTGCTACAGCATCGTTATGGGTGGAAAACACCATTTTCTAACGTCGAAACAGGCACCATTGTCATCATTAAGGATGACAATTTACCAGTGATGAAATGGCCTTTAGGTCGAATCGTTCAAGTACACAAGGGGAATGATGGTTTGGTGCGTGTAGTGGACGTTAAGACAAAGGACGCTGTGCTGACTAGATCGATACACAGGCTAGCACCCTTGCCAGTTGAAACAAAACAAGAGCCTACAATCACTACCAATGAATCCAAGGGTTTCACTAGTGATGGTAAATTGCCAAGAAGAGCAGCGAGTGGCTCAGATACTGATGAAACGCCCCGTAAGAAGGAAAAAATATCCCGGGCATCATTATTAACTACGCTATTCATAGCATGTCTCAGTCTGTCAGTGAATCCCGTTAAGTCGCTTCCGGAGGTCATCAACCAACCTTTTCGTAACCATCATGGAATATATTTTGAAAACATGGGAACCCTAGTGCACACTGTCAAAAAATGGAAGATTATAGTGTACTATGACCTATCACCTTACTGGCAGGAGCTAGAGTCATTACGAAATGGAACAAGAGCATTACAGGAAATTTGCAAAGCCACTCACTCCACCACATGCGAACACTTAGTTGTTCATTTCCAGCAAGACGAACAGAAACTGCAAATAGATAGCAGTCTGTTCACAAGGAAGCGCGTAAGACGAGGAGCATTTAATATGGTAGGCAACTTAGCTAGTTCGCTGTTCGGGGTTCTGGACGCTGATTATGCCAAGGAAATGTCAGCTACAATTGATGCCATCAAGACGGACGACAGTTTCCTACATAAACTAATAAAAAATCAAACATCGCTAATAGACTCCACTATCAATATATTTAAGATTGATCAGCTGGAAGTCGAAAAAAGGTTGAATCGGCTGGACCAAAAAATTGGCTTAGTATTCAACAAAATCAATGGAAACGGCACAAATGCACACAATATTATGAACACGCTGGCGTTAGAGTTAATGGCAGCTAGTCATAATTTGCACAATATTCAATCAGCAATCATAAATTTGCTAACGGACACTCATCACGGAATCATAAGTCCACTGTTGTTATCCCCAGAGCAGCTACGCAAGGAAATTCATAACATCGGAAGTAAGCTTCCAGAGTTCACTCAACTCTCCGTCAATAGTAAAGATGTTTTGCACTTATATCGAGTAATGAAAGCTGAAGGAAGGCTCACGGATCCCTATCTAACCTTCACAGTACGAATACCATTAATCGACGAGACCAAATTTGATTTATTCAAGTTGACTCCTATAGCGGCCGTCATAAACGACTCACTCATAAGTACACGGTTGTCCACTAACTTCCTAGCTGTTAATGCTCACCGAGATACATATCTCGTCATGACACCAGAAGACCTGACTTTGTGCAGCACCAGTGAACCTCGAACATTACTATGCGAAAAGACAGGACCCACTTATCACAAAGGTGCTCAAGTCGCCTTGTGTGAGTTCAGTGCTTTTGTCAATGAAACATCTCCTAAGTGCCAAGCAACAGTCCTACCAACAGACTATGTGTGGAATCAGCTCTCAGACACAAACAAGTGGATTTATGGACTAAAAACCGTCACGCGTCTCCGAGTAGTTTGTGGTGTCGAGAAGTTTCAACTTCCATTAAACGGTTCCGGTTTGTTGACTCTAGGAGCAGGCTGTGTTGTTAAACTCGATCAACTTACAATAACAGGACATAACAGCATGTCCACTCAGCAAAAGATTACCTTTCCTTTGAATGACATCCTGGTCGAGCTTCCTGCACCAACTGACTGGAAAGAGTATACTGACGAACCGTATCATTTCAATCTGGAACCACTAAATGCTCTCAAACAAAAATTGTTCGACGAAACATTAGCTGAGCCTCCATCAACACCTTCGCATCAAATAAACAGCTATCATGCGATACCTGGGTACTTATCGATAACTTCCATCATCGTTATTCTCGGCATGATCTCATGGACATCTCATCGACATCAAGTGTACAAATCCAGACACAAGCCAACACCAGCACCAAGGCACAGCAAAGCTCCAGATTTTTGTATTACAGTTTAGCTTATAGATATTTTTAAACTTGTTAAATTCACGTTAATTTGTTAAATTACTTTGTATTATTAAAATTGTTTTGTATTGAACAAGGTTCAACGCAGGGGAAAATGTTCAAACCCATGCAATGCATTTCGTTCGAACTCATTAATACATTCAATGTAAATGATTCCACATGACCAGCATTTTGTTTTCAATGCACTTTCATATTTAGAGCGTACAGAAATGAACGCATTTGTACATGTCACTGTCAGCGAATTGTACTCATTCCACTTTTCATGAACGTACCTTTGCTGACAGTGGCATACCGTGCGTTCACTTATTGACCCATATGCACGCGACAATATTTGCAATGTTTGTCAACAATAAGCAAATATTTTCGATGAAATGTAAAATACTGCAATTGGTAAATTTATTCTTTCCATAATTATAAGATTGTATAAATAAGGTACAGATAAGCAAATAAAGGCATTCTACAACCAACTGTTGAATTTGTTCTTTCTTGAAACTATTCAATCGTCGAATCCGTGTAACGGTTCAAGTGCCGTATACACGTAACATTTTAAGCGTCGAAGTTGTGTAGCGGTTCAAGTGCCGTATACACACAGCGGTTGTGTACACCACAAAGGCCCAATCATCGAACAGTGTAACGGTTCAAGTGCCGTATACACTTACACCGGGCAGGTAAACAATCTGCTCGTAGTCAGTTAATTTCGTCGAACAGTGTAACGGTTCGAGCGCCGTATACACGTAGACCGTGCGGGTAAAACAACCTGCGCGTAAACACGAGGCTTCCAACTAAAGCTATCCAAATATTTGATCCTTTGTCTCAGATCAATGGAGACTACCAGCCAAATGTCAGCATTAAGTGCAACTAGTGCTACCAATTAATGTTGTTTAAAGTACTCCCTATGTTTAGAAAATGGCAAGGGTGTATTTCTTAAGAGAGATAGAGATGGAGAGAGAGAGAGAGACGGAGACGGAGAGTTTTCAATTTGCTTAGTGAGGCTATTACTACTTCCTTGACGATGCTGCAGAGAAGATTTGTACCAGGATTATGTGTTATGTAAGAAGAAAGAATTCAGTTAACTCTTCGTTCAAACCCAACATTAGGTCCTTCTCTGTCTTTACCAAACGGAGGTTCCTGCTTTCGAATAGCGAAAATTAATTTGAAAAACATTGACCACTTCCAATCAAAGTTGAATCCATATCTTCCTTGGGATGCTAAAGCTGCCATACCTTCTTCCCCGGTCTCCGAGTCAGAAGGTCTGGACTGGACAACTCACGGGCTATCCCAACAACAGCGCCATAGCCAAAACAATATTCTGCATTTGACTCTTCCTCGGATGCTTTTTGGAAACTTCTCTGCTATTTCGAGTTATGATTCATGATCTCAGGATCCTCTGTCTCAGAGCTCTTAGAGCTATTTTAGTGAAGAGTGCTAGACATCTCGATTTTGCACCATTGTCCTCAGTATTTATTTGGCAGCTTGGTTTACCCACTTCATAGTTCTGCTGAAGATAGGACCAATCTTTTCAATTTCAGGTTGAAATGGACGCTGGCAACTGAATCTCGAGGTCGTAGATTGCTGTAGATCTTAAATGGAATCAATAAGGATTGAGTTGCTTTAATTTGACTTTTCGGATGTTTTGACAGTTTGCGTTGTCAGTTTGGAGTGCCAAACTCATTCATTGTTATACAAAGTTTTAGCCATTGTAAGTATATTATCTTTGGTGCATTAAAAATCCATGAAAAGACAAAACAATTTCAGCTTGAAACGATGAAACAGCTCCGTAGAAACATTCTAATCTGTAGTTGATTCGCCTTGAGTGAAACCTTGGACCAATTACTCTTTAAGGGAGTGAGGCTACGCGGCCTAGGATGATAACAATAATTAGTTGCTGCACTTTAAGTCGTCTTTTTTTTGTAGGTTAGAGATAAAACCTAGCTTTCAATTTCCGGACATTGTTTTACTGTCCTATACCTTCAAAACTTATTAGTGAGTAGTATGATGCAGCCGGATGGTTCCGTGCCTGTGCGATTCGGTAGCCATTTCACGGGCACCTTACGAGTTGGATATGAGTCCTTGGCTTTTAGCAGTCCGTTGCAATTCTCTCTGTTGGTCGTTCACTGTCGATTTCCAGGGTGTATGTTGCCCCATCGGCATAATGGGAATTTACCGGGTTTTTTTTTTCCGCATTTATTTTGATTTTCTATCTTTGGAAATATTCCAAGAGCCTGTTTATGGAGGGTTGCAGAGTAAAAGCTATCACTTTTGCTTGTCGAGAAGATACACGTATCGTCAGCGTAGAGAGATATTTTTGCTAAGGACAATTACCTAGATGCTATATCACCCGCCGACCACGGAAGTCAGTAGGTATAGAATGCCGGTTCTGGACCACATAAGAGGAAAGAGTAAATAAGAGGAGCAAAAGAGGAGCAAAGAGGAGCACTTAAGAAGAGCAAAAGAGGAGCAAAAGAGGCGGTTCTAGACCAGGACGAGGAGCAATAGACAGGGAGCACGAAGACGTCATATTATCGGTCTGCGCATGACGTAAGCGATGACCTTTGATATGATAAACAGCTCAGTTAAGCTGATAAACAGCCCAGTTGAGCTAATAGATAACCCAGTTGAGCTGATAAACAGCCATGTAAGCTAATAAACAGCCCTGTTGAGCTTTTAAACAGCCCTGTTGAGCTGTTTATGAGTTTTCAGTCTATTGCTCCTCGTCCTGGTCCAGAACCGACTCTTTTGCTCCTCTTTGCTCCTCTTTTGCTCCTCTTAAGTGGTGCAGACCCGCCTTTCTATACCTACTGAAGTTCGAGCTGAAACCGCGTTCGCATTACTTCAACTTGGCCGTGCTACTTCCACTTATCAGTTGTCCCATTGGCGTACCTCCGTTCTGTCAGGCTTTCAGGAATCTATGAGGCATCCTTCCTCTTTTTTCAAACTTAATACCACCTCCACATATGCTGACAAAGCTGACCAATCGTCATTTGACTGTAGCATCATCTTCACGATTGACTCCGGCGTCACAGGGCCAATCGCAAAGAAAAGCATTTGTCGCTCCCTTCTGAAGCGGATGCAATGGAAAAAGGTATGCAAAGCGTCATCACTTTCCTTAGCACAGTGGTTGCCCAGAGTATGCAGATCGTTCTGTAGCAGAAAGCAGTCTTCAATTGTATCGATAACTTTGAATATTTTAAGATCGTCTGGGTAAAGAAGGGAGAAGGAGTTTAGGAGACCCGGAAGATCATTAATGAAGATTAAGAACAATAAGGGGCCAAGTATTATTATAGTATGCTCAATAAAACTGTTGATTACCTTCTGATCGTAACTTTATTGAATTATAGAGGCTGAACCGAAGCTGTTCATCGCTTAAGTACTAATTTATATTTACTCCATGGCCGTATTATTTTATTACAATTTTATTCACATGTATTTCATTATCAATTCAATAAAAGATATTAACAGTTAAATTTGAATTAAAATATTTTAAATAGTTTTGCTTTAGTATCAAATGTATTTTTTCAGGGTTTTTTTTGTTGGTTTTGCTTTAAACGTTTTTTTTTCTTTCTTTCAGATTTTACGCTAAAATGGTAAGTGACGGATCAAAACTTTTTTTTTATTACCTTCCTAAATTACGAATATAAAATGAAATCAATTTCGATTTCTACTATGGTTCATTTTTGAATCGTAGTTTCCTAAACTACAAGAGGTAGCCACATTATTAATGACGTTGTTCATATTTTTTTTTGTATTATCTAGTTTAACCATTTTATTTTGAATACGATATAATTATATTTAAATCACAAAAACTAAATGTCACATATTCTAAATTTCAAATATCCTAGATTTCCTAAAATTAAATGTGCGTTCCTCAAAAATGTAACAAAAACAAAAATAGTTTTTGGTAATGTTATCCAATGTGACTGTCTCAACAAGACATTCTGAGTGGAACTTCTAATCAAGGTGGCGCTAAGCAATACAGCTTGGTCGAACAAAGTCTTAAAAGACAATTTGTCAAAGAAACATTTTTGCAAAATATTACATAACAGCAAATAACCGTTATTCACATACTGCTATTTTTATTTTAAAAAAAAAGGTTATATTTACTTGATATCAGCTCAAAACCGACATATTTTTAGGCTATCTGGCCCTTTTTGGACTAGTGTGTGGGGTCCCTGGTTCGAATCCAGGTATGGACCGAGAAAGTCATCAAAATTAAACAGATAAATAGTGATCCTACCGGAGCCTAGTCAGTCTCCAATTCATCGGATACATAGTTCAAACAATCGCGATGATCATAAGTGAATTCGTTCGTAATTAAAATTTTCAGAAAAGTACCGAGAGTACCGCGAAGCTCAATTGTTTATATGTACATTAATTCAACTTGTAGTTTGGTAGTACGAGCCATTGTAGTACTATAATTCGTCAGCAGAGGCCGGTTGGCGAGCCAAACTATAAGAAGAAGAAAGAAAAAATACCGGACTATTGTTACAAACATGTTTATTGTACGAACTCTGTATTTGAGGAGCTGGAGACTGACTGGACTCCGTCGAAATCACGTGCAACATTCATTTATCTGTTTGATTTTAATGAATTTGGATCTAGTTTTCTTAAAATTTCGAAAAAATATCTGAAAAATTTCTGATTATAAACTGAAACAATTTTGAGGTTCGCATGATAAAATATCGATTAAATTAAAATCTAGGTATAAAACTTAAAAAACCCAATTAAATAAGAAACGTTATTTACTTTTCGATTATTCAACACAGGGAAAGCTTGCAAAAAATGGTTCTTAAAATGTTTATTTCATCTTACGACATCTGGAGTTTTCGTTTTTTTTTGCAAATTGCTACCAAACGCAAAATAAACTCACCTGTTTTGACAACACAAACACTATTATAAACAAACATAATGATATCAGCATCAAAATCAATGAAATAATTTAGTGAATAAAAATATATTTTCTGGAGAAATTCATTTAAACTAGAAAATACGAGAATGTGTGAACTTTCTGTAATAATTTGGCTACCTACTGTATTTGGATGAAAAAAAATTGATTGCAATGTTTTTAAATCCAGTGAAATTTGACTTAAAAAAGGGGAAACTTCGGAAAAATTAGGGGAAAGTTGAATTTTGGTGTAAACCTTGATACTGGCGTGTTGAACAAAATGTCAAAAGTTCCCATCGATCCGAGTGCTGCGTTACTTTTTATACGGGGTCAAAGGTCACCAAAAGTGACCTTTCCTAAATATCTCAGTAACGGTCACGTCTTTAGAAAAATAATGTATGACGAGTTTAACTAGAGGCTCAGTCCACATTTCATCATTTATAAGCATTAATGCCTTGGCAAAGTCTGTATATAATACATCCACTTGCTTTTGCTGGTCGATAGCGGAGGCAACAGTATTGGTGAACGAAAGAAGGTTGGAAATTGTTGACCTACCTTTGACGAAACCATGTTGCTCAGAAGCGAGAAGAGGTTCAATTAGAGGGTAAACCCTATTGTAAACAAATTTTTCGCGAAGCGTACTGAAGCAAGATAGAAGGGATATGGGACGATAATTGTGTAACAGATATACGAACAGATATACGAACAAGGATACATTCAACAGGATTTACCAGAGATTGAGCGATCACGATCCTTGCGGAAAACAGTGTGCTGTGGTAAAATCTCACTGTCAAAAATATCATCTATCAACCACGTTTCCGTAAGACAGATAATGTCATCAGAAGATAGGGCAGAAGAAAGACTTATTTTATAAGACTTGGTCCTCAAGCCACGGACGTTTTGATAGTACAGTTTTGAAGGAACGGTTAAAGTTTGAGTCGTCTTTGCTGGTCTGGATCGAAAAATTTTTCGCGTAAGTTTGGTGAACTCCTTTACAAAGACTCCAGGTGGCCAGAAGTCGCACTTTAGTAGGTCGTTGATGCCAGAACAAATGGTGATGTAGAAAGAAGCAAGGGTTTACTCCTGCAGATTATCCGGAGTCAGTTTTTTTGCACAGCAAAAGAGGTGGCGGGTATCCAAGCTTAGCAGCTACGTACTTTTTGACTGTTTCGATCGAAATACGAAGTATGCCAACCGAGAAACAAAAACTTTAATTGGAGGAGTTACAAGACTTTTTTTTTCCAAGACTTTGTTCTCAAATTTAGGAAGTTCTTGATGCCTTTCGGTTCAAGGACGGAATGCCGTTTTAGGAGTCTCAAAGCTAAATAGTTAATAGAGACTTCCTGTTGCAATCAAAGCAAACGTAATCCTTAATTGGATCTCATAATCAAAAAAAAAAAATAAAACTCCATAGATCATTGAAATATGCTGACATGTGAGTAGATACTGTACTACATATAAAATTTGCAATTCCTTCATTCTGTCCTGTAAGATTTCTTTACAAAATCATGTTTTTCCACGCGTATAAATTATTTTATACTCAGCGCATGAAAAACATTTTACGTCGTCTATTCACTAATTACATCCACAAATGGGAAAAAAACTATGAATGAGACCAGAAAAAAAACAAACTGCTAGAAAAAAAAAAATGAAATCATCTTGACCGCTCTCCAGAGTATAAAAAGTCAGGCGAAAAAAAAATCGTCTTTGTATCCACCTGTAAAAAATCAAGAAAATTTCTTTTTTTTCGCCCATCCAGTTAGCGTAAAATGTACAGCAATAGCAACAGCATCAGTATAATCTTTTCAGGTGGACGGAGAAAAGCAGTTGGATGACGAATATAGTTGGTTGGATGGATGGTTGCAAGGATGGCTGAGTGAATATAGTAAAAGGAGCACGAGCCTATAGATGTAACAAGCGCGCATTCGTTTTTTTGTTTATTTTGTTTTTAATTTCTTTCAATGCGATGGATGGTGTTTGGATTTTCCGAAAAGAAATTCAAGCTACAGAGCAACAGAAAAGAAATAAAACATGGATGTTGCTGCTGCTGCTGCTGATGATGATGATGATAAGGACAACAGCTAGAATGAACAAGCAATGAAAGATTTGGAACGTGAACAAGCAGACGATGGTGCAGTTGTTGTTTCTTGTGCAACTTGTTTTCTTGCTTCAGTTACCATCAAATATTTTCTGCATATGAATTTCCTACGAGAGTTGCCGTTCCGCTCCGCTCTGCTCTGTTCCGTTCCGTCGAGCCATCGTCGTCATTTCAACTGATGCTTTTTTTTAAAGGTTTTCACATATATTTTTTGCCTGCACAAACCTAACTGCTTTCATTCGTTGCTGCAGCCTTCTCGTTTATTTTATTTATCCTCGATGCTTTTCATAAATGTATATATATAAATGTGTACAGTACCTATTCCTCTATGTGTTTTTTCGCAACGACTCGATTCCTGCCTGGGCCACTACTTCTGAGTGCTGCTGCTGCTGGCTGCTACTGCCTATTTCTGCTGGAATCCTTGTCTAGTGCGCACTCCATGCATTCATTTCTTTTATATATGCTTGAAATCATATGCTTCTGTCGCCACCCGATTATTGTTAGTTTTCTCTACCAGGAAAATAACCTGTGCTATGTATGTAAATACGTTCCATAATAATATTTCATAAATATTATCGTTTCATTTGTAAACAAAATCTCGAACTGTTTGCATATCGTTTCAAATTGGTGTTGTTGTTGTTATTGTTTTGAAGGTACGATAAAAAGCAAAAAACATCCGCAGAAAGTTAATTGGAGAAGAAGATCCATTGTACCGTAAGTTCCAAGACTTTGCTTTCAAATTTAGGAAGTTCTTGATGATAGCCTTTCTGTTCGTGGACGGAATGCCGAAAAGTGCTAAGAATCTGTCAAGTGCCAAGAATTTCAAATATGAACTGCCCCCCGTATCCTTTTTCTTTGTCAAATTCATCGATTGAGTTACAATATCAATGTCAATATTAATAATTCCCCCTGATCGCTATAGTGAATAAGACAGTTAAAATTTCTTCTATATTTGGCCCATAGTGCATGTGTTTGTGGTGTTGTGTGCAGAAAACAATAGGAACATTTTTTTTTTGCGCTAATTGTGTTGGAAGCAGGAAGCAAACTTATTTGTTTAGTGCTTTAACTACCAGGTATGTATCCGTTCTTATGGTCCTCTTGGTGACTCAATGAGAACTTGAATCGTTACACTGAAAAAAATCCACATAGCGCCCAGAGCCATGTAACATAGCGCATTATTTATGGTCCCATACGCCATGTACATAGTATTCTGAGCCATGCAATATGGCTCCCAGCGCCATAATCTCAAAATCTACATAGCGCGTGGTCCCATGTTACATGGCGCAGCATTTATGGTGCCACACACTATGCACATAGTGCCCTGAGCCATGCAGTATAGCTCCCAGTGCCATAATTACATGGCGCAGAAATTATGGCCCCACACGCCATATTACATAGTGCCATGAGCCATGTTATATGGCTCATGGCACTCCAATTATAACTCGCAGCCATACTGTGTGAGGGGATCTATAAATGTCAGCAAGTGATACTTCGAGAACATTCTCAATCGGCTAAGGGCGCATATTATTGAATGGCTCCTTCGGAGACTCTAAATGCAGCCAGCGCCTATTTGTTGCAAGCAAGTGACTTCTCCGTGTGCTCATTAATGGTAAGTTGCACTGTCTTGACTGATTTGCTTATTCAATGTACTATAGTCTTCCACGCCATGTACTATAGTCATACACGCCATGTACTATAGTCCTCCACGCCATGTACTACAGTCCTCCACGCCATGTACTATAGTCCTCTACGCCATACAGTATAGTCCTCCACGCCATACAGTATAATCCTCCACGCCATACAGTTATAGTCCTCCACGCCATACAATATAGTCCTCCACGCCATGTGTTATAGCTCTCCACGCCATGCACTATAGCTCTCCACGCCATGTAATATAGTCCGCCACGCCATGTACATGGCGTGGAAGACTATAGTACATGGCGTGTAGGCCTATGTACTTTTCGCCATGTATTATGGCGTGTGACGCTATATTTTATCATAATCCCTAAATCGACTATGTACATGGCGCCAGAAGTCTATAAATTATGGCGTCTGGCGCCATGTGTTTTCTCAGTGTAGAGACCCTCACGATTATTTTCTAGGCTCCATTGATTTTTTCAGACTTCTGATTATTTTTCTAGGCTCACATGATTATTTTTTTTGACTAGGCTTCCATGCTTTTTCTTAAGTTCCATTATTCTTTTCCAGACTTTAATGTTTTTTTTCTTTCGAGTTCTTCCTGTTTTTATATATATAGATACATATATAATCTCAAATAAAAGGCATAAAGTTGAATTCTATAGTAAATATTTTATTGTAAGTCGAAAGAACAATCTATGACATTTACTTTTTAAAGATTATCTCATTTAAATGTTGGCCGCGACTACGCCGTAAATGGTCCATCCTGATGGTCCAATTTTGGACGACGCGTTCCAGCATAGCGACCGGTATCTCACCAATGACACGCGTAATGTTGGCTTCCAAAGCGTCGATTGAAGCTGGCCTATCCCTGAAGATCAGAGACTTTGTGCAACCCCAAAGAAAATAATCTAAAAGTGTGATATCACACGATCGAGGCAGCCAATTTATTGGTCCAAAACGTGAAATCACGTTCTCACCCAAAATGATTTCTCAATCAGTCCGTTGTTTCTCTCGCTGTATGCGAAGGAGCGCCGTCTTGTTGAAACCAAAGTTCACCGATACCACGGGCTTTAATTTCAGCTAGCAAAAAATCCGTTATCATGGTGCGATAGCGGTCGCCATTGACCAGGGGTTTTCTCAGGAATTTTTCATGGGAGATGTGTTCAGAATTTTAGGAGGGGTGTCCCTTTGGAACAAAGTACACAAAGGTCCCTTTGTGTAGGAAAATTGTCCGTGTTAGGGGGGGTGTATGCACTTTCCAGGGGGGGGGGGGTGTTAGGGGGGAGTAGGAAAATCTCTGGCCATTGACGGTTACGTTCTGACCGGACTCATTTTGAAAGAAATATGGACCGATAATTCCACCGGCCCATAAACTACACCAAACTGTGCATTTCTGTGGCTCTTCAGGTTGTGCATCAGCCCAAATACGGCAATTCTACTTATTGACGTATCCATTGAGCCAAAAATGCGCCTCATCACTGAATAAAATTTCGCAATAAAACAGCGGATTTTCATTGAGCTGATTCAGAGCTCATTCCAGATGTGTAAAACTCCCATGATGATTTGTCAAAAAATACTGAATAAAAATTACATTACAGTTTGACAGGAGTCACGCGTGATCTGTCAAAAAAAGCCTACTGAAAATCAAACCTCACAATGAATCACCCTATATATATATATATATATATATATATATATATATATATACAGTCAGACAAAAAAGTCTCCGTACGATGCTGTTCTTCTGATTATTTTTCTAGGCTCACATGATTATTTTTTTTGACTAGGCTTCCATGCTTTTTCTTAAGTTCCATTATTCTTTTCCAGACTTTAATGTTTTTTTTCTTTCGAGTTCTTCCTGTTTTTATATATATAGATACATATATAATCTCAAATAAAAGGCATAAAGTTGAATTCTATAGTAAATATTTTATTGTAAGTCGAAAGAACAATCTATGACATTTACTTTTTAAAGATTATCTCATTTAAATGTTGGCCGCGACTACGCCGTAAATGGTCCATCCTGATGGTCCAATTTTGGACGACGCGTTCCAGCATAGCGACCGGTATCTCACCAATGACACGCGTAATGTTGGCTTCCAAAGCGTCGATTGAAGCTGGCCTATCCCTGAAGATCAGAGACTTTGTGCAACCCCAAAGAAAATAATCTAAAAGTGTGATATCACACGATCGAGGCAGCCAATTTATTGGTCCAAAACGTGAAATCACGTTCTCACCCAAAATGATTTCTCAATCAGTCCGTTGTTTCTCTCGCTGTATGCGAAGGAGCGCCGTCTTGTTGAAACCAAAGTTCACCGATACCACGGGCTTTAATTTCAGCTAGCAAAAAATCCGTTATCATGGTGCGATAGCGGTCGCCATTGACCAGGGGTTTTCTCAGGAATTTTTCATGGGAGATGTGTTCAGAATTTTAGGAGGGGTGTCCCTTTGGAACAAAGTACACAAAGGTCCCTTTGTGTAGGAAAATTGTCCGTGTTAGGGGGGGTGTATGCACTTTCCAGGGGGGGGGGGGGGTGTTAGGGGGGAGTAGGAAAATCTCTGGCCATTGACGGTTACGTTCTGACCGGACTCATTTTGAAAGAAATATGGACCGATAATTCCACCGGCCCATAAACTACACCAAACTGTGCATTTCTGTGGCTCTTCAGGTTGTGCATCAGCCCAAATACGGCAATTCTACTTATTGACGTATCCATTGAGCCAAAAATGCGCCTCATCACTGAATAAAATTTCGCAATAAAACAGCGGATTTTCATTGAGCTGATTCAGAGCTCATTCCAGATGTGTAAAACTCCCATGATGATTTGTCAAAAAATACTGAATAAAAATTACATTACAGTTTGACAGGAGTCACGCGTGATCTGTCAAAAAAAGCCTACTGAAAATCAAACCTCACAATGAATCACCCTATATATATATATATATATATATATATATATATATATATATATATATATATATATATATATATATATACAGTCAGACAAAAAAGTCTCCGTACGATGCTGTTCTTCTGATTATTTTTCTAGGCTCACATGATTATTTTTTTTGACTAGGCTTCCATGCTTTTTCTTAAGTTCCATTATTCTTTTCCAGACTTTAATGTTTTTTTTCTTTCGAGTTCTTCCTGTTTTTATATATATAGATACATATATAATCTCAAATAAAAGGCATAAAGTTGAATTCTATAGTAAATATTTTATTGTAAGTCGAAAGAACAATCTATGACATTTACTTTTTAAAGATTATCTCATTTAAATGTTGGCCGCGACTACGCCGTAAATGGTCCATCCTGATGGTCCAATTTTGGACGACGCGTTCCAGCATAGCGACCGGTATCTCACCAATGACACGCGTAATGTTGGCTTCCAAAGCGTCGATTGAAGCTGGCCTATCCCTGAAGATCAGAGACTTTGTGCAACCCCAAAGAAAATAATCTAAAAGTGTGATATCACACGATCGAGGCAGCCAATTTATTGGTCCAAAACGTGAAATCACGTTCTCACCCAAAATGATTTCTCAATCAGTCCGTTGTTTCTCTCGCTGTATGCGAAGGAGCGCCGTCTTGTTGAAACCAAAGTTCACCGATACCACGGGCTTTAATTTCAGCTAGCAAAAAATCCGTTATCATGGTGCGATAGCGGTCGCCATTGACCAGGGGTTTTCTCAGGAATTTTTCATGGGAGATGTGTTCAGAATTTTAGGAGGGGTGTCCCTTTGGAACAAAGTACACAAAGGTCCCTTTGTGTAGGAAAATTGTCCGTGTTAGGGGGGGTGTATGCACTTTCCAGGGGGGGGGGGGGTGTTAGGGGGGAGTAGGAAAATCTCTGGCCATTGACGGTTACGTTCTGACCGGACTCATTTTGAAAGAAATATGGACCGATAATTCCACCGGCCCATAAACTACACCAAACTGTGCATTTCTGTGGCTCTTCAGGTTGTGCATCAGCCCAAATACGGCAATTCTACTTATTGACGTATCCATTGAGCCAAAAATGCGCCTCATCACTGAATAAAATTTCGCAATAAAACAGCGGATTTTCATTGAGCTGATTCAGAGCTCATTCCAGATGTGTAAAACTCCCATGATGATTTGTCAAAAAATACTGAATAAAAATTACATTACAGTTTGACAGGAGTCACGCGTGATCTGTCAAAAAAAGCCTACTGAAAATCAAACCTCACAATGAATCACCCTATATATATATATATATATATATATATATATATATATATATATATATATATATATATATATATATATATATATATATATATATATATATATATATATATATATATATATATATATATATATATATATATATATATATATATATATATATATATATATATATATATATATATATACAGTCAGACAAAAAAGTCTCCGTACGATGCTGTTTTTTCTTGATTTACAAGAATAACATTGTGATGTTACAAAATATTATTAGTTTAAAAAATTATATGCTTTCTACAACTCTTTAATTACAAATATCAGAAAAAAAATTTCAAATTTATCCATTCATAATGATATAGTAATTCATTAAAGTAAATTGTTCCAATTTTTATATCAAAAAAGTCTCCGTACGAATAAATGGCAACACCGTGCTATACAAACATGTGCAGTGCTAGACGCGCGTCAACTTCATACAAATTTGATCATTTCTCTTAGCATACAGCTAGTATAGTTATAGCCTTGTGAAAATTTGAGTCAAGTTCAGAAAACATAACCATCGGCTATTGGTAAGGAAATCAGTTTAGATACGCGCAAAATCATCGTGAAGCTGTATTGCCAAGGAGAGTCAATGGGCGAAAAAGCGAAAATAATTGGAAAACCGAAGTCTAGTGCGCATTATATCATCAAGCAGTACGGAAAAACTGGATCCTTGAAAAGAAAGCCTCGTTTATTACGTTCAAAAATTTTAAGTGCTACAGCCCGACGGTCAGTAGTGCTTAAAATTAAGGAGAATCCAAGAACCAGCGCATCTAAAATAGCAGACGAGGTAAGACAGGAATTCAACCTAACAATTAGTGATGAAACCACCAGGAATGTTCTATGAGAGAATAACTTCCATGGTCAAAAACCTAGGCGTAAGCCTTTTGTTTCAAAAGTTAATCGAAAGAAGCAATTACATTTTGCAAAAATCCAGGAAAATAAGGATGCTACCTTTTCAAATCGAGTTTTGTTTTCGGACGAGAGCAAATTGAACGTGTTCGGCTCAGATGGCAGAGGAAAAGTCTGGCGCAAACCTAAGGATGAGCTGAACGTAAAAAATCTAGTCCCAACTGTTAAGCACGATGGTGGTAGTCTGATGTTGTGGGGGTGTATGGCGGCTTCAGGAGTTGGAAAGCTGCACTTTATTGATGGTACAATGGATCGGTGGCACTATCTAAATATTTTGAAAAACTTGTCAGCGCGAAAGTGTCAATGCTTTGGGTTTATAAAGTGATTTCATTTTCTAGCAAGACAATAACCCAAAGCATACCTCAATGGTAGTTAAGGAATGGCTTTTGAATAACGTGCCCAGGCAGCTTCACAGTCCACCACAATCACCTGACTTAAATCCCATTGAGCATTTATGGGATGAATTGGAACGCAGGAAATTGGAAAAATGCGGAAACACCCGATAAAAAGCAAATAAGAGTTTAAGGCTAAACTACAAGAAGAATGGAATTTAATCGGACCGGAAATCATATCAAAACTTGTTAACTCAATGTCCAGGCGTTTGGCAGAAGTCATTAAAGCTAATGGAAATGCCACCAAATATTAAATCACATCTACAGAATAATTTTTTTTAGCTTTAATTTGATTCATTTCTACGTTCGTACGGAGACTTTTTTGATGTAAAATTTTGACTTATTTGCTTAATTGAATTACTGTATTAAAATGTGGCAATATTTTTGTTTTTTTCTTATCATATTAAGTAAGTAAGGAGTTGTCGAAAACATATTAATTTTTGAAATAAAAAAATATTGTAATATATAAAAGTTATTCTTGTAAATGCAGAAAAGATAGCATCGTACGGAGACTTTTTTGTCTGACTGTATATATGTATATATATATATATATATATATATATATATATATATATATATATATATATATATATATATATGTATATATATATATAGATAAATATATAAATATATAATATATAATATATAATATATAATTATATAAATATTTATTTATTTTCGTCGAAACAGGTTGTTTTTCTTCTGCACCTTGTCAATAAAAGACTAAGGTTTCGCAAAAAAAAAAAGAAAACAAAAACTTTTGAATAGCACCCAATTTCGATTGCGAATAGTCGGGAGAGGTTTTTTTCTGTTTAAATCTCCAAACCTAAAAATTCCTCTGTAGATTATTTTCCGTTAGGGCTTAACATAGGTTAGGTTAGGTTGAAGTGGCTGCCAATCGACAGAGGCCTGCCGATAGACGCACCTAGGCTACAGTAATTTTCTCTCTCTCTCTCTCTCTCTATCTCTCTCTCTTATTCATTAAAGTCACGCAACCAACTGTTTCCTTTGATGAAACGCACTGTTCTCTTTAAATTGACCAGGGTTAGTTTGGTCAGATATGAGAAAAAGAGTGCAACAAGTGCCGCCACACTTCTCCTCGCCTCGCCCAAGCCGGGCGCTGGCACATGAGAGGAGGCCCATAAGAATATCAAAATGATGACCGGTAATAAAAATTTATCTTATATTATTAAAAATTTATCTTATATGTATAAATAAACAATTAATACATTTATATATTTATATATATATATATATATATATATATATATATATATATATATATATATATATATATATATATATATATATATATATATATATATATATATATATATACATATATATATATATATATATATATATATATATACAGTCAGAGTCAAAAGTTTGTATACAGATCATACTTGAATCTTTGAAGCTATATATTTTCCATAATACGTAAGACACACAGATTATTTTCTCTAAAATTAAACTTTATAGTCTTATGTTTTCTAACATAAGATGTGGTCGAAAAAATTAGTCATATTCACTTAGTTTTTTGCTACACAATAAAAATAACTCCTCAAAATGCAGTCAAAAGTTAGTATACAATGCCCTGAATTTCAATTTGTTACAAGTGTCGTTATAAATTTCGCTATGTTGGAGCGCTGTAAGTGTGTTTTTCAAGCAAAACTAAGTTCGCAGTTGAATTTTGGCGTGAATGGATTAGGTTCTGGTGTTAATTGTGTATATGCTTAACATAAAATGGCACGTGGTAAAGAAATAGCAGTACAAATTCGCGAGTTGATAGTGACCCATCGAAAAAATGGGAAAACCTTAAGTGAAATAGCCGGCATTGTTAACATAAACCGTGGAACTGTTCAGAAAATTATAGAACGGAGCAAAATTCGAGGAAATGTGAAAACTTTGAAACGTTCAGGTCGGCCACGTACTATGACAGCAACCGAAATACGAAAAGTTGTAAGAGAAGTGCGAAAAAACCCGAAATCTACCGCAGTCCAAATAGCCCGAAATCTTTCTGAAGAACGCTGTAAGCCAGTCAGCGCTTCAACTGTACGTAGAGCGCTGAATAATAATGGGTTGCACGGCAGAGTGCCTAGAAAGAAACCATGCATTTCTGCTATAAATCGCACTAAGCGCGTTAATTTCGCACAACGTCACTTAAATAGCCCGCAGACCTTTTGGAATAGCGTTCTGTTTAGTGATGAAAGCAAATTTGAAATATTTGGATCAAAGAGGGGTGGAAAGATCTGGAGAGCCAAGAATAGCCAACTACTTCCTCAAAATCTCATTTCGACCGTAAAACATGGTGGCGGTTCATTGATGGTTTGGGGCTGCATGTCGGCTGCGGGCACTAGGAATCTAATTTTTATTGAATCTACAATGAATAGCCGAGATTATTTGCAGATATTAAAAGACAATTGATGCACTAGTGCTGAAAAATTGGGTCTTGTAACACCATGGATCTTTCAACAAGACAATGATCCAAAACATACAGCAAAGATTGTCAAAGAGTGGCTATTGTACAGGGTTCCTAAGCAATTACATTCACCTCCGCAGTCGCCTGACTTGAACCCTATAGAGCATCTATGGGAAGTTTTGGACCGAAAAATAAGGAATCGAGTCATAAAATCAAAAAATGATCTGCGAACGGCCTTGACCGAGGAATGGGCAAATATTTCAGCCGATGTTACCCAAAACCTAGTAAATTCCATGAATAATAGATTGAAAGCAGTAATTCATTCCAAAGGAGGACCAACAAAATATTAAATCAAATAAATTTTGGACCAAGGTATTATAAAAGGCTGACTCTATATTGATTGTATACTAAGTTTTGACTGAATTTTTCAGATACTTCATACATTTTTCATCAATATTTCACGAATTCAAATTTTGTTTTGATCATCATTATACCAAATAAAGAGGAGAACTGTACTTTTCATTTTATGTACTAAATAAATTTTGTTTTACTTCTTTCAATGAAAATATTTGGCTCTAAAGAACTTAACTGAAGCTGTATACTAACTTTTGACTCTGACTGTATATATATATATATATATATATATATATATATATATATATATATATATATATATATATATATTAAAATTTTAATGTAAACATAAATAATATAATATATATATATATATATATATATCTATATATATATATTAAATCTTTCGAGGCTATCTTCTTCGCTACAAGTGGTTTAGCTAGTTTCATTCCACCACTAATAATATGATATAATTTGTTAATTAAAAACACTATTTAATTATAACAACTTTTCGTATTGATGTTGACTAAAATTTAACAAATATGGATTTTCAATATAAAGCGGCTAACCCTGTAGTTGCGGCAGGCTGCTGAAAAAAAATCCTTCAAGTCATTGACCTTCCTGAAATTTTTTTTGATTTTTGACAAAAATTTCAAATTTTTGATAAATTTTATCCTTTGTTCTTCATGTCAAGTTGAAATTTAATCAAAATTCCGATTTGCACAAGAATGGCAACCAATCACCAAATTACCTCTATTTTCAGCACTCGAAAGTTCTGTTCACGAGAACTGACGACCGGATAATCCGAGCATAATGAAATTCACAGGACATGTTTGTTTTGGCTAGGACCAGGTCTGATAGAAGTGATTTGGAAATGCGGGCAACCCTGTGGCAGTGGTACCATCTTGAAAAATCGATGAGAAAAAAAAAACAGCTTTTTGGCCTATAACTTCCGATTCAGCCATCACTTGTAAACAAAATTCACACAATATTTAGAACTTACTTTAAATAACATTTGGTGAAAATTGGGCTGAAAAATTAGAGTAGAGTTGCCAGCTATGGTGATTTTTATCTCCTAAATCTTGCAAACTTGCTCAGCAAAATAAAGCTTTTTTCCCTATAACGTCTGTTCCAGTGTAGAAATCAAAACGATGTTCATGCAGTAAATGGACCTTAATGTTAACCAAATGTCGTAGGAATTTCGTAAAAAAATCATGAAAGGGCTGCCAGCTATGACCATTTTCGTAATTTTTTGGAATTTCTTTACTTAGTGATTATATCATTAGATTTGCAAATGGTAATGATCCTGCAATGAAAATTAACAAAAAAAAATTTGAACGCTTTAAAAATTTGAAAAGTTTTGAAGGTGGTAGCCCTAAAATTCTTTTCACCCGTATAACATCCAGCGCAGTGATTCAATGGAAACGAAATTTACTGCTTAATTTAGCTTAACGTGAAACAGATTTGGTATATATTTTGCTTTGCTGCTGACACAGGGTAACCAGCATTAGCCATTTTCGTAAATATTGCACCAACAGATGCTTGAAATTACATACTCATATGCAAAGCATTTGCGATAAAAATAAGAAACCAATTTTGAAATTTTCCGAGTTTTGAACATTTTTCGGATGGCAGCCTCAAACAACGTTTAATCGTTGAAACATTCCATGAAATCCTGCGATGAGAACAAAATTCAAAGGATGCGTTGATTTAAGTATGAGCTTGTTAAGGCAAACTTATTGCTGCTTCGTTGAGAAAGTGTTGCCAGCACTGAACATTTTCATAATTTGTGTTATAGTTGAGTTTTGTTGCTTTGGATAAGGAATGGTTGATATGATTCTACAAAAAAAGTGTATAACGTTTTTCCACATTTTTTTGTCACTCAAAGACAATTTCTTCGAAAATTAGTTTTCTAGCGGTTCTGATGCTCTAGAATTTTTAATATTTGTTCGTGCAATCTCCGTCGCAAGTAATTTAGATCTACTCAGCTATTATGTTATTCAAATAGCATATCAGGAAAATAGCATCTGACAATATGCATGGATAGCAGACTGTTATTGCTATTTGCAAATGAACCGGTTATTTGAGAAACCCCATAAGTCACATTTTTTTCAAAATCGACTTTCTGTTAGAAATCGATATTTAAGCTCAACACTCAGTGGCGTGGCGTGACAATTTACCGAAGGGAAGCAATTGGTTGATGTCCATGGTTGATTACGCTTTCCGAAAATTCGTTACGTGTAATAGAACCCCTCTATAAAATCATCCAGGAATCACTAACAGGGGCGTGAGAGTAGACATTCTGTATTCTTATGAAAATAAAAGTTCACAGTCCTTCACATAATAAGAAACCATATCAATATTTATTAGTAAAATAATAACATTCCCAGAACTAGAAATATAATATTTTTGAACATTTGAAAAGGTTTAAAAATCTGAAACCTTGAGTTTATTTTAACGATTATGCTATCAAATATTTCGACATAAGCACTTATAAAGAATGGTACAACATTCTCATTGTTGTCAATTATGCACCTTGCTGTTTTACGACGTTGTGCTGTTTCGCAAATCGACCATAATTCGTTCCCGATTTCCATGAAACTGTTTCTTAAAGATTGTATAAGATCTGAATATGATACATTATATTACTTTGTTAGGACTGAAATATATCGAGTAGTATGTATTTTTTTTTTGTCTTTTTTTTTTAGAAAAAAACATTAAACAGGTAAATAAACTAAGAATCTTTAAGTAAAAAAAAAGCCCACTATCACTATTAACGATCTCTCTGTCTCAATTAGCACTATCATTTTCAGTTATATATACCACGAGCTATTTTAATTTCTAATTATTACAGAAAATTTTTTAAAAATAACCTACCATTAAAAGTCCAACGTTTTGGAGCTAATTTTGGAAGCATTTTTTGACGAATAAATACAAAGCACATAAACTCATTGTCTTTATTGAAAAACTATTAATAGATTCGGAAAATATCAACATGCTCGAAGAAATGAATAAATATTGCGTTTTCATACATTTTTTTTGTACAAGCCTGCAATCCAGATATTTTGGCAGATATTACAAGGCTTTAGATTTTCGGAGAGTATGCAAAACAAGGTTAAATGAACGGGATGCATTTTGGTTATCAGAAACATCTGTGAGATTTATGAAAGTTTCTTTAACTGCACCGGAAGAAGTAATATAACCAAAGGTTATTGAAAGTTGTGATCGATATGATATATCGGTTGTTTTTTCTAATATTATTGCTATGAATATGCTTTTCTAAATTTCATTACAAATATCTTTCAATATTTTTTTTTTTGAAAACCAACTAACGAGATCGTTTTGAATAAATTTTGATATTCCGGAAGAAACACTTGCTCGGTCCAAGTGAGCTGGCAATTATCGGTTACGCACTGTCAAAAGATTTATTGTCTTTAGGTGATCTACCCCTATTGTAAGAATACACATTTTCATTATGACTATGTAATGCTTCTTCTTGACATCCTAAATGACACACAATGTTTATTAGAATTTTCATTGTTTCTCAATTTCTCCTAACTGTGAGCAATATCACTGAATATTTATATTGACCACTTAGCAATTCTTCAAATAACCGGAATCAAACTTAGAAAGTAAAAGGACTGAATTGATGTGATCAATGCTATTTCTACCATGCCTGTTCACAGCTTAAACATTATTTAAATTACAAAATCCGATATATCGCCAAATGTCTGAAACGCTTGAAAATAGCACACATGACCAGCAAAACTATTTTTGTTTAATATTAAAAACGATAATCCGTTCCGAGATTTTCGTGTATTAATTTTGCGATCAAACTGTCGAGTGGGTTGTCTTTGTTATAGAGACAATTTTCAAATTCGGTTTTGATCGGTCCTGGTTGATGATGTCCTTTTTTCAGCAAACTACCGAGATCCAATGAAATAAAATTTAAATAAGTTGACGAATTCTAAAATTTTGACCCGCAGAACAAGTGAATACATTCACCTATTTCAACCTTTAAATATTTCAAATATCAATTGAAGTTATCATGCAATTTTACACAGTAATTTTACACATTCAATTCTACACAATTCTAGTCTACAACTTCACCTATTACTACCAAATCTTATAAGCTATAAGTGACTAAAATCCTTCACCAATTGAAAACACCTTCATAAAAGTTTCTATATAAAATAGAACATACAAAAAATAATGTCATAATATAAATCATAAATAAAACACATAAAATAACGACTTATTGAATCCATAGCCTCTGGCAATGCTTGTCACATATCGTAATTCAAATTTGCTCACAGCTTGTATTCTTCATTCACAAAAAATCTGTACAAGCAAAGTAAAATGATGGCAATAACAATTTACCCTGCTGCTAGTGAGGGGAACGCAGGAATATGTTCCTCCGCTCTGAGTCTCTCTCTTGAGAAGATAATTTCCCCTTGGAAGCAACATTTTCATTGCTTCCAAACAGATCGTATGAACACATTTTTTTTAATGATGTCACAGTCTAGTCTATATGGAGTCAAACAAACGGTCAATGAAAAGTAGATGCAATTTTTACGTTGCTTCCAAGCGGTTGTTGTGCTTGCATTATTTTCATTTTGTGGCGTTACCAGATCAACTGTGTGAGATGTTCACAATTTGATTTGAAAATTTTTTTTTTAATAAATGTTTATACGCGATTATTTCACGATTTCGAAGAAAAAACAATTCAAAATTTATGTCAGCCAAATGTAAGGGAAGCAATGCTTCCCTTGCTTCCATGAACGCCACGCCACTGTCAACACTCACTATTTGGTAGAGTAATCACATTAGTACATGCCTCCCTTAGGCAGCAGGAGAGGTACGAGTTGGCTATCTATTGGAGAAACAACATAAGTCAGTGACTTATGTTGTTTCTCCTCCGCAGCAACGACAGCGCTAGTGAAGCACATTCGTCAAAAACACTTTTTTCTGATAAATGATGCAATCTGCTACGGTGATTTCATTATCAGTTCTGTTATCGAATAGCTTCTCTACGTCTTCTGTTAGTTATCTTTTTTTATGTAATTTTGGAATATTTTTCTTGTTCTTTTAACATAATTATTTAAAAAATGAGTGAAAATGAGACTGAGGGTAGGCATACCCCTAGACGAAAAAAGAAAGGTATTAAAAGGCCATATGAATACAAAAGTGAAGTGATTAAAAAAGCAAGAGTGAAGGGAGTTGAGTACGTTAATTGGAATGGAAAAAATGTTTCTGCTGTACTACCACCATTGTCTAAAAATTGCAAGTAAGTATATACCTACCATTTATCTAAAATTATATTCTCTTAAAATTGGTCTATTTTAAAGTGATAATGCTTTTCTATTAAGTGCACGAAGAAATGCGTATCAGTTTTTACAAATGACGAAAAAGATCAGATTTTTCAACAATTTAGATAACTGAATACTAAAAACGAGCAAGATTGCTATCTACAAGGACTCATTTCTGTAAGCAAGGTAAAACAACGGCGAAGAAGAAAGACAGTTGAAGAGTCCTCAAAGCCAAAAAGAATTGTAAACTAGCCTTTTGTTATCTATTTGGAATAACAGTTGAGAGGGTTAGAAGGCTTTGCTTTCTTCTTAGTGCTGGAAAATCGCCCATTGACAAACGAGGGAAATGCATACCGGGAAATGCAATTTCTGGGCTCATTACAGATGCTATTCGCGAGCATATCAAGTTTTATCCTACTAAGTTGGCTCATTACACAACCAAAGAGAAGCTTTATTTAAATGAGAAACTGGATATAACCACTATGCACAATATGTTTATACAGAAATATCCTAATTATGGAACTGTTAAGTATTCATAATATAGGAAGCTTTTAAAGAAGATTTTGTCCTGGCCTTTGGCAGACCACAGATAGATACTTGTTGCACATGTGAAGAGCTTTCCATGAAAATTAAAAGTAAAGTGTTAAACGATACTGCAAAGAGAGTTGCAGTGGCTGAAAAAATGAACCATTTACGCCTAGCAAAAAAGTTTTCCGAACACATGAAAGTTGTTGCAGAAATGACCAAGTCAAATGAAGAAGTTGAAGCCATCACAATCGATTTTATGCAAAACTTACAATTACCTCAGATTTCGGTGCAAGAAGTGTTTTATTTACGTCAAATAACAGTAAACGTTTTTTGTATTCACAATCTCAAAAATGGTCAGGCAACATTTTTTTTGTATCATGAGGGTAATGGCACTAAGGGACCGAATGAAATGTGCTCATTTCTTATGCGATATTTCATGGAAAACATGAGATCGGTAAGGTAGCTTCATGTTTTTTCCGATGGGTGTGGAGCCCAAAACAAAAACCATACTATTTTGAGATTGTTTTCTGCTCTAACTTCATTGGAAGCGTTCAAGACTATTGAGCATTACTTTCCTATCAGAGGACATTCGTTCCTCCCTTGTGATAGGGATTTTGCGGTGTTGAAAAGAAAAATAGCAAGAACAGGCCGGATATATACGATGGAGGACTATGAACTTCTGATAAAATCATCATGTAAAAATAAACGTTTTGCTGTGGTCATGGTGAATGCTGAAGACGTGGTTGATTATAAAAATTGGTGGTCTCAGTACTACAAAAGGACCATGCTGTCTGTAGAATCCGGTGGTAGAGATACTCCAAGGGAGCAAAAAGTTCAGCTAAAAATTAGCCAATTTATGCACTTTGAACACTCATATAAGAATAAAAATTTGGTTATAGCACACTCGTTTATCAAGAGCGAAACAAAGCACACGTTCAGGCTAAATAATAACAACAGAAACCCACTAAAACTGCCTGAATTACTGTCGTATCCCAATGGTAAAATATCAATAAATTACAAAAAATTGCCGATGTACGCAAGTTACAAAGCTATATACCGGATGATGATAAAATTCAGTCATTTTATAAACAAATATTCAGCTGGCCTACAACCACCACCCCAATGAGTGATGATGAAGATGATTGATATTATGACGTTGTTTTGTTGTTATTAAAAAATTAATAATACATCATTTCTATAATAAGTTTGTTTTTTTACACTGCCCTATACCTACGAATTAACATATGTATTTGAGAAACCCCATAAGTCATGGCACTTTGAAAATCGCTCAAAAAAAAATAAATGGGTAGAAAAATGTATCAACGTGCATTTAATGTGTATTCAGGCAAGAGGAATATATTCCATTTAAAAAATTAGGAAGTAAACGATTTGGCTTGTGTTGAAACAGTTTTTTTTAATTTGCCAAAAGTTAAGGTCAGTTGACTTATGGGGTTTCTCAAATAACCGGTTCAAATAGCAGTTGAATAATAGCAGTCTGCTATTTAGCAGCCCACCAGTAGTTTCCTCCCAGATTGGAATTAAACTAGTTATAATTTGTATCTTTAATCACATGGTTAACTCAATGTCATGCGCACTTGCATACATCTTTAAATTGCTGTCTTAGATCTGTCGTCTTTTAATAAAAAAATAAAGGATTCGCACGAGTTGGAAATGAAAGTTCGGAACGGTGCTGGGACGTTTTATTCTTCATCTTGATGAAGAAAAAAAATCTTCGAAACATTACATAATCATTTAATGAAATCATAACAAAAATTTCAGATACGATTTCACTAAGCCCAAGCTGTAAATTATTCGTTAAAAAAATTACTTGAAAGATTTCAAGTTTCGAAAACTAGGTAGGTACATACATCACTCCCAAAAAAAAAAGTCAACCTTCGAAAAACTTCCTATATCTGTCAATACCTTTTTCCCTTCAATATCGAAAATCGTTACAAATAGCTTAGAACCAATCGAACATTCAACATTTCACAACAAAAAAGACTTTCAGTTTCATCATCACATTCCCCACAGATACGAAACTAATGTTCAAACATTTTCGAGGAGGTGCGGGAGAGGAGGGGAGGGGGGGGGGGGTGTGTGTGGTATATGTGGACTTTCGATTTTGTATTTTGGGGGATGCTTTTTCCAACTTGCAATAACATCACTAAAAACCACTACCATCAGCCACCATCCCTATTGTCGCCACCACCACCACCACCACATCCCTCAAAATTTCAGCTGTATACATATTTTTGTATCTTCTCCGCTATATCAAAATTCTATTGATTCTTCTTATTGAGAAGAGTAATATTTTGTTGAAGGTACATTTTCGTTTTCACCGACGAAATGACAAATTCCACAAATATTATAAATATTTCCTTGGAATACGACAGTATGAGGGAGGAAAATCTTGAAAATCGTCATCTTTTACTATCGTGATCATCATCATCATCATCCGATTTTCCCAGGGCTGAAGACCAGAAAAACAAAACGAAAATCCGAAAGCATACAACACGCCGAGTGATTGCAACGTGAAATCAAAGAATTGTCAATATGTAGAGGTAAGTAGGTACCTATGTACCTACGAGATTTTTCCTTTACATTCTGAACTTGAAAAAGATTCACAAGAAAATGCGTGCAGAGCTACTACCACTCCACTACGCTCCATCGTCATCATTATCTAATCCCTTGAAGAGGTCAACTTTTTTCCCATATTGTCGACCATCGGACCGGATCGGACCGGACCGGCCATATCGAATTCGGCGATGCCCGTGCACGAGTAAATTAGATTTAAAATCCGAACGCCCAAACTACCCCTCCCTTTGTGTTGTAACACAGTATTCATGTTGTTTGCACCTATAAATAGTTTACGGGGCATTTCACGTGAAGCGGACAACAAAAAAAAATCGAGGTTCTGGATTTCGTTCATATTGTGCATAATGGTACTTCTAGAACAGGGGTGGGCAAACTTAATACTGGTATGATCGACATTAATTTTTTTAATTTATACGCAATCGACTTCGAAAAATGGGTTAAATGAAAAACAAATAAAAATTGAATTAACGTCTTTATTGATATTAATATATTAAGTACATTGTATTTACTACTTTGTGCAATTTACTTTATTAATAAATATTTTGGATTAATTTTTGATGTATATGCGTGACACTCCATTTCATCAACAAGTATTGTAAAGTTAGACTTGTAAGCAATGATGCACAATCGAATAGATGCCACTAATTGGTCATCAGTCAGAGAACTCCTAAGTTGCGATTCGATGTTTTTAATTTGAGAAAACGTTGCTTCACATAGATAAATGGAAGCAAAAAAATGCAAATGTCCTCATTGCCACCAATCTCAATAATGGATATTTTTTATGGTAATAAAATCCAAAAATAATTTTCATTTGCACGTGCTATTGCTAAAATTTTTAACTCCAGATTCGATGAATTCAATTGTAAAGAATGAGCTAGATTTGATGAAATATTCTCGTTGTCGAATTCTCCAAAAGGAAATGAAATCAAAAATCGGTTTAAGGTTATTGAGATTTGCAAATCGTTTCTCGAATTCTTGATTAAGATTTTTCAGTTCAGAACAAAACATTTCAATATTACATTCACCACTAGGTTAGGTTTGGTTGTACCGGTTGGCGGAAGGCCACACATAGACCTATTGGTCCATATCAGATAAATTGGCCAGGAGGGGAAAAAATCAGTCCAAGCGGCCATCGAAGGCCCCGGACTTTTTCACGAACTGACAGATGTCTTTGAGCTTTCGCATTTTAGATTCACCAGTAAGTTTAATATGTTTTTCTAAATATGGAAAATATTTAAAAATTTTGCCTATTTAATTGTGAAGCAAAAGGTTTTAATTTTAATTAGAAAACATTTACCGAACTCAACAAGTCAACAATACTTTTATTTTCCTTGTAATTGTAAACCAAGCGAGCTATAATGGCTCATAAAATCCGTAATGCCGGGTTTCCACCAAAGAGACAATTTGAAAAACAGTTTTGTTTTCAAAAAACAAAACAAAATACTTGTTTCGTTTTTTGAAAACAGTTCTGTTTTTTGTAAATAGACTGTTCCAACTGAACAGACAGGTTTTGTTCTCAGTTCTGTTTATCCTGTGTCCGAGAAATGTCTGAAGACGGTGATTTTATAATTAACTGTTGTTTTTTTTCTTCATAAATGACATAAAAAGAAGAAGAAAAAACCGATATATTGGGTCAGTTCTCAATTAAAAAGGAAAGTTGATTATAGCACGGAAGTATTATTGGAAGATTTTATGTAATGACGACGTTGTCTTAAGTGGAGAAATGAGATCATCGTTTCACAATTTTGTAAGAATGTCAAGCAGTGATGTTAAACTGTTAGTTAATTTGCTAGGACCGAAAATCGCCAAGAAAAATACAAATTACAGAAAAGCGATCGCCTAGCACTTACTTTGAGGTACTTAGCCACTGGAGACAGTTTTCAATCATTGAATTATTAGTTCAAAGTTTCACCTCCTTCAATATTTCGAATAGTACCGGAAGTATGTGAGGCCCTATATGATGCTCTTAGACAGTACATCAAGGTAAGATAAATAAAATTAATAAAATAGTCATATTATGTACCTCTATCTACAGTTCAATCAGATAAATATGGGTCATATCATAATATAAATTAAATATGACAAAGTAATTAATACAACGCTGTATTTCAGTGTATTATTTATATTAAGCATAAGTATATGATTACTGCAACTGATTATTATTTTTTTATTATTTTTATGTTTAAAATTTTTTACGAGGTGAATCAAAGTACACTAATCGATATACTGAGTGCTGTCGCTAAAAACAAAAGTGTATGTTTCAACCAAATAGACACAAAAAATGCGAACAAACCTGTTTTCCTTTGATCTTACCGACTCGCGATGGGAAGGTGTTTTGTTTACTTAAACAGTTTTCAGAGACAAAAATGTTCGCAAAACTGTTCAGTTTTTACAAAACATTCGTGTTTTTGTTCAGAAAAACATTTTTTGTCCGTGTTTTTTGTTTTGTCTCTTTGGTGGAAACCCGGCATAAGAAATGCTAATTTCTTTACCCATACTGGATCTTCCAATTGTTCATGTTTTTGTTCCAATGTGTCCAAAAATGCCATAATTTCAGGCAAAAGATTTAGAAATCTTTCCAAAAAGCTTCCTCAGCTGAGCCATCTAAAGCTTAGTACTGTTTTCGATTTCACGTTAAATTTTCATGCAAATTTCACGTGAAATTTATTTCGGCGAAAATTCAGCTTGAAAATAAACAAGAGTTGTGCTCGCTTTTAAGCGTGAAAAATTACTTAGAAGATGCTTTTGCTTTGAAAATGCAGATGGCTTTGGCACATGTCTCCAATCATTTCACGCCAATTCAGTATGTGCAGTTCAATCTTTAGGCTAGTACTGAGTTAATCGTGAAGCTAAATTCTGACATGTCTCCATTATCTGGTCATTCTTTCGAGCGAAAATTTTGAAAATGGAGAAAAGCGGAGACACGTATCATTTCTGACGGATAAAATGTCAAGAATTTCAATTTTCGATCGATTTTGTTATTGAAAAGACCTTTACACAATTCCATTTTCAAATTCAAACACCAAATGCCACTTTTTAACTCGAAAGAAGAACTGCACAAACTAAATTGGCGTGAAAAGATTTTAATTTAAAATTTTATTTTATCTAAAATTGAGATTAACCTTTGTTGCGCTGTGTACGAAAATTTACTAAAAATGCAGGCAAGGTGTATAGCGGGAAGCGAAAATATAAAGTGTGTACTTTAGAACAGAGAGATTTAAGCAAATGAAACAAACGTATACGTATACGAGATTTAGTGAAACAGTTTTACTACAATGATATAAATCTATAAATTGAACAAATCCAGAGTATAGCTATCTCGGATTTTTCCTTTGGCTTCGCCGCCACCAAGGCTCTGCGAGCTTTTGTGTGAACTGAAACTGCGTGGACTGTCCGATTGGATCTATTAAGCCAAGACCCATTCCAAAATGTACTGAATAATCGTCTACAAAATTTTTAGTTCACTTTTTAAATTAACCTAGTAAATTATTTAAAATGTCTGTGATCGACTGTCGAACTGTTTGCGATCGACCGGTCGATCGCGATCGACTGTTTGCCCACCCCTGTTCTAGAAGATGTGAATGTGAATGCACAAGTTTTTGTTTCTATGAGGTTTAGTTGCCGAGTTATGGGCTTCAGAATAATTGACGAAATTGATATAAGGTTTTTTTGGAAGCGGATTCTTTGATTCAAAACAAAATCTAAAAAACATTAAACATATTGACTGGTATAGAAAATTAGCTGTTCTTTTTAATTTTGAAACTAGTTTTTAAAATAAATTTGTTTTCCTTTGTGAAACCGGAAGTAGACACTTCAACTCGTAATTTGAATAATTTGGACCAGGCTAATTTTGTTTATTTTAATAACAAAACAAAGCTTAAAGTATACTTATTTTATCATAAAAGTTTTAGAATGGGATGGCCAGTAGTTTAGGAGGTAGGTGAATTTCAATACATAAAAGTCGCATGGAGCGTGGTACCGGGAGCTTGATTATGATAGCTAGTGAGTGTGAAAGGAAAATATTTGTAGTAAATCTATTATATGTCACTTGTATCACTTACATATAGAAGATAAAATATTAAAAATTGTTAATGCTGATTTACTTAGTGAAAAAAAGCTACTTGTGTATGGACAAATGAATTTATTTCACAAATTTTGCAATTTTACTCTCCTTTCTTAAACTAGTTCTTTTTTTAATAACTAGAGGTGTTTTTACGATCAGTTTTTTCCTGCAGATTCGACATAATTTATTTTCTCCTAATATTCTTGGAGTTTTTCTTAGGTCTTTAGCCTTCCGATGAAACTTCAAATCGAATGGATTGAAACATCGATAGCCGCACGGAGACGTAATGCACATAATAAAGACTCTTTAATTTATCAACGAAAGTAATAGTCATTGCAATCGTTGAACAGTAACTCGAAAAATAACGGAAAATTTGAATTGGCTCGGCGTAAAATATATTATACAAGCGTCATAAATTTTAATCAGGTTTTTATGGGAAAATAAAACATTTTTCAAATAAGAGATGGCGTTACCAATCACATTTCGAATCAATTTTTGTTTTCGAGCCAACTAGCTGTCCTAAGCAAGCTCTCGGTACCACGCTCCATGCGACTTGTATGTATTGAAATTCTCCTACCTCCTAAACTACTGGCCGTCCCATTCTAAAACTTTTATGATAAAATAAGTATACTTTATGCTTTGTTTTGTTATAAAAACAAACAAAATTAACCTGGTCCAAATTATTCAAATTACGAGTTAAAGTGTCTATTTCCGGTTCCACACAGGGAAAAAAATTTATTTTTCAAATCTAATTTCAAAATCAAAAAGAAAAGCTAATTTTCTATACCAATCATTATGTTTAATGTTTTTTTAGATTTTGTTTTGAATCTCAGAATCCGCTTTCCAAAAAACCTTTTATCAATTTTGTCAATTATTCAGAAGCCCATAACTCGGCAACTAAGCCTCATAGAAACAAAAACTTGTGCATCCACATTCATATCTTCTAGAAGTACCATTATGCACAATATGAACGAAATCCAGAACCTCGATTTTTTTTCGTTGTCCGCTTCACGTGAAATGCCCCTTACATACGAAAAGCCATGCATACGATGTTGAATATGAAATGAATACATCTAGGTAAAAACGTACAGTAATGTAGAAACGAGCTATGCTGTGACTCGAGTGCCGTCGGAGGACGGCACAATCTGAGCCCGTCGAGAAACCAAGATGAATGCCATGGCCGGCCTATCCCCCCGAAAAAAAACTCGTTCTGAGCTTAAATTGGGCGTAGATATTGAGCTGGAGGACTTCTGGTATCTGTGGGGGGAATTGATTTAGCAGAGGGGAGAGAGGAGTGTATCCCCCCGAAAAACGACATGAACATGAACTAATACAACGGGTGTGACTTGTACAATAATGTTGGGATCCTCCTTCAGGCATGAAAGACATTTCCGTGCGTACGGTGTTGTGTTCGTTCCCCAATCTTGTTTCGCAGATTTGGTGGTTTCGATGAGGCTGCAGGTTTGTAATGTTGTGGCCAAATTTTGTATTCCGGACGATTCGAAGTATGGCCACAAACGTCACGAAGTACATTAATGTTGCTTCATAATTTCGCATGAGACCGAACATTAGTACCGTGCACTGTATTTCGGGATCTGACGACCCACATTGGGTGCATTTTCGTCGAACATACAATGCGGGGCCGCACATTGCGATTTTGAGCTGCCAGTTGGTTGGGTAGGGTGGGCTGTGTTGCTCCTGAGAAATACGATTCGTAACGCGGTGGGGAACGCGATAAAGCCCTATAGATGCCAGCCCCTGTACTGTTGGGTGCGTTTTGGGGGGCTTGTCTGTCGACATAGCTGAACGTGGTGGAATTGTAGAAGCATATGTGTAGGTGTGCGTATGCTCCCTCGACGCTTCACAAACTGTCATTGGAGCAGGTTGCTGCCTTGGGATGGGAGATGGGGGGGGATCGCTGTGAAAGAGTTCGGTCGAATATATTGTTTGCATACTGGCGCTTACTGCTTGCTTGCTTGCTTGTCGTCGTCGTCGTCGTTATCGTCAGTCGGATCGAAAAAGACAAACTATCCAGATTTCGATTCACGAAACGCGTTCTTTTTACGCTCGAGAAAGATAGAACTGAAGTGTAAGAGGCGCGCGAATTTTTTTTGTAGTTGTAGTTGATAAGTAGATCGCGCCCCCAAAAACTTTCCCCGGCCGGTCTGGGTGGAAAGACGACACGAATTCACTGGATTTTTTGTATTGACGCGCGGGGGCTGGGAAGTTTGTGGAGAAAAGCAACACGGATGGCGCCTGGTTGCGCCTCATCATGATGATGATTATGTTGATGACGATTTGACTATATACGATTTTCGTTTCGACGGCGGTGTGGAAAGGACAGAACGGTCGGTCGTCAGTAGTCGTTACGGTGATACGATATACAACACACACACACACACACGGTATAGAAATGCTGTAACGGTAACAAGTGCACGAATCCGAATGTTGATTGAGATGAATGTTACGACGACGATAGCGATAGGAATGGCGACGGCGACATTGTGAACGAAAACTACAACAAAACAACAACAACAACAGCAGTAAGAACATCAACGATAACTGTAGAGACGTCGAAGAGACGATAGCAACGGTTACGGCGACGGAAGAACCAGCAACAGGAATACGAACAAACGGAGACTACGACGACGACGACGTCTACAACAAAAGCTACGGCGAAACCGTGGTTACTTAACGTCTTATATATGTGTCGAACGCCAGTTATTCGTACGGTACGCGACTATAAACAAATTTTTGAATTCAAAATAGTATTTTTTGGCCCCCCCCAAGCTGAGAGGCAAAAAATAAATTCGGAAGACAAATCAAAGTTTTTCCGTGTGCGTTTTATTTTGTGATAATCGGATAAGATACAAGATACAAATAAGCACGCGATATACTTCGATTGATAAGTAAAAATCCGTTCGAGTTCGGTTTATGAAGAAATCAAAATTCACTGTGTTACAAAATTTATATAGGTAGATGACAAACTGATCAAAGTGTACTGTTTCGAATTTTCCGAAACAACGGGGTGGATACTACTGTTTTTTTTACTGTTGTTTAATGCTATTCACACAGTATCTTGTTTGACGTGTTTCATTACGGTTCAGTGATTTGAACAAATGATTTGGATATTTTAAATATTTGTGTATCGATTGCCGGTAGAAAACTGTGTGTGTGTGTATATGATTCGGATATCTATCTGTTCAAATTAACTACATAAAACTTCTGGTGAAGTGAAGTGTAGTTTTTGCCTATAATAATAAGATTCCAAAAAAATTCTAATAATTAAAATAAAAGTCATCCGACTGCTAATACTATTTGAAATTGTATTTGGCTCCAAATTCGATGTTGTCAATACTCCTACTTATCCTGTATCTATACATATGAGATGTAGTTTTAAGATTTTTTTCCACAATTCTTGTTATTCTTGCGAAAATCTCACATTTGGATGCATAGTAGATTCAAACTCTCTTTCTATATCTGTCTCTCTGAAATATTAAACTAGAAATCTTCGTTTCCAATACTATACATTCATGTGGCGCAAGATGAAATTATTTCCAAAACTCCGTTTTCCATGCAATCTAATTTCTATTTCTTCCTGTCAGCGATCGTTTCCTGCATTTAACTTGTCGTTGTGAAATAATAATAATAATAATAATAGAAAAAAAACTAACATAACATAGAGTGAAACAATATTTTCAAGACGAAAAAATCTTTTGTTTTAGTTGGAAAGTTCGGTGATAGTGAAAGTGGTGCAAAAAAAAAAATTGTTTGGCCACAAAGGAATTCATTGAGAATTTGGAAAAATCTCAAATTTAACAAAAAAAAAATAATAAATAATTTTCGTGTGTTTTTGAATTTGCCAGTGCTTGTTTGTAACAAGGTTTTCCAATAAAAATTAAGTGATATCATCTGTTTGGATATTGTGCAACGAGAGAGGATTTTGATCGAAAAAAAAATTCAAGAGAAAAACGCATCATTTCCTGCGATTTTGAGTAAGTGGAATTTTTGCATTAAAAAAAAGAGTAGAGAAAACCCGATTTTGAATTAGTTGGATTATTTATTTCGCAAGATTCGGTCAAGTTTTGAGGTCGAAACCATTTTTTTTTTACAAGTTTGATTTTACTATGTTTGTTTAGTTTCGATACATTTTGCAACAATTTTCTTTGATAGATAGAAAGATAATTGCTTGTTTTTACAAAAGTGTTTATCGTTCTTAACAAATTGTAATAAAAGATTTTATGCATAAAAAAAAAAAAACTAAGACCATAAAGATATTCAATGGAATAAATTATACCGTTGAAATACATATCGCATTCGGGAAATACATTTTCGTAGAGATACACTCTTAAATTCACCATCTTTCATCAGGGTTTTTTTTTTTGTTTTATCAACAAAAAATGTTGCTCCAATTAATTTGAGTTTCAAGATGAATTTCTAAAAAAAAATTTTTTTTAGAAACGTTTATCCCATTCGGACGAAAGCTTTTCCAGGACATAAATATGTAATTTGTTCCATCGATTGTATATTTCTGACCATTGATAAGTTATTGAAGATTCCTCGTCGATGAGCGAAATGAAACGTTCCACACACACACACAATATCTTTTCGAACTGAGCGAAAAACTATGAAAACTAAAACAATCAGCAAATTCTCTCGAAAGATACGACTTTCGTCAACTGAAAGTAAATAAAAAAAAAAAAAACGTCCTGACTTAGAGTAAAATTGGGCGCATTAAATCTGTCGGAATTTTTCATTGTGATCGCGAAAATTCCAATTAAAAATCAATGTAAAGACCTCATAAATTCATCCCCGTTAAAAAGTATAAAATTTAATTAGAGACACAAAACTTTTTTCGAATTCCTATTTAAAAGCTAAGCTTTATTTCAATTATCTTTGGAAATTCAATACATGTTTTACTAGTATTCGTGTGTTTGATATTAAATCACAATTATTAGATATCTATCTTATTTTTGGTTCTTTAATCTAAAATAAATTAAATTAATTTTTAAAATTAAATTAAAAGAAAAATTGATGAAAACCAAACAGAAAGTCTTTCAAGTATTTTATGTTTGTTCTTTTGCATTGTTTAATACAATTTTTCAGTAGAAACGTATTATTCAGTTTTGAAATTCATATTGTTTTTGTCGGCAAATAAATAGTCCTCGGAGTCATAGCACTTTTTCATGTGTTTTATGATCGACTCCAGAGAGATAGAGAGATTAATTATGAAATACCAATAATTTGCCTCGAATCGGATTCCTTTGATTTAAGTTTTCGCGATTTCAGTTTACTCATATAACGGGAAATTATTGAAAGTTATGCAAATTCATCTAGAACTTCTGGAATGTTCTTGTCGATATCAATTGACAATTGACGATTCCATAGTATTAATTAGGCTGAGAATTTCGATTTGACCGACCATAGCAATATCAATTTCTCATTAATTGATTTTAACTATACATTTGTCTAAAATGCATAAATCTCGCTAGAAAGTCGTTAGATTTGTTGTGGTTTCCATGCAACCACAATTTACGTCACTTAAATTTGAATAAAAAATTCTATCAAATAAACTGACCAGGATTCATGAAACAATATTTTGTAAACTGTGTCCATTCAATCTAATCAATGTTGCTATAAGGAAAGCAAGTGCTCATGGTATACCCTCTCGTTTGACATAAAAATCACAGGCCAAAAATGTTTGGCGCCCAACGTGAGATTTCAAAATAATGTTGTCCTTCTTAATTGAACTGAACGTAATAGACCTCGTCGCTTTCCATCAAATGGTATCAGGGAGTAGAAGTGTTAATTGCGCGAATTGCATTAATTATTTATTTATTTACTTTATTTATTTACTATTTGCTCTCAGAGAGGGTCGAAGAACTGTTCTCTGGGAAATATACCTGCGATCTCTAAGTGACCGATTGCTACCTTAACGGCTGTTTTTTTTAGGTTGAAACCCCTCATTAGGTGCCCCCATCTAGGGAAGAGTTTGTATAGAGTGCAGTGTCTAGTTAAAATAAAGATATCTTTAAACCGTTGACGACGTCGGGTATTTTAGTGCATTTACAGGTATCCTTATGATTTCGATGCAGAGTACATTTTCCTTAAAAGTAAATGCTGGAAATGAAAACTAATTATGTTTTATGCTTGTTTATGATAAAAAAAAATTTCGTAATTATTAATCATATATGGGCGCTGAGTGCCTAAAAGTAGGCAAGGATTTTTTTTTTCAAATTTCGTTTTGTCATAACTTCTGACCGAAAAATTAAATCATCGTGGAATAGCGTAAACATAAAACTTACCAGTTTATGAATCAAAATATCTCAAAAACGGTTATCGCTATAAGAATAACTTATTGAATCTTTTTTATAGGAAATTTTTTAAGCTACATACTCGTCATTAAGGTGACCGTTACTGAGATATTTGCGAAAGGTCACTTTTGATGATCTTTGACCCCGTATAAAAAATAACGCAGCACTCGGATCGATGGAGACTTTTGACATTTTGTTCAGCACACCAGTATCAAGGTTCACATCAAAAATTCAGCTTTTCCCCTAATTTTTCCGAAATTTCGCCTGTTTTACGTCAAATTTCACTGGACTATATGAGCTTTTTCAATTTTCTTACGTTTGGAATCAGAAACAACATAAGATTTTGAGCTAATTACATTATTTTGAATTTCTTTTGAGAGACCTGAAAATAAATTCAGATCTTCCAAATGATTTTCTAACAACGGATTGTATTTTGCTAGTAAAGTCACAGCTTCAAATGTGATTGCATTTACAAGAAGAAGAAGAAGAACCAAGAAAAGATATAACGTCAATTAGTGGTTTGTGTGTTTTCAAAAACCTGTTGTGTTTTCAAAAATACGTAAAATACGCTCAACACTATTTCGCCATGAACTCACCGGGTGGTCCTGAGAATTCCCTCAGGCTTTTAACAACATCCAGGATTCTGTCTCCATATCGAACAAATTCCTGAGCTGATCCTCGTTGACACCCTGATCAACTTCTGGAGCAAAATCAGCACTAGGATTGAGCATAGAATTTCAGATTTCCAAAATGCTCCCAATAAAAGCCTCGAGTTGGGCTTGATTATTTACAGCTTGAGGCGCTGGTGGTTTTAGTAGAAGCTTTTTAGCACTTATTTTCAGAGATAACGGTAGATGTTCGTTCCTTATCAACCCTTTTTGGATACATAGAACACCTGCCATGGTTGGTTGTGTGTTTACCACGGCAGTTGACGCACATCGGTTTTTTTTGCTGCCTAGCGACTGGTGGTTTAGTCCATTGGACTTGAAGAATCTGCCCTGTCCGTGACTTTTATTGGCTGCTGGCAATTGTGGCATTGCGAGCATCCACTGCGTGATTTTAGCGGTTCCGCTTCGAATATTAATCGGTAAACTATTTTTTTTAAGATGAGACCGAAAGACCTTGAAGAAGAGGGCAGATGACCCTCGAAATCATGATATATGTCGAGTAATTAAAATAAATCTAGCTTCAAAAGGACAAAAAATGGTTTAAATTAAAATAAACTATTTTTGTTTAGTAGGTGTCTATTTCTAGCTAGGGAGGAAAGACTTTTAGTGGAAGAGTAATTCTTTATTCTTTATTTAAACTGGATTGAGTTCATGTGCATAGGCTTCATTTTATAATGCTCATAATTTTATCTTTGGGCATAAGATAAGTATCGGCATAGTGCTTTAATACCATAATATAGTTGACCGGCGATTCGCTGGCTTCGTGTTTCAATCGGTTAATCCAAGGGTGTCTTAGACATGATTTTCAGAAGTAGGTTACTGGCTGGCACAGGGCCACACATAGACCCATTTGGCCCGTAGCGATACCAGATAAATGGACCTGGAGAAGGAAAGTTCAGCTCAAACGGCCATCGAAGGCCCCGGACTTTTTTGCGACCTGCAGTATGTCCTTCAGTCTCTGCTGCGCTAAATGTGAGAGATCCACCAGCCACCAGCGTTGCCTGGTTTTCCCCGGTGCCGGGCAGTGGCACAAAATGTGTTGGATTCTTTCTCAGACTCCCGGCTCTTGACACTTCTTACAGGTGTCACTGGTTAGGAGTCCCATTTCCATGGCATGAGCTGCTACAAGACAGTGGCCAGTAATGATGCCGACCATCCGCTTGCAGTCAGCCTGCGTTAATTCGAGCAGGTACTTAGTCGCTACGTGATTGTATGACCCCCTCATGATTTTGGTTAGCTTGCAGGTCTGAATTGCACGCTATCTGCACATCGCACCTTGCATCATATTAGAGTCGATAGAGTATTAGATCATTTGGATTGGAGTTAGTTGGATAGCCCCGTGCTTGGCTAACGCGTCCGCCCTTTCGTTTCCTTCAATGCCCTTGTGACCAGGAATCCAGAAAATTCTGACAATATCTAGAAAAGCTTCCAAAGAGTACTCTTTATAGTGGAGTGCCTTTTCTATTTCGAGGACTACCCTATGTAGAGCCGTTTCAATGGATTTCCCTTTCATGTAAGCGTTTTGGGCTCTCGATGTTTGACATATAGGTCTAGTAAACTTTTGAAAACCTTAAGGAGAAAGGAAGTCAGGTTAATTGGCCTGTAGTCTTTCGGGTAAGCGTGGTTGACTTTACCTGCCTTGGGTATAAATACAACCTTAGCGGTCCTCCAGGCTACAGGCATGTGGCTTAGTGCTAGGCAACCTTTGTAAATTTGTATGAGCCAGGAAACGGTGAGCATACCTGAATTTTGGAGCATGGCCGGTAGAACCCCATCCGAACCTGGGGACTTGAAGGGCTTGAATGTGTAAATTGCCCAGACAAGCCTCGGCTTGGTGACAATTACGCCAATGCCTTCGATGTCATGCAGATCGGACGCCTGCTGACCAGTGAAGGGGGTGGATTTATCCAAATAGCCCGGGAAGTGAGTATATACGAGGACCCTCAGCGTTTCCGAGCTGTTGCTTGTCCACTCCCCATCCGGCTTACATACCAGGCTAGGCGTGACAGGGCATTTAGCCAGCAGGTTTCTAAGTCTCGCCGTTTCCGATGTGGTCTCGATTCAATCGTACAGCTCTTTCCAGGATATCCATTTGGCTTTCCTAATTCCTGATTCATAGAGCTTAGGCGCGTCTTTGTATTCGTCCCAGCATTCCCTGCAGTCAGCTGCTTTAGCTAACTTGAACAGTTCACGAGCTTGTCCTCTCGGACGGACTTGGGGACAGGATCGAGCAAAAGCGGGGACAGGATCGAGTTTACCCGTGAGTGCGTTAACCGCAGCGGAGGAGGGCCTAAGCCATTAGTCACTTCTCGTTCGAAGTTTACCCAGTTGGTATTCCTGGGATTGCGAAACGGTCGGTGATTGCGAGCTGCATTGAATTTTAAAGAGTAACTGATGTAGCGAAGGTGAGAAAATGATGGGCTATGAAGAACTCTCCAATTCTCTTTTAACTGCTGGTTTGAGTCATTGTGCAGAGTTATATCTAGCACGTTTTCACTACGAGATCCCCTATAGGTGGGAATATTTCTTCGATTTGCTACTACTAGATTATGATTAATTATAAAACTGAGTAGAGACTCACCTCTATCGTTAATGCCCTTGCTGCCCCATACTGTGTGTTGCGTGTTCGAATCCGCCCCCACGAGCAGCAGTTCGTTCCGTTTGAGTGTCTTCGCGGTAAGTTTTACGACCTCCTCCGGCGGAGCAGCTCTGTCGTGAGCCATGTAGGCGGATACTAAGGAGTACATGCCCCTCTTCGTCCCCCTCGCATGCCACTACTGTCATATCATCCGTGCTGAAATTAGATAGAAGATGAGCGTGAAAATTCTTCCTCACCAGCATAGCCGTTCTTGTTCTTACTACTGTGGTGGGGAAGAAAAGATTGAAAAGTTATGACACTAGTCCCGCAACCCGGCCCTCTGCAGAGATGCAAGGATCCTGGACCAGCGCCATGTCAAGCTTACCTTCAACGAGCGTCAGCAATAACTCGGCCGAGGCCAACCTACTGCGGTGCAGGTTGATTTGCAGTAATTTGAGTCCTGGCCGCGGCATCCTCCTTAGCCTGAGCCTCGTCCTTGGGGATTGACCCTTGTACCCCGCAGGTCAACAGTGCCAAGGTCCCTCTTGATCTCGCCAACCTCCAGGGTATTAATGTTTCCATCCTTCGGGTGGCGTTTCTACAGGCGTAGGTAGACAATGCCATTTTTTCAAAACGCGGATAGAGCAGGTCGTCAGCCTCTTTATTAATTTGGAGAACGTAGACCTGTCCCTCGTCTTGTTCTGCTGGTTTTTTGACGTCCAGGATCTTCCAATTTTGAGTTGGAACATCCGGACTCTGCCTTTGCCGTAACTTTAGGGCCACCTCCGGTTCTACTACACGCCGTATTGTTACCTTCGCTCTAGGTAGTGTTGGGATGTTCCCTCTGTTCACGATTTCAAGTCGAGCTCCTCCCCATAGACCGATCAGCTGTACATCAGCGCAACGTGAGCTCGTCGTTTCACTTAATGATCTTGACACCTCTGAACCAGCCTGACCCGTCAAACGAAGGCATGGCCAGCTCAGGGTGCTTCTCCATCCGGTCAATCATCGTATCGAGCAGGCCTGACTCTACGGTCTAAAGGGATTTCTGTGGTCGATAAGAGCCACGATGAGGTGCTGTTTTGCCACATCGCTGGCCCTCATAGCCTTCTTCGGCTTCGAGCTGGAGGGTTGCAGGATCCCTCGCCTCTTGGACGCCGGTTTTCGTCCTCGGTTGACCTCTGCCTTTCGTCTACCAGCCTCTTAGATAAACTCTGCTCCACTTTGTTGTGGAAAACAGAGCCCTTGGGCACTAGCTTTTCGTTCCCAGCGAAGTGCTTTCGGCCTTTTGCCACCGTCGCCCGAGTCCAACTTAGCCGATTCTTCTTCTCCGCGGAGAGGGTTGGTTTGTCGCTGAGCCTGTCGACAATGCGCAGCATCGACTTGCACTCCGCCAGTGCTTTCTTGCCCTCTTTGCTCGGCTTGGGCCTGTTCCTCTTGTGGGGACCATCACCTTTGCCTCGCTCAAACGATTTGAAGAGCTCCTCCTCCGCTTCGGTCGAAACCATCGTCTCCGAGTCCGAGTCTACGAGTACATTGGCACCCGAGCGCATTAGCTTCGCGCGAATTGAATGGCGGCCAGCGGTGGTGCTAGCTCTCAAATTGATTGTTGTTCGAGGTGGGGGTCGTTGTAGCTTAGAGCTCCTTCTAAAAGGGTCCGCTACCGATTCCACCACCTCTGCGAGTTGTGTGGGGCCACTTGTAGTTGGATCTGCTAGGGTGGCCAATTGGTCAACCTCCATAGCATTGCAATCGATGGATAACGACGACCCGGGGCCTGCTCGCTCACCACTGACGGCTCAGGAGTAGGTGTGCAAAAAAAAAAAAACAATCAAGAGAAGGTATGTAATATATAGGGCAATCATCTCTCTTTGACCCTCCTTGCGTATCTTCCTGAAAATATCCTTAAAAAATTTACGAATCATTTTCTTTCGAAATGCTGTAGTTTCAAGTGTGTATAAATGATTTTTCCATTTTATCGTTCCGAAAATGAGTTAGGTTGCGTTGAATTGAATCAAAATAAGTGCTGAATTTAATCAAAAACGAATGATTCAATCGCAGCTATCAATCATCCACGCGTTCTCCTACTAAACATTTCTAAACTCTTCAGGATTTTCCTATTCCTAATTAACTCCGATCGAACGGATCAAGTGCCATTTTGCCTTTAATTAGCCAATCGAAACAGACAATATACAATCATAACGGTAGCGATGAGGGTTGAAATGACAATAAATGAACACTCGAATAGCCATGGCAATAATATTAAGAGTGATAACGTTCGTCTTGTTCCATCATAGTAGTGAGTACCGAGGCAAAAGTGGTACTTTCCGACTGAAAAAGTGGTACTCAACGAAAAACATTAATTTCTTACCGTTTGTGTCCTGCAGCGAGCGAACGAACGAACGAAACGAAACGAAGGGATCGCAAAAAGGACAAAACTGAATGAACGACATCATCCACCCACATATTGGCGTGGAGGATGATGTTGATGTGATGTCTAGCAATTAATTACAAATAAAACGAAAATTGCTCTCTTCGTGTGTTAACCGAATTTCAAAAGATTGGATTAAATGTGGAATGTGCAGTTTATCTGGAATCTTGCACTTGTATCGTGTACCTTCTTTCTTTTGAAACATTGAATAGCATAAATCAGGCCACGTCCTTTGTGTAGTATTAGTCATCGGTTTCAATTGAACTTTCGCCAGGGATAATCAGAACCCAATTGGAATAAACGATTCAAAACAGACGAAAAAGGCATGTCTATGTCGATGCAAGGGATGTGCGTAGTATGATTCTTGTGCATTAACGGATAATTCAGGACAGCAAGTGCGTCTAATCTGAGATAAAACTGGATATATAGGTTATTTGATCTCAATGAGTTCGAGAGTCAAATTGATAAAGCTACCATAGACTTCTGTTCATTTGCCAGGGAGCATTTCATCAATATCGCCGTCATTATCAAGGACCGGTCCACGAGGGTTCGGTTAAGCTACCAAAACAAATTGGTCAGCATGCATAAAATACTCGCGTACTATATACACACACACTCGACATCAACGACCGGAAAGGCAAGATTATTCATGTGTACATCGATGTATTCGTTTCGAATCATTCGAATTGTCTTTTAAAGAACCCGAATGTTTCGAAAAGGATTCGTCGTCGTAAACATGAACGGGCGCACAACGGGACAAAGTAACAATGTGTAACCGTTACGAATGCATTTGACATAACATGTTATACTGTATTAAGAGCCATGACATGACGAATTTCTTTTTGTTTGTTCATATGATTGAAAGGCAACATGATATGACGGAGACCGAACGAATTGTGGGCGGAATGGGACGAAATGCATTTTAATGTTAATACCGATAACAAATTAAAGGATAATAGCACGTGGTGATGTTGTAATGAAGATATTTTGCAAATTAAAACAACTGGATTTATATAGATAATTTCGACACGTGCAAGGAGGATATTTTTTGTAATGCTGGAAAATTGGCTTGAATTGTATTTACTAATGGGGTTGATTGTCAAAAAGACACTTCGAAAAGACACAAAAAATTTGTTTCCCCTGAGCTGATAAAATTCCCTTATTAAAAAAACCCTAGCGCATCAGAACCGCTAGAATCACTAATGTTCGAAGAACAGTAGAAGAATCGTGTAGATTTTGAGTGCATATTCTACCACACCTCATATGGTGGAAAGGTTTCAGATATTACCACTGGCATGAATTTCAAAGTTTATGAGAGCAAAACACGGGTTAATTATATTCGTCATCAGTTGCTTATTTCACAATACTTTGAAAGCAGCATTACATATAACATCAATGAAGAAAATGCCTGCAGCACTGTAATTAAAGTTGGTGTTTGGTGCTGCGATCCGAAAAATTTGCAGAACAAAGAAAAATTGAAACATTGGTTATTTATTTTCATAGTGAATACTAACTGTTAGCATTTATTGATCCAAAAAAAGCACAACCGACTCGTGCTGGGAACCTTTTGCCAGTATCAAAGTCCAAAATGTATCACATTTGCTTCACGTTGAAATTAACCTACCCTGCGGATTTCATCTCGATCCGATGACTGCGTTCATAGTTATAGGACTATAAAGAAATTTAGGGTTACCAGCCGCAAAATTTTTCACAAACATAATATTTGCTGTTTATTGTCACTACAATATCATTACCATTTGAAAATTTTTACGATAAAATCGCTTAATAAAGTTATTGCAAATAAACACAAAACCAACAATAGCTGGCAACCCTATCGTCCCTTTTCAACCAGATTCAGCTTAAATAATGTCTATAATAATTTCCATCAATTGTATGAAATTCGTATTGATTTCATGACTGCACTGGAAGTTATAGGGCAAAAAGCTTTATTTTCCTGAGCGAATTTTCAAAACCAAACACACAAAAATTACCATAGCTGGCAGCACCAATCGAATTTTTGAACCAAATTTCTATTAAACATGGCTTAGAGTAAGGTTCAGCTACTGTGTCAATTTTATGAAAATCTGGTAACTGGATCAGAATTTATAGGGCAAAAAGCAGTTATTTTTCTTTGTAATTTTTCAAGATGGCACCACTGGCCAAGTGTTTCCTACAATTCAAAATCGCTTTCATCAGGCCTGGTCCTACTTGATTCCAATGTATTCTGTAAATTTCAACTGCATCTGATTATTTGTTCGTGAGTTCCCGTGAACAGAAGTTTTTGATGGTAAAAAATATAGGTAAGTTGGGAAAGAGTTACCGTTCTTGTCCGGCAAGAAATTTCCAAAATTTTACTTTGATTGTGTGTACAAAGCATAAGATTTGTATAAAAGTTGATTTTCATTGTAAGAAACGGCCATATTTTTAGGAGATTCGATAGGTTTGAATGTTTTCGCTGTCAGTGTCTGCCGTAGCTACAGGGTTACCAGCACGTTCATAAATGCAACTAAGCAAATGTGCAACTTAACAACATTAATATGTCCTGTAAGTTTCATATTGATCTGATGATCTGAATTAAAAGTTATCGCAATTCAAAACATTTCAAATTTTCCCATTTTCAATTTAGGCACCTAGCGCACACATAGGGTTAAAAATTTCACAAAAACATTATCATATTCACATTTAAAACACGTTCAGAATTCATTACATAAACATTGTTTTTGCAAAAGTTATTTTTCGACAGAAAAATAGGTATATTTAAAATATCACTAAAATGGCCGTCGGCGCCAAAGGGTTAAAGATTATCGACTTTTTGTGAGACCTGGCACTATTCAACATATACACAAATGTATCCTGAAAATCTCAGTTCAATCGGATCGCGCGTTCCTAAGATTTTTTCACTGAAATTTTCTGAATATATATATATATATATATATATATATATATATATATATATATATATATATATATATATATATATATATATATATATATATATATATATATACATAGAAATATGAATAACTTTACTAATGTTCTTCGAACATTAGTAAAAAACGGTAATATCAATTCAAGTTCAATGACACTTTCTAATTATTATCAAACCCAACAAACGTCCGCATCTTATAAATTCATCAAGACTTGTTTAAGATAAATCAATTAATAAATATTCCACATATCTTTCGACGAAACTGAGCCATGTCGGTTGTCAACAATAATGACTTCCATCTGATTCGAACGCGATCCAGTGATCCAGACAAATGATGCAAATGTCGAATGCATGTGTAATCAAATGGTGTGGCACAAAGCGATTGATCCGGTGACAACTATTTTGTATGTTATATAGGTGTGTACGTGCACCTTTTGTATTTCTAACATATGATATGATGTTGACCGTGGTAGATAAAATGATTGATTGATTACGACTGCGAATGACATGGGAGCACCGAAAACGATGCGTCATTGTGTTGTACAGCGCTCTAATAAGAATGACAATTGCTTTTTGAGTAAACCGTAAATAAAAGGTCTGTTCCCGTACTTTCAGTCACTGAATTTTCATGAATTTTCCTGAATCATGTGTTGGGAGAAATTCATGAAAGTACGGGAACGCTCTCATTGCATTTCCTGAAAACTGACAACCAAAAGTGTTAGTTTTCGGTTTTTCGAAGAACAATAGTGATTATAAAGTCATCCTAAGCAGTGATAAAGTATCGCCAAAAAAATATTCGACCTTTATAAAATGAGGGAAAGGTTTATTACAATATTTATTACAATCACAACTTAAAATAAATTTCCCAGAATTTATTTTCCAGTCCCCTGATTTACTCTAAGATTCCATGATTTTTATCCTAGTTTCCCAGAATTTTATAAAGTCTTCAGATTTATATTTGCCTCCCATGGTTTTTTCTTAGACTACAACATTTTTTTCCAGAGTCTTCCAAATTTTTCCTGAGCTTCAATACATATTTTCCTAGCCTCTCGAGAATTTATTCTTCACATACTTGGTTTTTCTTAAGCTTCAATGATTTTTTTCCAGTGTTCTTGGATTTTTTCCAGATTCGTCTTGTTTTTTCTTCGCTTCCACGATTTTTTTCGCCATAGTTTCTCAGAATTTTTTCACTAGAGTTACTCAAATTTTTCTTTAGCTTCCATGTTTTAGGCTATTTTCAAGGGTCGTTAAATTTGTTGCTCGCTCCCATTATTTGTTCCCAGCATCTTTGGAGTTTTTATAGAATCTTTTGATTTATCCTAAGCTTCCATGATTTTTTCGTAGAGTTCCACGGTTTTTTTCAAGATTCTTTCGGGGATTTTCGTAAAGATCCGTTTTTTTTGTAGATTCGGATTAAAAAAGTCTGTAATGACATCTAAATGATCTAGTTTTGTATAAAATTTCTACATCTATCACTTTATTAAATGTTTGTGCCGTTTTTGAATTTAGCAGCAGCGTACATTAATTTGCGTACAATTTCTCTTAACCTTCATCGCGCCCTCTACATTCCAATCGAAGCAACTGAAACAGGGAGAAAATATCAGTGCCCCAGCCACTGCTCATATTCCATACCGAAAGAAAATTTTCACTTCGATCATCTACTCTGTCAAATAACACTCTAAATTACCCATTAAATAATACCCAAACAACCTGTCGTGCCTTCGAACATATGTACTTCCCCTTCCGACTTGAGATCGAAACGGAAATCGTAGTCGGAAGGAGCAAGAACGAAGATCGACGGCACGAGCTCAACGGCCGACTAGATCGAAACGCGGAAGTCGAAGTCGAAGGCAGAAGGAGAAAGGAATAAAGCATGTATTCAATCGAACATTGACTAATTGGTAATCGGCCATTGTGGACGCGTCGTGATTGTGATAATTATGTTGTGTAATTAGTGAAGTGATGTGAACAAAAGAACAAAAAGCAGTGGTCCATGCTGGCGTGCAGAAAGTGAGTAAGCGTTTGTATTTTGTTTAAAGATATCATAAATGGCCGTAGTTTAATGAGCAGTATAAACGGTATAACATGCAAATCTAAAACGATCGTGGGATTAATATGGAATCGCTGGAACTATTTGTTCTAGAATAAGTCGCGTGAGAGGAAAAAAAGCCTTTTTCGAGGGCTGGATAGTCCTGATTATGCTTTTAAACTAAAGGTATTTGGTGTTCAAAACTAATTTGAACGAAATAATTAATGTTTCCAAAGACATACAAATGGTGGCACTCGTGTTTTCGCAAAATGATTGGAAAATTCCCACGCAGTTGTCCTGTTCCGTTCCATTCGTGTTACCTTAGCTTATCATTGTCGTCGCTAGGTGTCAGCATCTACGGTAGATGGTGACCGTTCTTCGCTATACAAATCGTTTGCTTACTTTGGTTTTGTTAAATTTTAGGTTTTTAATAGATTTAATTATTAATTTCATGAAATTTTATCGGAACGTTAATTTTGTAGAATATATAAGGTTGATTTCATGAAACATTTATATTAGGAAATTTCCGTGCATTTTTCGCAATGAACAGTGTTTTGTCTAAAAGAAATCTAGTTAGACAAAATTATTTTTTCTTCACATATTTTGGTTTTAAAACAAATCATTCAAATTAAAAGCATGTAGTTTCATGGAGTTCATGAAAAACAAAAACAATACATGTTAAATTTCAAATTTAACATGTATTGTTTTGTGAATCAAAATTGTTTTGTGAATCAAAAATGTTTTGAATCAATAATGTTCAAATATGATTTGGCACCATATACGTTTCGTTTTAATTCAATGATGAAAAAATTTTGATTTGAAAATAAATTTTTTATAATAAAGTGAAATTCAAATAAGATTCGCTTTTGATTTCAAAGTGATTTCAACTTTTGATTTAAATTGATTCTAAAAAAGTGTTAAGTGGTGAAATTTTTCTGAGTGTTTGATCTTTGGATTGTTCCATTTGCTGGAAGAACCATTTATACTGCTCGTGGCAAGAACTTTATAAGATCTCAATTCAAATGAAAAAATAGATACAATTTACCAAAAAAAAACAAATGAATGTCTTCCTCCTCAAAAATTTTTGGATTCCACACCCTGCATCCAAAATCATGGACCAAAAAAAAAAACAGCTCAGACCACACACTCCAATCGTATATCAAATTAATGCAATTTTCCATTGAAATTCGGTTTCTTACTTTTATAAATATTCGACCGCAAGACGTAACTGAGTGAATGATTCCGGTACCCATTCATAGCACACATGTGATGTGAAACTGTGGATTTACGGCTAGCAACAACAGTTGTAACAACAACAAAACAAAAAAACCCTGTAATAAACCCTATAGGCCACTGATCGAATTAGAACAATATCCGAACAATTATTCTGATTGACTGATTTACTTTAGAAATGCGGCACGGCATCACCATCGGCGGACACGGACAATACAACCAAGCACCGAAACGTAGCATGTGCGGAAAACGCACAATGTGCGATACAATAGTGAAACCATTTTTTCCCCATAACTATTTTAACAGCTATCAGATACAGAAGGCTATTATTGTGTTTGCAGCCAAAATCAGTATTGACTTGATGCGGGAAAAATACTGACATTTTTACCAATCTGCGCCCGTTAACCCGCTCCGCCGTTCAGCACGCGCTGCTTCTTCGTTTTCGTTTTCGATTCGATTCAATTTGATTGTGTCTCTGGGACCTTTTGTGACGTTGCTCGTTCGCTTGCACTTTTTGTGATATCTAGAGTCACAGGAAAAGATTAGCTCATTGCGCGCTGCCTTGTCACCCACCCCATTGAAAACTATGTGACAACAAGTTAGGCAACGCAATGCAATTCCCGCTCAACAGCAACAACAACACGAACAACAAAAAACGGCATGAAACGCGCCTGCTAGTGGCAAATGAATTGTAGGCGTATCTTTTTCATTAAATTTATCAGAACCTGCAATCAACACTTTCTTCTTGGTTGAGCACGACAGCGCGCACAGTTTCCTGGGGTGGTACGGAGCGAGTGTGATTCGAATAAAGAAAGGCCAAAATGATTTGAGAGCGCAAGGGGTGATGCCGGGTTTTGGCCAAGGCCAAACCGAAATAAAACTAAAAAGACCATGACGGCGATGATTAGAAACTTTATTTTCTGGACCGATGTTTCTATGCATATATAGAAATCTCCCACACGCTGGATCTGGATGAGTGCAGTGAAGTGAATTAAAGGAACTTTTTTCGGAAAATCGTGAGCATACACAATAAGCTCGACACTGACGTCGGATCAGAACGTTCTATAGCAGAAGCAGATTTATGTAAATTCATTGTCCGCCTTCTGTTGCATTTCGCTACTTTTTTTCTTGTTTCATGCGTACTGTTGTTTGAATTTCGATTCATTACGGGTTCGGTTGCACCATAATGCCGGCGCACAAACAGCAAAGATGTGATTGAAAAGGCAAATGAACATTTCCATAGTTACTTAGTAAAGTTGGTTGTCGGACGTTTTGTTAAATGTGTGTTATTCGCAACAACCCTCCTCCGTTGAATTGAAAATTCGAATGTCACACATAAAAATCATTCGAGTAGAAAATGACGGTATTTGAAATTGGTATTGTGATTGCATTTCGTATTAGTGATATCGTTGCAAGAATCAATTTAATTCGCACGCCCTGCAATGTCCTGAACAGATGACTATGTCCTGGCATAAAGAATGATATGCGAGCGACGTGGTCGATTGTAGTTTTGTTGGCGAATTTTCGGAAATCTGTTTTGTTGTGTTTTCGAGTATAGAAAATAAGATGATTTATTCTGGAGAGGCTTTGAATCGGTTTTGGAAACTCCTTTCCTTCGGGTCAACACGATGTGATCGAATTGTCCTGCGCTGAGTTGTTCGGATTGTGATGACAGGTTTGAAAAAAAAGCCATTTACTCCTCTGCTTGTGCTTTAATTAACGGCTGATTGTCGGTTCATTGTTGACTAATTATTTACTCGGCGTCGTAGCAATGAAAATTACTGTTTGCTTTAATCGACTGTTATGTGTGTAGTACTTATCACAAATCTAAAAAGCACCAAAATCATTCCTGAACGCCAAATCGGCTTTCAATGTACCTAAACATAATTCTATCTGACATATCAATGAATTCATTGAAAATTCAATAAAATAACTTTAAAACACACGAACATCAAATTTGCACTGGAGTGCCTAAAAGGTGTGTATTAGGGCCTATGCTATTTATCGTTATAGTGGAATTTTGTTTAAGTTTGCTGTGCAAGACTCGTGAGATTCTATGTTGATCAACACATCAGTAGAAACGGCATTACACATAGTTGGCGGCACAATAGCAAAACTCTAACAGCAAAAGGAATTCACGTTGACAGCCTTCTTAGACAATGAGGAGGCCTTCAATAATGTATCATCGATGCGTCGGTTCGATATGGAGTGGATAAAACTCGGGTGACCTGGGCATCGGACTTGCCCAAAAACAGGCAAATTGAAGCCATCTTTTTGGAGGCCGAAGCGAAGAAAGTAGTCGGCACTGCAACACCACATGGAGGATTTACTGACAGTCAACGAAATACTGGAGAATTTAAAGGCCAGTGGCTTTGAGGTGGTGTATACAAATCTGGGCCTTAGGAAAAACCCGACAAAATCGAACTTTTTTTTTTAAAGAAAACACAGGTTGCCGTCTATTGCTACACCTAGCCGCAACGGAATAACATTGGAACTTTTTGATTGTTTTAAATATTTGGGCTTTATACTAGACAGGAAACTGAACTGGGGTGCTAATGTGAAACCTGGGGTCTTAAACTTAGATCTGCCTACTACATATTCACATGTGTAGTGATGCCGATTTTGATGTATGAAGCGAAGGCAACGGAGAATAGAACCAACATCAAGAAGCTAATAAAACTGCAAAGATTAGTTTGCATATGTCTTACAGATGTTCTTCAAAAACTGTTAACGCTTGCAGAGTGGTTCTCTCAGTGAAAAGGCAAGGCATAGTCCTATCCGGATTATGTGGGTGTCAGGGCATAGAGGGGTCACAGGCAACGAAAAAGCCGATGAATTGGTGAGGAACGGTTCAGGAGCTAGTAATAGCCCTGCATCACTGTACCACGGATACTGCTATATTAGCCAAACTAAAGTCCGAATGGGAAAACAGGATTAACTGCAGCGTAGCCAGGACATTATGCGAAAGCCGGAATCTGCTCATGCTCAGCAGAAACTGCTTGAGAGCGCCGGTCAGCTTTGTCACAGGGCACTGCCTTACTGGAACTGACATCCAGCAATTGATGCAAGAGGTGCGATATCTATATAATTTAAAGCAAAGCTCTAATCTATATCATTTAAATAGTTCTATCAAAACGAACCAAAATTTTTGAAATAAGTCGTGCTTTCATTGTTGCATTTCACAAAAATTATCTACCTTGCTGAAACCTCATTGATATCCAATACCGAGACCTTACCTCTGCACACTGTCTTTCGTAAGAACCGCAACTTCAAGTTCCTTAAGAGAAGTTCGCTCCTTCTTTGTCAGTCGAATTAGTATTTAGTTATAGATATTCACATTTTGGTTTGTGATCACAGGAGATCACACAATGTCGAATTCGAAGAAGTACCTCATGACCTGCCGTAAAAAGCCTCTAGGGGGTCTGGACTTTTAGCCGTTATCGTTCTGTCCACCTGCTGGAACTGCCGGAAGGTGAGGCACCGCTTTAACAACTGTCTGGAGGAATGGACCATCTTCTGCTACGGCTGTGGAAAGGCAGATACTTACAAACCTAACTGTAGTTTGGGAAGATGCGCTTTAAACTAAGAAGTTCCGGAAGCGCGTTGCCAGTGTCCAGTGCAGGGGTGCCCTGCGAATCACTTGTAGCTAACGCACGGTCTTAGAAGAGGCTGTTATGGTTGTAGGGATGTAGAGCGTAAGAAAGGGTACCTCTTTCGATCAGAGCTGGACAGAACTGAGGCTTTGACGCTAACTTTTCAACTTTGACAACAACGTTAAAATGAAAGTGATAAAGGACGCTGAACGGCTAAGCTAATTGGTTTTATTGAGCCTTGGTTTAACCGAAGCCATGGAGAGGTTAACTTTTACGTTTTTCTATTCTTGACAGGGCACGGCTACTTCAGGAAATACCTGAACAGAATGGGTAAAGTGGTCACACAAAACTGCCGGTACTGTTTGACTGAGCTCGATGATACTCACCACACATTCTTAATGTGCAGCCGCATCGTAAGTTTGAGGTGCACCATTCAGTCCACGACCGGCCATGTAACGTCTGAGACGATCGTGGATGCAATGCTGTGAAACTGGCGCGTAGTCTCAACATACGTTGACAAAGTACTGGAGGAGGGTTGCCTTAGCGAAATATAAGCTGGGGTAATTCTTGAAGTTCGTGGTTACTAATAAGTGAGTCAGCACAACCGGGTCGAAGCAGTGCTTAGGCGGGTTCCGACTCAGAACTTAGTGGGCTTGTAGATGGTCCTTTTTTTAGTGAGTCAAACGTCACATATCCCGGGGATTTGGTAAGCAGATTTTGTTTTTTGGCCATTAGCACAAGGGGGAAAAAGCTGCCAATCAAAAAACAGACAGCTGGGAGTGCCAAACAAGACCTCGATCCAGCAGGTAGACAGTTATGGTGTATACCATCAACTTCCATCAGCCCTTCCTCCTGCAACAAGAACCCCCAGACGAACCTTACCCCTTCTCCTTTTCCACTACAAAGTCATGCCTACGTAGACCTCTACGAATGCTGCTTTTAAATTGAAAGTGATCAAAAGGCTAAATAGGAGAATGGCGTTTAGCCAAAGTGTCGTCAAAGACGCATGGAAACTTCATCCCGACAATCCATCAAGCCATAGAGGACGCCAGCCTCCTTAAATTCTTGACCAGGCTCTTACACACTTTTTGTTTTTGTTTCCACGCCTAAAAGGAGTCCTGGATGGGAAATATTGGATCATGATTGAAAGGATTCAGACTCATGTTACATAGGTTCCAAAGGACAACCCGGAAAAAGGGTTTATTTCGATAAATATTTCGATGCGGCAGCGTGCTATTTTGAAGACTATTGTGCATTCATGTTTCCTTGATCTTCTCGTATGTCAAAACCGCAAAAAATTATAATCCTATATTTTCTAAAATGGATAAAGGAATAAACCTTAATTTGTAGGATAAGATACATTTTTTTAGAGGAAAACAGAGTATAGCTCTATGCCTATCAGATATTTTTCTTTTAAATCCACACTAAGATATAAAACTCTGAAACTGACACGAAAAAAGTGTCCTGTTAAAGAGGATTATTATAGTAGATATATTTGATAATTTCCGTCACCATGAAACGATATTTCTAGCAGCTTTTTCCCCCCGCAACATCATGTCCTTTCTTAGGGATGATACAAAAATGTTCTACTTTACTTTGACGATATATTTCTTATTTAAATGCCGTTGCAATAAGATTAAGCAAAAAGTATTTTTACAAAGAATTTTCACTCTTTACCTACATTATTTATATAGTTGAAAGAATCATATGTGCTGTATACTTGAAAGAAGAAGAAGACAATTAAGATATGAAAAAAATTTGCACCGAAATTCATATATCTTTGTCTTTATATAAATAAATAAGAAAAAATTAAATAAATAAAAAGTGCCCTATTGCAACCTTAAAAGAGCCCTGTCAGTGTCCTAAAAGTGCCTTTTCCTCGCCGTAAAAGTGTTTATTACAAATTTATTTGTAATGTAATTAAAAACACAAAAATAAATAAAAATATCCATAAAAAATGCCTTTCCCCCTCCCGAAAATTGCTCTTTTCCTGCCTAAAATTGTTTTTATTTAAATATTTATTTATTCACAATGAAATAAATTGATTAATAAATAAACAAAATTCGAAATACATTAAATAAAACTGCCTCCTTTTGGCCTCAAAAAGTGTCATTTCCCCCACCGAAAAAAGATCCATTTCGAGGAAACAAGATAGTTGGAAAAAAATCAGTATAAAAATTGAAAATTGATACTGAGCTTTTGGTTTGGCTATGGTGATATTTGGTAAACTTTTAACTCTATGCGGGCACTAAGTGCCTAAAAGTAGGCAAATAAATACTCACAGAGATTCAAATGAAATTTATTTGACACATTGATGCCGGTGCATCAAAAATAACGCTTAAGTCGGTTTGTTTTAAAATGTATGTGCCAGGCAAGTCTGTAGCCAATATCTAAAATGTGATGTGGTGAAAGTTCTTCAGGAGAGAATAGTCACGTCAAAAGACAATATAATACATAAGAAAGATGAGAAATAGAATAACGCACGAAATGATGAAAAAAATGAAAACTGCCCGGCATATTTAGAAATAAAGATAATTTGGAATATTTATCAAATAATGATAGCTATGATTTTGCATTTATTTATCTTTATTATTAAATAAAAATATATAAAATAATTAAATAAAAAAAGGTAGTTATTATGGAATAGACTTGATTTTTCATAAAATGAGCTGCGTCAAAGTAAATTTTATTAAGAGGTGTCTGGGGCTAGTAATCATCTAATATAGGGTCTTTTCGCGTACCTGAATCTAATATAATATATATTAAAATAGATTCGCAGCAAGTTATTTTTGTATTCTTGCTGCTAGTCAAATTTACCCACAAGAAGAAGCCAACTGCAAAAATCTGTTGCTGCTGCAATATGCAAACATACCTGTAATTTCAAAAGAACTGTTGAGACAAAGGCGTTAAGATTTTGTGTAGCTTGACATTATAGCTTAAAATTTGACACTAAAAAAAGCATAGCACGTGGAACCATAATTTATTTGCTTCTGACGGCCCTATGTACATAGCTGATTTGGGTATGGTGATAAATTATAGCGCCTGACACTATAATACATCGAGCAAAAATTTATAAAAGTTAGAAAATCTTGGAACGCTATACATTGTAGCTTTTAACAATACGTGGGCCTTGAAAAAAATTGCATAAATTCACGACTGTCCGGATTTGAATTCGATCCAGGGACTTCAGATTCCCTGAGCCGATGCTCTAGCCACTAGACTACTTGATCTTTTTGAAACTATTAATGTTATATAGTCTACTTTAGTAATATGCACTAAGACTATATGCATTAGAGTTAGAACTATGTGTACAGGAGTTTGAGACTATATGTATAGAAGTCGAGACTATTTGCGTAGTAAAAAATCTTATAAGATCTGGAAATTTTCGCTATGAAGCAAATGTCATGTTTTTATACGTTCTTTTTAGCGATATTTTATAGCTGAGCGTACTACCATAATTGCAATAATTTCAAATTCAATTCTTGAATTTTCGGTAATTTTCTGTTGATGATGGTGGTGATATAAAATATACGATGTCAATTCAGATTATTTTAAGCAAATTCAGTTTCTACTGAAGTGAAGTTCAGGGAAAAAAGATTTCTACAGCATATATATGCTGCTATTTTTCATCGGTTGTGATTTTCTCGACGCCGACTAACTCAGAATATGTAGTCTGAGTTAATACGCGTTCAAATATTATGGCGCCCAACGTGGGGATATCACATACTTAATCTGTCCATAACAAATTCCTGTGTAAACTATTCCCAACGAAAGCCAACGTATGACAGGGTTTTGAAAGTGGTCAACCAATTTATCAGCCCATCATCAAAAAAGTCCCAAAAGTCGTGCTGCGTTCATCAAAAATGAAGTGTTCTTGCTTACCAAAATTTGACAGCCCGAGACGATTTTTTTTTTCAACGATTGAAACGACAAAGTTTGATACGTAGTAAGAACTACTGCAGATGAGTAATTTCAAGAAAAGTTAGATGCATTCCAAAAGACTACGAAATAATTGCTGTAAAATCTTAACCCTGATAAATATCCAGCGAAAACTGTAAGGGCTTGTTAGCGTATGACAACGTCAACCTAAAGTTTTATACTCAAAGTACTTATCACAAATGTTGAAATGACATATCAATGGCATATCAATGCAAAAATACACGAAAATCAAATTTGTTTTGGAGTGCCTATAAGTTGTGTATTAGGGCCTATGCTTTTTGTCGTTATAGTGAAATTTCGTTCAAATTTGCTGTGCGCGGTGTGCTGATTTTTTCATCACTAGATCATATACCTGCATGTGTTCATCTCACCACTCTCCCATCAAGCCAAATTTATTCCTGACTAATGTGTTTCAGACCATTTTACTTCAATCACTACCTTCATGTCCTTTAGCACGTTGAAATGAACCCAGACCCGACCAATCGTCCAATAGATATATTTAATAAGGGTACATAAATATCTATTATAATACCATCAAAATTCGGACCGATCAGCTCTTCTGTGATCGTATCAGATTGCAGTGAATTGATTCATGTCTCAGGTTCAAGTCAAATGGTCGCGATCCCCAATGGTCTGTAATAATTTTTTTTTTTTTATCAACTCTTCCATCAAAATTTAAGCACTTCTCGTGTTAAGCCCGGTTTGTTTTAAGGCATTCATTTTTTTTTCTATTGCAATATTTTTTCCTGTCGCCGCTCGTTATTGGGAATCGTAGATACTGAAGCAATCACACAAGCGACCGTCGTCGTAGCCCATTTCACTTGTCATTGCTTCTGCCACATGTCGCTTCAGTCAATTTTGTCAAGATTCAACTGGACATCATATCAAATCAGCTAATATAATGTTGACAAGAGGACAAGAAGACAGCAGCGCAGAGACAACGAACTAGTCAGTCTAGGTCGCGTAAGAGACGACTCATCGTGTCCGGTTAAGCGTAAGGTTCGATAATCGGACCAAAGTTGTATTCGAACCGCACAGCCACTAGAGAAACAACAAAAAAAACTGAAGACTCTGACTGACCTTTGAAGAAAAGTAAAGTGGGTGCGTGACAGATCTTGATCGCTTGAAATCGATCAGGACCGCTTGGACCTACCGTATCTTAATTTTTACGGTGTTAACCAGAATGATGATGAATTTCGTCGTTTTTTCATCTTCTCTATAAACTACTCGTGAAGATAAACTTGAGTAGGCTAGGTTCGATTTAATGTTAGTCGTCTACACTTTTTTGTTCGATGAGAACTAGGCTGTTGTCCAACGATTTTCTACAATGACAATGTTAATGGGATAATCTCTCTACTTCTGAATCGAAAGCTATTTCATGTTGAGGGATAAACAAGTTATGAATGAGTTACGGTATTGAGTAATTTTTTAATTTGAAAAAAAAAAAAAAACTCCTAGCGCATCAGAACCGTTAGAAACATTCATGTTCGAAGAACAGTAGAAGACTTGTGCATTCTACCACTGGCTACTTAAGAACACCCTAAGTAATAATATACTCTAAGTCAATTTAATTTCGATGACTTCATCGAAAATTACAGCGATATTTATTTTCATTGCAAATGTTCGCGATACTTTATGTAAGCGTTTATTGGTACGAAAATAATAAAAGCGCCTCGTGCTGGCAGCCCTTTGCTAACACTGAAGCTATAAATATCATCACATCTGCTTCACGTTGAAGTCAACCTTCTCTGTGAATTTCGTATTGATTCGATGACTGCAATGGAAGTTGTAGGGAAACAAAGAAATTTCCGGCTATCACCTGCAAAAATTTTCAAATTTTGTTTATTTTCACTACAAAATCACTATGATTTGAAAGTTATACGATAAAATCGCTTACTTAAGATATGAAAAAAAAAAATACAAAAGCTGGCAACGCTATCATTTTTTTCCAACTAGATTTCTGCTGAGTATTGTCTATAGTAAGTTCAATTTGCCATATGAATTTCGTTATGATTCCATGACTGCACTGGATGCTATAGGACAAAGAACTTTACTTTCCTGAGCAAATTTTCAAAATTTAAGAAACTAAAATTATCATAGCTGGCAGCTCCAATCGAATTTTTCAGCCCAGTTTATATCAAACGTGTCTCAAGATAATATTCAACCACTGTATGAATTTCGTTAAAATCTGGTGACTGAATCACAATTTATAGGGCCAAAAGCAGTTATTTTTATTAGTGATTTTTCAAGATGGCACCACTGGCATAAAAATGCCCACATTTTGAAATCACTACTATCAGACTTGGTCCAATTTAATACCAATATAATCTCTAAATTTCAACTGTATGTGATTATTGGGTCGTGAGTTCCAGTGAACAGAAGTTTTTGATGCTAAAAATATAGGTAAATTGTGGAAGGGCTGCCGTTCTTGTCCGACATGGAATTTTGAAAGTTTTACTTTGACTGTGTAGGCAAAGCATAAGATTTGTATATGAGTTGTTTTTTGTTTCTTAAAAACCGAAAATATATCAGGAGAGTCGATGGTTTGAAGGTTTTCACTTTCAGCGCCTGTCGTAGTGACAGTGTTACCAGCACGGTCATATCAAACTACATAAGTATACGACTTAGAAACAATAATATTTTCTGTAAGTTTTGTAATGATGCAATAGCTCTGTCAAAAGTTATCGCAATTCAAAAAATTTTCAAATTTTCCCGATCTCATTTTAGGCACCTAGCGCACACAAAGGGTTAAAAATATCCAAAACCTTATCAAATTTTTTTTCAAAACACGTTCATAATTAAGTTTGTAAACTTAGTTTTTTTTTTAAACTATTTTTTTTTTTATAGAATAATAGGCAAATCTAAAATATCACTAAAACGGCCGTCGGTGCCAAAGGGTTAAAGATAATTGATATTTGGTGAAACCTGGACCTATTCTGCATATACACAAATGTTTCCTGAAAGTTTCAGCTTAATCAGATATCGCGTTCCAGAGAAATAGTCACTAATTGTTTTTGATGATATATATATATATATATATATATATATATATATATATATATATATATATATATATATATATATATATATATGTATGTAGATGTATATATATATAATAGATACCGTTTAATGATCAATAATTTAAAGGAAAAAATTATTGATTACTAAACGGTATCTATTAATCAAACCCGTTAATTACAGAACACATATTGATTTAATCTTAACTTGCTCATAATTCTGCTTCAAAATTATTAATTTGAACTATACCAACCTTTAGGTGAATTACAAAAAGATATTTCGTTTCTTCCCTTGTCAATCTTTTCGCTGATAGAACAGGGTGTCAGCATTCGGAACGGAATTTTCGAGCTCCTGTGATTTCACATGCAGACAGTTGCCTCCTCTTTCAAAGTTTTTTTTTTTTGGTCTTCAATTTTTCTCATTTCAAAATCAAAGTCATGATTATTTCGTATGAAAAAAACAAACGATCGCCCATTCACTGAAAGTGAGAATAATTTTAGCATTTTATGTTCTATATTTATATAGAGATGGCTGTTGTTGTGTTGAATTAGATTGAAAACGGTTTTGTGTTAATGAATTTTTTGTTGCTGCTTCTGCTGCTGTTGCCAAAACGTGATGCTTAACTAACTGGCGGACGAACTCCCGTTGCGTTAGCCGGTTGAAAAATATTTTAGTGCATAGCTGGCATTTTTTGTGTTGTTGTTGTTGTTGTTAAATGGACAGCATCAATATTGTCGAGATTAAAGACGGTCTGACAGGTGAACATAACGTCTCCTTCCTCGCATCAAGGTGTGTCTAATTGTGAAAATGACAAAAATTGAGATATGTCAACCAAACACATAAAGCCAGTACTAATCAATATTATATCAGAGCGTACAAGCAAAAATAGTTAAGTGACAATTAATTTTTCGATTGATGAAGGATACGGTGAAGTTTTAATGAATTTCAGTTGTTGAATCAATTTTTCTAGAGTCTTGTAGTTTGTATGAATAGTGGTTTTTATTTATTCGGTTCAATAAATTGTGTTTTTTTCTCATGTCAATGGATAATTATCTAATATCTCAAGGGGTAATTTTCAATTTTGCGTCATTGTAGGCTTGAAAACAAATCATGCACATTGCAAGTTCAATTCACCAGCATCTTGAATCAGATTAAGGTTTTTCCAAATCAATTTGACACTTTTTCACATCAAATTAACGATTCTGAAAATCCATTTTTCGCACAAGAAATGCTAGTTTTTTTATGACTCTGTATTTTTCACATACATAACTGAATGCATAGCTGTTTTAGAGACCGCCAGCTGGAGGCCACCGATCCACCCTCCTCATGACTTGGTTGAGTCTGAGTTGAGTGAATTCGGCAGATCTGGAAGTGATAAACGCTGCGACCACATCAGCGTAACCTACTAGGAACACATTCTCAAGCATTTCCAGGCGCAGCAGATCATCTTACATGATGTTCCAGCGGTCAGGTCCTAAGATCGACTCCTGTCCCGCATAACCTGAGGTGACAGACCTCCTTTTGAATCCTTTGTCGGCGTCGTAGAGCAAGCAGCGGTTCCTGAGGTAGTCCCGCATCATGGCTAGCAGGTAGGGCCCGGAGTATGTCTGTCCACCTAGCCGAGTTGAAAGCGTTTTGTACGTCCTGCGTTACCAGCAAGACGACCGGTCTGGCTTGGTGGCATGCCCCTTCCGCTCTTGCTACGGTTCCAACAACCTCTGAGATGGCATCGATTGTTGAATGCCCTTTTCGGAAACCGTGCTGCCTGCAAGAAAGATCACCAGGAGATCTCACTGCTGACAGCAGCCGTGGCTTGAGCAACCCGTCGAAAAGCTTCCCCGCAGTGTCCAACATGCACAGTGGACGGTATGCTGATGAATTGCCCAGGTTACCCTTCCCTTGGTCTACAAGTCCCCGTCGAGCTACTTTCCACCGCGACAGGAAGACCCCCGCGACTGAACATGAATTATACAAATCCAGTAATAGACGTGGTTGGCTCTCCGCCACGACTTTAAGCGCCTCGACCGGTACCCCATCAGGATCCGGAGCCTTCCGGCTCGTCATCCTGGGCACTGCACTGTTCAACTCCTCGTCCGTAAAGGGAGGAACATCCGCCTGGTTCCAGATGATGAGATCATCAGTCCGTGGCGAATGCACCGAGAACTGCGAACCAATGATACGCTCCATGGATATCGCATCAATGAGAGTGCTACGTCGCATGCAGCTAAGTCTACGAGCGACCTATTTGTAGCCAGCTCCCTAGGGGTCTGAGCAGTGCTGCCGCTTCAGAGCTTTCATATCGTATCCAAATTCTACAAAGTTAGTAAGAAAAACATATCCATCGTATCCACAATTTTAGTAATGCGTATCAAATTGATACCTTGGTATAATAGCTCTGCATGGCTCTGTACAGCCATTTTTGTCGGAAATATAAAATTTCATTTTCGACATTTAACATAGCATATTGTAAAATCGAACATATATTTTTCAAAAATATCAAAATCTTAATCAAAAAATCGCATTCAGCTTTTAACAAATCAAATGCATAAAACTCGGCAGAAGCTAAAAATATTTTTGTTTCAAATTTTCTGCTAATAGTAGATAATCGACGAAAAGAAGGCCCTTTTCATTATAAATGAAGAAGCACTGCCGGTTTTAGATGCCCTGTAAGGGCTTTATCAGATACGGAGTCGAGAAATTGGCTCTACGGATCTGTTGAAGAGACAGGCCAACGATCCGATAAATTTAAAGCCTGACTCAAAATAGGTGGCTCAAATGACCGAGAAACTACTTGAAAAGGGGACTGTCGACTGTCTGAAGGCAACGTTTGAGGACGAATTGGATGCAGAATCCTCTATGCCGATGGGGTCAGCGTCGGGACTATCTCCGAGTTGGGCAGCTGCCTGGACCCCATGACTCTGGACGCAGAGGAATGGGCTTAGGCAGCTTCTATGTCCGAGGTGGAAGACCTCGACCTAACCCCTATCAACAATGAATGATGAGGAAGGTACTGCAGATCTCCACACCATACCAAAGCAGCATCAGCTGCCCTGCTTCTCCGCTTGTCTAGAACAGAGGAAGAGCTAATCCTAATCCAAGGACCATGGGTTGCCAACAATCGGTTTGTGGGTTACGTACCAATGGATGCAGACTGATAGTACCCGACGGCTTACACAAGCCACGTGTCTGTATTGTTGTCAAGAAAACCACTAACGTCTTTTTACTACACAATTTCTGTGACAAGGAAAACATGGCTGTTGCAGGATAACATGCTGGTTTGTTTCCTACTACATGGCGTATGATCATGTCACTAGCCATCTATGCGACATTGTCAAGGGTGTTGTGGCTAAAGCCATGAAAATTGGTGAACCTCTTTTTCTGAGGGCTGACTTTAATGCTCATAATGAAGTAGAGGGTAGCTCTTACTCAAATGGCCGAGATGAGGAACTTTTTGATTTCATCATTGCCCACCACATTTTCATCGCCAATACTAGCAGCGAACCGACCTTCTTTTACTCAAACCGTAAAGAGGTTCTTGACGTGAAGTGGGCGGCACTCGCATCTTCTCCGTGCCTGGAGGGTTTCACAAGAGTGTTCATTATACGAATAATAGGTTCATATCGTTCAACGTGGCTGACCGGAGATCATGGAGATCAGCGCCCAGCGAAGAGAGTGTAGGAAGGATTTCAATAGCTCGAAAAATCGAATGACTGGTCGCTGTATAAAACGAAGTTGAGGGCTTTTAAATATGCCGTACGCAAGGCAAAGAGTATCAGCGAGGCAAATCACCTTCGTTAGGTTTTAAGCACGACACCGAAGATTATGTGGTGCATCATGAATTCTGAGGGCATTTAGACTAGCTCGAGCGCAGGTGCTGTAAACGTTCTTTTGGACGCACAAATGGAGCAAGCTAGGAGCTCAACACCGTCATTCACAATATCTAATTCTCAACTGAAGAGAGCTATTAACTCGTTTGAGCCGTTTAAATCCCCGGCCCCTGATGGCGTCCTTGCTGCTGATATCCAGCAGACCATGGAAGTATCGCTACTATGGCTCAGAGAGATTTATAACGCTTGCCTGCGCTTATCGTATGTTCCATAAAGCAGGGAAAGTTTTTATTGTTAAGCCAAAGGACTATCGTCCAATAAGTCTTAAATTTGTCCTGCTTAAAATTTTGGAAAGGATTTTGCAATTTTGCAACGAAATCATTCGTAATTCCTCAAAGACTGCTGCATAACCCTTAGGTAAGACGGGAAACGCATTCAATATTAGAATAAAATAGGTTTCAGCAGCGGCCTATGTGTTTTGAGGGTTAGAAGAATTCACCTACTCAGCTCTATATAAATTATTGTACATTATAAATTATTATATATTATAAATTATCGTACATTTTTTATAGTTCCTGAGCTACTTTTTTTCTTGTCCGTTTCTAGAGTCACATCATGCTTATACCCAATTTGAAAAGAACGTCAAACTTTTTCGAAAGAAAATGCTGCTACTTACATTTATATAACAGTATGATAAAATTGTGCAATCAAACTTTTCTGTTTGAAATATAATGTAATGGAAATTGAAAAAAGTGATTGTTGTGAACACACGTTTTCGTGCAGGTAAATTAAAATTGAAAAAAGTATCAATTTTTGGGATAACGTATCATAGTATCATCCAGATTTTAAAACACCTCTTGGACCATTCCCTCCACAAATAAGACAATTACTCAAACGTAGGAATGAGGCTAGGAGACAGTGGCAAAGAAATCGAGTAGATACAAATAAAAATGCCTATAGAGCCTTATGCAATGAAGTAAAAGCCAAAATAATCGAATTTAAGAACATTAACTGGAATTTTAAGTTACAATCACTGCGGAAATCATCGAAGCCTTTCTGGAACCTAAGCAAAACATTACGCAAGCGATTTCATTTCATTCCTCCTCTGAAAGAAAATAGCTCTTTAGTTATACATTCTAAAGAAAAAGCAGAGACAATAGCTAGGAAATTTACATCATTTCATAAGCTTACAACGAATGACAATAGCGAAATTAATGAAACAGTTCAATCAAGTATGACCACGGTCCATAATGCAAGAGTAACAACCAAACTATTTTTTCGACCTAAAGATGTGAACTACATTATACAGAAACTGAATACAAATAAATCAGCAGGGGAAGACGAAATAAAACCCGTGGTCTTGAAACACCTACCCAAAAAAAGTATAATCTTCCTTGCTCATATATTTAACGCTTGTATCAATATAGCATACTTCCCCGATCTTTGGAAAACTGCCAAAGTCATACCAATACTTAAACCAAATAAAAGTCCGGACATAGCAGAAAGTTATCGGCCCATCAGTTTACTTAACGGATTATCGAAAATATTTGAGAAGCTCATCAATGGTTTACTAAGTAAGTTTACGGTAGATAATCACATCATTCCCGATTTCCAATGTGGCTTTCGACCAGGGCATAGTACAGTTCACCAACTTAAAAGAATACTTACCGACGTTAGACGAGGATTCGAAAGCAGGAATTCTACAGGCGCTATATTTTTAGATGTACAAAAAGCATTCGACACTGTCTGGCATGATGCTTTAATACATAAAATGCTCAAATTGAATTATCCAATTGAATTAATAAAAATTATTGATAGCTTTCTAAGCAACAGGAAATTTTTTGTTTCCATAAATTTTGAAAACTCATCTCAATATCGTTTACCAGCAGGAGTACCACAAGGATCAGTATTAAGTCCAACGCTTTATAATATTTATACTAGTGACGTTCCTCATATTCCAATGTGCAAGCTTGCATTATTCGCTGATGACACTGCCATATACGCATCACACACTGATCCTCGACTGATCATAGATTATCTAGAACAGGGGCTGAGCAAACTTGAAAAATATTACTCTTCTTGGAAAATCAAGATCAACATCAACAAAACTCAAGCTATATTTTTTACTAGGAGTCGTTCCGCAAAATACTTACCTGACAGGCCTATACAATTACATGGCGAATACATTGATTGGAGTAACAACGTGAAGTATTTAGCTTTCATCTTAGACACTAAGCTTACCTTGAAGGCACATATAATAGATCGCCAAAGCAAAAACTCAGCTTTGATAAGATCATTATACCCGCTCATCAATCGCAAGTCATTACTGAGCCTAGAAAACAAACTACTACTATACAAAGTGATTTTTCAGCCTATGCTACTATATGCTGCTCCGATACTAATAACAGCGGCAAAAACTAATCTACAAAAACTTCAAACATCACAAAACAAAATTCTAAAACTTATGTTCAACTTCCCTCCTTGGCACTTACGACTTACAAACAACTTCATAAGCTTATTAATTCGTGCTTCATGCTGGACAACCCACTCATCAACACCTTGTATACGTGATTATGTATATATCTTTAATATTATAAGTCTAGCAAGCTAAGATCTATTTTAAGTTAGCTCATAAAATCATCCTTGTTTTAAGTTTTATCTTAACCACATCAATGAGGTTTTTTCCTTAACTTTTCCTCTACCTAGCGAATAAACAGATAAACACACTAATAAAATTTGTAAAGTATAAGTCTGAGTTGTAAAGGTAATATTTAAGCCTGATCTCTCTAAAATAATACTCATGTATCTCAGCTAAGTATAGAATCTATTGATAATGAGAAATAAATTGAATTGAATTGGTATCCAAAGTGGCAGCACTGGGTCTGAGTTGACCTCCTCACAAAGAGCCTGCCATTTGGCACGTTTGCTCCTCGTGATGGCTTTGGTCAGCTTCCTCTTTGCCTCAATGTGGGCAGCAGATAGTGTAGCCATTCCCGGCGTGATCCTGGCTCGCTGCGCCCTGTGCCTGCACGCCAAAGCGATACGTCGCCGTTCGGCGATTTTATCGTTCCACCAGTTCGCATGTTACTTCCTACGAAAGGGTTTACGTTTGGGCATTGAAGTTTCACGCGCACTGAGGTCCCAGATGAAAGAGACTCCCCTTCCAAGCTCGTTTCGAGCTTGGAACTCTCCAACGTTGGACACTCCAACGCCCTTGCATTCAAGTCACCCCCTACGATGACGTTGCCGGCGATACCACGGAGAGAGTCCTCCAGTGAGCTAAGCTTCCCTCCGAATTCCTGCATTGAGTCATTCGGAGACAAGTAGCAGTTCACAAAGGTGATTACTCCGTATATAACCCACACGTGACCATTTCCTGAGCCGCAGCCGCCGGTACGGGCCTTTTACCCGTCAGCGATCCAAATCGCCGCGTATCCCGTAGCATCTGCCAGCCAAACGGACGAATTCCGCCTCCTTTAAGGCTCCCTGATCAGACGATATCGCAGATTAGCTGTACGAGGGGGTCAACTATCGAAAATAGATTCTCACGATTTGTAGCTAAATGCAGCATTTCTTGTAATCCTCTTATAGCATCTCTAACAAACGTTTAGGTTTTTAAGCAATTACTCTCTACCTTTAAATATTTACTATAGGTATAAGTTAGTCTAAGCTAGTCAGTAAGTTCTCCTTTATACTAAAACATAAGGTTTTTGTAATCTTTTCTACTTAACCAGCGCCAATATACATTAAAGACTCTATTTCTATTAAGGTTTCCTTATAGATTAAGTGACATAGTTTTAAGGACACTCTGTTCAAACCCTAGGTATGTGATTATTGTGAATACTAAATACTCTCTTATATTGAATAAAGCCATTATTATTATTAATATTAATATTACTATTACTAGATATTACAGTCCCATCGCGTAATACTTCTGACTTACCCTCAGGTGATACAACAACTTTACCTTTCACCAAGCACTCAAATTTAGATTTTATAGTCAGAAAAAAAAATAATTTATAGAAAAGTATCTTAAATTTTATCCACCCCGTCATTGTTTTCACCACACAAAGAGAGAAACCATAAGAATAAATTGAAAAACACTGAAACGAAAAAAAAAAACAGGAATAAATAAACATCATTGCCAAAGTAATTCAACATGTAGATCTGATGGTTGCGTTGGATCGGAAAGAAAATGATTGGGGAAGGGGGCGGCTCCATTGAAACTTCATCTAACCAGCCACCCTCCTACAACCATCACATCCACCATTCCTCTGATGATGAGCTACGACCGTAAAGCTCTCTTCTGATTTATTGATTTTATGTTACGTTCACTGAAACTTGGATGGGTGCCTATCTAGAAAACAGCAGGATATAACGTTGTTGTTGTTGTTTTTATTTTGCGATAATATGGTTCGTTCAATTTGGCAGTAGTATCGTTTTTGCATGAAAGGTCCTGTATTCTCTACCTTGCATTGCATTCATTTTCCTTGCTGTCGCTTGACTGACTGGCTGACGAGCGCTACGATTTACATACATACATAAGCATTTATACATTCACAAATCTTCAACCGGTTGGGAAAAAAAAAATATTTTCAACGCATGATGAAACATCTGAAACATGCTTTTATATTTTACTCAGCGATGTTTCCTCTTCTACTTGTTTTCAGTAGATTTTTCAGTATTCATGCTCCATTTTTTTTTTGTATCTGAGTACATTTTATTCATTGGTGGTTTCGTTGTCTTGTTAAAGGATATAAAATACGTACGCAAAAAGTGGTAGAAGACTGGGTAAATAAATAGCTAGCCAAGAAGGGTATAGAACTGTTAGAGGAATAAGCACTGTGAATGCTTTTTCACGTCGTACTTTTTTTTTTTTTGAAACGTTATTTTTGCTTCATCTTTTGTATTTACTCCTGTTTTGTGTATATCCACTCAAAACAGCAGCGGCAGCAGCAGCTTCATCTCTGTATGATTTTATCTGTATCTAACAGCTTTTTCCTGCTTTTGTCCAGGCAAGCTGAAAGCTCTTTAGCTTTGCTTTCATGAAATTGGGTTTTAAAAAATAAAGATGCATGTCGGGTACCTATACATAATCTCTTCTCTTCCCAAACACTACTCTTGTCAAGAGCATAATCTGACTGACATGGCATTAAAACATTGATGGAGAGAGAGAGAGAGGGAGTCGTTTTAGGCTGTTGTCGTTGTCGCCGACGCCATCATCCTTGTTGCCTTCATTTGGAGGTTCTCAGAAATGAAAAATACAGCACTTGTGTTTCTACATGAAAAAGCGACGAAGAGTTTATGCTTTTAATGAAAATTAATGGGAAAATGTTTTGACTGCACTGAAAGAAAAATCTTGGTAAAATCAACAATTTTCCTTAGTTGTTTTTGCGTCAACTACGAGCTATAGTTAAAACAACCATAAAAAAATAGTTGATTTCTTTTATGCACCATGATGCGTGGTTGATAAACAACGTCCGTGGTGCAAAAAAAGTAAGCAACCACAAACAATAGTATTCCAACCATATACATAGTACGAAATATAGGCAGGGGAGGCGTGAATGCCGCAGCTGAATTTGGTGAATCACAATGCAGCGACAATGTCGCTGTCAATGCAACCAAGGCACCAACCAAATTCATTTTTTTTTCTTTTGTATTGCTAAATCCTGTTGTACGAGGATTAGGTTGGCTGATCACAATACACACAATACGCTTGTCTATTCCAACAGACCATTCAACCTAATTCAAACAGATTTAATTTAACCTAGTGGTGATGCCAACCTATGGTAGGTATCAACGCTAGCGGTGCGGCAAAATTAGAAATTTGGCAAATTCTGCCGCTGCCGCAAATTCGGCCGCAGCCATTGTGCGCGTTACCATACAAAACAGTACATTCTAATTTTTTGACTGCGCTTTGCCGCAGCCCACTGCTTTGCCACAGCGGAAAACGCTGTATTTTGAACAAAATAGCGTCATAAAACGTAATATAAAGGCTTCACAGCATAACATGAATATGAATTATATCGAACAGCAAACCGAACACAATTTTGCCATGTATCATTTGAAACTTCTATGATAGAATAGGAGCATGAGTATGAGGAGTATGAAAAATCTTGGAAAAAGAAAAATCTTGGTAAAATCAACAGTTTTCCTTAGTTGTTTTTGCATCAACTAGGGCTATAGTTAAAACAACCATAAGAAAATTGTTGATTACTTTTATGCACCATGACGCGTGGTTGATAAACAAAAAAAATTTCATTCGGAGCATGAAAAGCGTCCAAATGTTGAAACCATTCTACATTGCGTAGAATAATTCCAAAGACGTTGCTCACTGAATTACGTTTGTTGAAATCAACTATTGCAAAGTAGTTTAAGTACCATAAAAACTGTTGATAATTTGAAACGTTGAAGTTTGATCTATTTTTCGTGGTTACGAAACAATTAAAACAGTTGATTTCATGAACTTTGCGATATTTTTTGTATAATCAGAGCCAACTACTTTTATATCGTTAAATTAACTATATTGACATAGTAAAAATAACTATTCTAACGATTTTGAATGAACATTCAACGTTTAATGTTCGTTTAACGATTTTGAATGTATCGTTGCAATACTATTAAAAATAGTTGAACCAACCAAGAGTTTTTCTTTCAGTGTGTAACATTTTTATTTGTTCGGTTGTCTTTGCTCTGACATTTGGTTTTTATCTGTGGTATTAATTAAATAAGTCGTCATGTCGTTTTGACAGGAATTCTGGTTCAAAAATTGCAAAGAAATTGAGTGTTTAGTTTTGTCAAAATGTCAAAAACAAAAAAAAAACAAAAAAATTAACTCAGAGCAATTTAGATGAATAAAGTACTTACCGATTCCAAGTGATCGCTGTTGAAATATTTTAAAATTCACCATAAAAATCAATCCAAAAATACTAGCTACATAACAGCTACAAAAATCCTATTGTCCGATATCAGCCTCAACCGCGGACAGGCAAAAAATATAATCGTTGGAACAGGTATTTTTCTATACTTGTTCTAGTTATACCTTAGTATGGGAAAATCCTAGTACGACCCAACTCTAAGAACGACCACCGTCACAGGCGTATTAAATCAAACTCCACAAATGATTCGATTTACTGAATTCGAATACTTCCCCCCTACGCTCCCATTCGAATACTTTCCCCCTATCATTCGCTCCCATTCGAATACTTCCTCCTACGCCCCCAGTCCTATTTTCCCCCTACGCTCTCATTCGAATACTTTCCCGCTACTCCCTAGCCTAACCTTTCCCCTACGCCCTTAGCCCTTATTTTTCCCTAAGCCCCCAGACCTAATCTTCCCCCTACGCTCCCATTCGAATACTTCCCCCTACGCCCACAGTCCTCATTTTCCCCCTACGTTCCCATTCGAATACTTTCCCGCTGCTCCCCTAGCCCTTACTTTTCCCCTACGCCCCTAGCCCTTACTTTTCCCCTACGCCCCCAGTCCTAACTTTCCCCCTAAGCCCCCAGTCCTAACTTTCCCCTAAGCCCCCAGTGATAATTTCCCCCTATGCTCCCATTCCAATACTTTCCCCCTATGCCCCTAGCCCTAACTTTTCCCCTACGCTCCCGGCTGAATAGAATATTATTCGAATGGGAGCGTAGGGGGAAGTTAAGGCTAAGGGTGTCGGGGGAAAGTATTCGAATGGCAGCGTAGAGTGAAAGTTACGCCTAGGGGCGTAGGGGAAAAGTATTCCGCCGGGAGTGTAAGGGAAAAGTATTCGAATGGGAGCGTAGGGGTTAAATTTACGGCTAAGGCCATAGGGGGCAATGTTTCAAATCGGTAGCGTAGGAGGGAAATTCACGGCTAGACAATGTTTTCGGCCTCGAGCGTACGGGTTAAATTTACGACTAAGGGCGTAGCGGGAAATGTTATTGACGCCATCTGGTCTCTCTTAAAAATAGATACACTTGAAGCTCGTAGATGTTACTATGATGCTTCGTTTTTGTTGAGCATAGTTAACGGGGTCGTTGATGCTCCAGATATCTTGCAAGAAAACCCACTTTGGGTACCAGCAAGAAGTACAAGATCTAATAATCTCTTTCACATTCAGATTTGTAGAACCAACTATGTATGTACAAAGTTCACCAATTGAACGATTGAAAACTATCGGAAACGACGTAGCTTCTCATTTCAATGTATTTAATTGTATTGCCTCAGTAAATGCAACAGTGGAGAGTAAAAATACTAGGTATCAGTACGCACAAATTGCACACTAAACACAAAAGAAGAACGCATGCCATGCATTGCTTCACGGGCGGGAACGCGACTACTAAAGTCAGAACCAACAATCATATAACTTAAAGATTAGGCATTGATACAGGAAAAGTGTCCGTGATTCGAGGGAAGGAAGATGTAGGAACGAAAGACGGTCACTGAGGGGATGGTAGGAAAGCTGAAATTTCAAGAATACGGTACGAGTAAATTTGGGTTGAACAGACTCCAACGCAGTATTTAAGTAGACACCACCCTTGACAGCAATATTAAAGAACACTGCGTTTCTGAACAATAGAAAGAGAAGTGGTCCAAAGATAGACCCTTGCAGAACACCTGAAGCAGGATAAAAAGGAATTGGAGAGCAAGAATTAACAGTTACAAAACATTTATAACCAAAGACGTAAGAGTTGAACCAGGAAAGAAGAGGAACAGGTATGCCATCCATCTTTTAGCTTTTGAAGAAAGAGGTTATGGTTGACAGAGACATAGACTTTGGAGAAGTCAATATAAAGGACGTCAACCTGCTTTCGATGAACGAGAGCGGATGTGACCGGATATTTGAAAGAAAGAAGGTTGTTTAGAGTGGATTAACCTTTGACAAAACCATGCTGCTGATGAGCTAGGGTAGGCTGGATAAAGGAGTAGATTCGCTTTCAAGGATCTTGCTGAAGCAAGAAAGAATGGAAATGGGTCGGTAGTTTGAGATGCATGCACGATCATAGGCTTCATGTACAGGAAAGATATTGGCAATTTTTCACAGAGAAGGGAAAGAGCCAGAAGATATACTTATATTGAACAACATAGAAAGAGGGACGCACAGGAATACCGTCGGAACCACTATCGGTATTGGCATGGATATCGTTCACCAGAAGTTCAATTTCTAGAGGATTTGTTCGAAATGAATGTAATCAGAGGGAAGATTTGGAGAGAAGATTGTGAGAAGAAAGAAGATAAGTAAGAAGCAAAAAGTTCACACACTTCATGCGGCGTGGAAGCAGCTGTATCACCCAAATGCATACCATTGGAGATACTAGGAGAGTTTTTCAAAAAAACGGCTGAATGACCTTAAAGATTTCGGTTGATTGGTTCTGATTGATGATTCGATGCCAGCGATGTAAGCGCACATCACCGGTCTGGTAGCTTCTTTCGCTTTAGAGCCTAATTCTGTATAAAAAAAAAGAGGTCAACAGATGAACCAGATCTTTTGTATAAATTACGAGCTGCATTTTTGGCTTTGAGTGTAACTGCAACATCATTAACCAAGGAGCATAATTCAGTTTTTTTAGACGATGAATTGGTGTGAACTTCGGAATATGGTTTGAGAGGAAGGTTGGACAAAGTAAGGTCCAGAATTCTATTGCTGGCATTTGATATGTTGTTTAACTGTGAAAGGGAACAAAGCGACAGAAACATTGATGTTATTAAAGAGACGCCACAAGTTGAGATGGTAGCTGAATAGGAAGCATCCCAATCTAGAGTAGGGAGGATTAAAAGCACCACATAGCAGAACGTAAGCGGTGGAAAAAAGACTGTTGAGGTAAGAAGAGATTTCTGCAAAGAATCGTTCGTAAACTGACAGAGGAAGATTGCAGGGGATATATATAGAAGCGACGACTAAGTTTTGGGGCAGAAGGTAAGAAAATACGCTTAAAAATACGCCCAACAGGAGGACAGGGAGGGAAATCACGACGGAGTATTCCGTTGAGTGCCTTATCAATTGCTTTGAGAACACCACCTCCATCGGTTAATCCGGTTCGGTTAACTGAACGATCTCGGTATTACAAAAAACTGTGTAGTACGGTAAGATTTCCGAATCGAAAATGTCATCAGGAAGCCAGGTTTCTGTAAGACATATTATATGTTCTGAAGCTAAAGTGGCAGAGAGCCTGAATTAGTTTTGGTCCTCAAACTGCCGACATTTTGATAATAAAGTCTTAATTTGAAGTTCTGTAGCTGCTTGCTTCTCTCCGATGAAAATTCCATCGAGGAATTCTGTTGGATTCTTTAACTACAACACCAGGAGGCCAGAAGTTGATGCCAGCAGATACGGTAATACGAAAAGATGTCACTTCCTGATTCTGTAAGTTGTTGGGCGTCAGATTTTTGCAGAGAACAAGTGGTGACATGCAACCAAGCTTAGAGGCCGCAAATTGATTTATAGTCTCGGTTGAAGTGTTATAGTCAATGCAGGAAATGACCACCTGATGCGGTGGGCTTACCACTTTGACGTGGGGTAGTGCACCGTTTAGCCCAGAAGATTCGACATGCCCAGAATTTTCGACATGCATTTTGGCAGACTATTGACAAGTAACCCTTCAGTAATTCACAATATATATATATATATATATATATATATATATATATATATATATATATATATATATATATATATATATATATATATATATATATATATATATATATATTTATGTATCAGTTGCAATAAAATACTAGATAGAATCCCACGCACGGAGCAAAATAATTTCAGCTATCTATTAATCGAGCCTTGATATCAAGGACACAATTTCCATAAGCACAATTTTACTAATTGCGAGGTACAATTTAAATCTAAGACTATAATTCATTACAACATACAACAACAATCATACATATTTCCGCCTTCCCATTATGCATTGTTACAAAAAGACAGGCCGCCGTTTTTCTCCCTTGTAGCATCGTCGAACATTTTTCACTTCCTGTCCACTGCAAAACATATCGTTCAATCATCCATTGAACAAACTACAAGTAATAACGTTAACGAAATGTTGTTTATCTAATGGACTGGATAATTTTCACGTTTAACAGCAAAAAAAAATAAATAAAATTTGATGTCCAGCTCGTTATTGCTTTTGTGTGTGTGTGTTTGTGTGTAGACATTGTGAACATTTTATTTGAATTGGTTTTGATTCTCGTAGTGGACGATTGACTACTGCTTTCGATTATTTCTATTTACTTGGCTGCTATCGGCCAAATATAAGAAATTAATTTCTTGACAGTCAATAAAGAATGCTAGTAGTTAGGGCGTGTGTATTTTGTGATGCAGCGAATAATTTGGAGCGGTTTTATGAAAATATCTGACAAAGTCCTTTGTAATGGTTACTTGTCAATAATCTGATGTTAGATTTGTATTTTTTGTATAAAAAATATATTTATAATTGGAATTTATGGAAAATATTTATAAAATTTAGAAGCTTTATAATTATATTATATCATATTATGTATATTATATTTAATATATAATTATAATATATGTTAAATATAATAAACATAATTTTTTCTCAGCCTCTTAGAATTTTTCCTAGAGCTTTTTGTTTATTTGTTTCTATGTTGCCATGATTTGTTCTCAGATAGCTAGAATTTTTAATATTTTGTAAGCTCTCTTGATTTTTTCTTAGACTTCCAGAATTTTCCTAGATTTCCTTGATTTTTTATAAGCTCCCATGATTTTTTCTTTGACTCTCGGAATTTTTATTCGAGTTCTTTGATTTTTTTCTGAATTCCCATGATTTTTTTTTTCCAGACTCCTAGAGTTTTTTCCAGAGCCTTTTCAATTTTGCTAAGCTCATTCAATTATTAAAACCCTATTTCGCAGAAATCATCAACAGCTTCTAGTCATACCATCCAGAATCACAAACCATAGGGACCAAAAAGTTCAGTCGAGTGCATCAAACCAACAAACAGCAGATTGGCCCTGAAACAAAATTTTGCAAGTACCCTTTTTTTCGTACACTACGTTCTATTTGAAAATTTAATATCAAACCGCAAATGCACGTGTCAGATTTTTTCTTTGAATTTTCGAAATAAAAGAGATCAAAGTGACTGAAGAACAATCTTAATTTTTATTTCATTGCCGATTTAATTCGAATGGGGATAAAAGTAGTGAAGTGTTTTATCGCTTTAATTTTTTTTTATCTCGAGAAATATAACAAAAAATTATAAGCTGTAGTTTTATTTGGCATTTTAATATTACTGTTCTTTTATGCTTGCTTTAAAATTTGCATCTAAACCGAAAAATGTATCTCTTATGCCGATATGTGGGAATCTGCATGAGAAAAGTATCATTTCAAAATGAAAAGCGCTTGTTACACACCCGTCAATCAACTTTCAAAGGACACAGTGCATTACGATTTTAAATCTGCAAACCCACTCCAACCATGTCATCGAGACGTGACTGAAATCAGCAGATGACAGTTGAATGAAATTCAATGAGACAAATAAAAAAAAATTAAAACCTGAGCAGAAAACCCAAAAAAAAAACCAAAAATAAGGCAAAAAAAAAGAGTTCAAAATTAAATTAAGAAACTGTCAAAACGACAAGATACATCAAATCAGATATGCACTCAATCTCTATCAACGGATCCGATCAACTAACTGAACTACATAGATACACACATATGGAAAAAATTATGCAGACATACGAAATGAAAATGACCATAGAACCTGAACTGAACTCACCTGGACTGGCCGAGACGAGCTTCGCATAGGATCACGACCTCCTGCCGTTCTTGTTTTGAAATTGACAACAATGTAATCAACGTCATCAGATTATTCAGTCCGAAGATGGTGAAATTAGGAAAAATTTAGAGCAGAAAAAATAGGAATCAATGACATTCAAATGTATGAATTAACCGGAATCATCGCGGTCATAATCTTGTGAGAGAGAAAAAAATAAAAAAAATAATGTACATACTGGTTTGTGGGGTTTGTATTGATATGCTCCTTATTTCACTGTGTGATATTTCCTTATGAATAATGATGAAATTTTTGGTTCTTTATATGGCTTATTTTCTGAAAGGTATCCATACGTAATCACTGCGCACTGCTCAAATATTACCCGTGAAGCAGATGGACGTATGATCTCCTCCACAGTTGACACAATTTTCAATTTGCAAGTCTACTGTGTCGCAAAGTCCGAAAAAAATTGTAGAAGAAAATACAAATTAGCTCCGTGCAATTGAAGCAGAAAATAAAATTCTTTTGTCAAAAAAATAAATTTTTGAGAAACAAAATAAACTACCAGAAAAATTTTGATCGCGAAATTCAATTTTCAGAGATACACAATGTGCCCAAAACTTACAATTATCGAGGGGCGTTCAATGTCGGAGGATTGTGGCGGAGACCACAGTATAATAGTTTGTGTATGTTAGAAAAAAGATTAAATCTTGAAAACAATTTATTTTTCAATACATTTGTTTGATCGGGAAACGAGTTTTTCTATTCCCTTAAAAAAATAATTTTCTTCTTGGCCTGAAAAATGCTCATTTACAGCGGACTTGAGCTGATTATCGTCAGCAAATCGCTTTCCCCGGAGGTCTTTTTTTAAATTTGGGAATAAAAAGCAGTCACTGGGGGCCAGGTCTGGGCTGTAGGGTGGGTGGTTCATTTCCTCGAACCCGCACTCTCGTACAGCAGCCTTGCAGAGCCTCGCAGTTATAGCCTTTTATTTGTTTTACGTCCGTTCCTGCAATCAAGCTTATCAGACGGCCCACCATTAGGGCTGGGACTGTACGACAGTCACCGTCGACTGAGCAAACAAGGCAAGCCTTGCTATTCGTGTCTGCCAGTGTGTGCTGGGGGGCGAGCCCAGTCACCATACTGATAAATGCGAGGTCTACTCAAACCTCTGCTATACTATAGAGTATAACACCCGGCCATATACGCAGTTTCACGTCGCCTCCGGGGACTTTAACCCTGGCAGACTAACCAAGCGCCGGTTTGGATTGCTACGTAGATGGAATGTAGCATTCTCCCCGGATTAGGCTCTAAAACCACAGCCACCGCGTTGCTCCCACTAGGGGGCCTATCCCAGCGGTAGGGCTGGACCGAAGTCCAGGGGCTCCCTACCACCCGCGGTCTCGTGTCTTTTACAACCCCGGTAAATTGGTTGGTTATCCTCTTGTGACTTCTCGCGGACACATAGAGGACCTTATTTTTCGTCGTGAGGATGTGCATTGCAATTTCTCCGCCACAATCCTCCGACACTGCCACCGCGCACGGTGTTTGTTTTCCTCGGCACTAGGCCGTCAAAATCATACTTGGTTCCTGTTATTTCAGATTAAATGCATGTTCTTCTTCTCATAGCTATATTGCAACTTTCCGCCCATTTCGTGTTTACTTTGCTTATCCCTCCCTTGGAAATCGTCAACATTTCAATGACTACTCTGTGCTACTGTTAGTTCAACTGTACTATATTCTTCCTCTTCCGTTCTACTATAACCTTCGTTACCTCAAAAACCTCCAAGAAACTTCCCAAACCTCAAAAACCTCCAAAACCTACTTAAACCTTCAATTACTGCAAAAACTTCAAAACCTTGGAAAACTACATATTTCCATTCATGTTGCGTTTTGTCATACTTGGACTACTAATTCTGGGAGCAGCAAAATGTTCGTTCTTTCTTACTACTTTGCTTCATTGTCTGGATTCTGTCTGTTTTCAACTGGTTGCCATTCGTCGATGCCAGTTCGTGTGTTCACTCACACGCACCGCATCGATGGCTAATTACTCCACTAGGCCACTCAAGCCATCTTACTTTGTCAACCAATATCCAATGAAGGAAATTAGCGACATTTCGTACGTCTTTGGGTAACTTCATGTTTCATACCGGCTTTCAAATTTATCATCAGTTGCGCCTTTGCCCTTGTTTATCGTCTAGATACAATTTCGATGTTCACCAAGTACATGCATTAAGTTTTCCATAGCAGGAACCGTTCTGAGGTTCTACGTACTACCAAAAACCGGCCGACAGCGACAATGCTCGGGTGAAAAATAGTAAAGTCCTGACAAAGCCCTCCCCACGACCACCTCAACCTACTCCATCTTGCTTCCACCACTCCACTTCCTTCTGCTTACTCCACCTCATCTCCAGTTGTTCACCATATTCTACCTTCAGTCATCATCACCTTCATGCTAGTCTATCTGTCTATCTACTTGATCCCTGCTGATAGCAGTATCGTTCGAAATAAGAGTCCAGGAACTACTACTTCGAGTTTCCTTCCGCCTTCAACTCTACTTGAACAGTTATCCCTGACACCTCCATGGAGAAGTGAAGGGAGTCACGCTCCCTGACCCTCCATACACTAGCCGAGGAACATGTGGGATGCCACCCCTTTTGTACCCGTTGCGATTACCGAAGGAAAAGCAGGGGTCCTCCTCGCACGAATCTACCAGGGCGGGTTTACCTGACGAACATATTTAGTTCGACAAGCGCTTTTTCTCTGATCCCTTTTTATGCCACTGCATAGACTCCTGTTTACTCTCGGGGTCATAGTGATAAACCCACGTTTCATCACCTGTAACTATCCTTTCGAAAACAGTTGCTGGATCGTCGCCACACTAGAGATGGGACTGCTCCTGCGATCACTGCTACTAATCGCACTGCTCTTTGAAAAGAGCAGTGAGCAGTGCGATTGCTCTCTGCACATGCTGTTCAATTGCTCACTGCTCTTTTGCAGAGCAGATAGTTTTATGAAGAGCAGTGAGCAATTTGGTTGTTCGACTGCTCATTGCTCTTTTGCTGAGCAGAAAGTTTTGAGGCGAGCAGTGAGCAATTTGATTGTTTTCTGCTCATGCTGTTCAACTGCTCATTGCTCCTTTGCAATACAGAAAATTTTAAATGCTCATCTATTCAGATTCTTTTCTTTGTACCCTTACGAGTATTTTCGGACTTGCAAGTATTTTATTCAGTTATTCAAAAAGTTTTTAGGGCGAAAGTAGCTGAAATCGGACAAAATCGGCCAATTTTGGGTTAGAGCGGTTTGGGACATAACGGGCCAAGACCTATTGCTGTGATACAAAAATGTTGGTTTTGTAGGGGAGTAAGGGGTTTTTTAGCCATAGTTTGGCAAAAACTGCCTTTATGGCGCTTTAGATGATTGAAAGTGGTCGGGGAGTATATTAGTGATATTTTAAGGGCGAAAAAAATGGTTGATAGGGGAAATTGGGCAAAAACGTCCATATTTCCCAAAAATTTGCTTTTGGTCTAGCATGAATTCGGGAACCTTTCTGAGTTGTTTCAGGCGAAATTTCTATACAAGTCTAGGAAAAAGTGGCCTAGTTTCGAAGATACGGCATAAGTAGCTGAAATCGGACAAAATCGGCCAATTTTGGGTTAGAGTGGTTTCGGACATAACGGGCCAAGACCTATTGCTATTGCAATCTGAGGCTAGAAATCGCTGTATCAAGCGCAAATCGAAGGCGATGAGAAGGTAACGAGCAAACACTGGCAATGAGCAATCAAAAGTAGCGAGCGGTTTTTCGTACCCACGCAATTGCGATTGAATAGCTGCTACTCTAAACTGTTCTTTGCTCAAACTGCTCTCTGCGATCACTGCTCAGTAAAAAGAGCAGTTAAGCAAATCTATACGCCACACAGCTCTAAAAACTTCTTACAAGTGTCAACCCGCGCCTGCTTTTGAAGCGCAGTGAGCATGCGCGGCACCCATCTTGCACTGACTTTTGTAAGGTCGAGATAATCATGAAATACAGTGTGTATAGTACCAACGGATAGCTTAGTTATTTCTGCCAACATCTTGATTTTTACCCACCTGGGCGGGGGTCATCTTCGATACTTACCCTGCCTCTTTTGAATTCACTTGATCACTTCTGTACAGTCGATAATGAAGGAGCAGAGTCTTGATAAACGGCTACCATTTCTTCATGGATAGCTTTTTGTGGTTTTCCTTGTTTAAGCCCTGAAATGTGTTCGACGCGAAACGGAACGAAGTGTAAAATCCCATACAAAATCAGTCTGGCGCGGAATTTCGTTTCGTTTGGTTTTGCTCGTCAGTAATGTGTTCCAAGGCGTATAAGAGTCTTCGAAGACAACGCAGTGACTCGCTCTGAGATGGCGCTGCACAATGTATAAGATAAATTTCGCGGCCATTTAATGACCAGCTACCTTAAATTGATGCGGAAAATGTGACAGCTCATAATTTCATTCGAGTTTGCGGATATTTTATTGAAAAATGGGTGAAAATGGATGGATGAACAGCGCATCCTTGCAACAGTAGTTTTTGTTTTGCCGATAATAACATTTTTGATGCCGGTTAGTTAAATTTATATGCACCGAATTCAAATGTAATGCACTTGTTAAATGTCATCAGTGGCAATTTATACTGCCCCCGGTGTCGGGGTGCAGAACTTTATTTCGCTCGATTCCGCACAGACGTTTTCGCTGTATTTCGTTCGTCGAATACATTACTAGGCTTTAGTGAGGAATTCAATCACCGCACGATGCTCGATTTGCTGCAACATTGTCTCGTCAGTCATTTTCGTCGTCTCTGACTGGAGGTCGCAAACAAACTAATGAAGTTATCAACATGAAATTTTATATAAATACCCTCAGAAAATGTTGTTAGCTAATTATATATTTTAATTACGCACAATAATATCAAATCATCCCGATACCGAGAATACATTGAACGGTCCTCGTAAAACATATATATCATAAAATATGATTCCAATTGATTCCGAATTATAGTAACTTTTACAAAAATTGCTAGATATGTATACACATATAGATATGTTTTGTATTTTAAATTCGTCACTTAAAAATTCATATCTTTCAATTTATTTTCAGGACTGATGTTTCGTCAAAAACCTATGAGACAAGGATTAGCTGTATTTCAAAAACCAAAAAATTCATCAACAAGATATACAATCGAAATGATATCAAAACTGTACATCATTCTAAACTAATTCTAATCGATTTATCTCATACACCACTACCATTGAATGCACCCCGAACAGATAACACATCATATTACGTGCGACTTTTTACATACTAACAAAAAAATTGCATAACAGAAAATTTCCGTGGATTATATATATATCCATCATTTAAATATTTGGGGATTTATATCTATATAAATATATTTTTCGTCGTACAAGTGGAAACATTAACACGTCAAACTGATTGGAACCGGATTACAGCACCCGTTAACGCGGGATGGTGTGGATACATTTTGGAAAATGCCGCATGCCGGTAAGTAGTTTTTTGTTATCTTTTTTTTTAATTTATTCTATATGGTATTTTTCTAAATTTTTATATATATATATATATATATATATATATATATATATATATATATATATATATATATATATATATATATATATATATATATATATATATATATATATATATATATATATATACATATTTATTATTGTTTAAGTCGCGTGACAAAAGTTCATTCACTTTCAATTGACGGGGGTACAGTTAATACATTTTTAATTTAGTGAAATATATTCAGTACGAAAGGACCTTTTTGTTTGATATAGTATACCATTTTTTTAAGTCAAATTCATACTATTTTCCAGTCTAATTCATATTTTTTTCCAAATCAAATTCGTAAATTTTCGATATCAATTCCCAAGTTTTCAAGTAAAATTCATATTTTTTGAGTCAAATTAGTAGCTTTTTTCGACGCAAATTCCCAATTTTCGCACGTTACAATCATAATTTATGAATTTCATAATCAAAATATGAATTCACCTTAAGAATTTAACTCGCGTAAACTATGAATTTGACTTGGAAAAATTATGAATTTGACTCGGAAAAAGTATGAATTTGATTCGAAAAAATTATGAATTTGACTTGGAAAAATTACGAATTTGAATCCAAAACCTATGAAATTGTATTGAAAATTTGTGAATTTGATTTGAAAAAATATGAGTTACACTCGAAAGTATTCTGAATTTGTACCAAAAATCTATGAATATTTTAAATATTATTATTATCAACATTTTAAATATTTTCCTTGCATGGAAGAAATTTTTTAATAAATTTGAGGAACCCTTCCTCGTTTTGAGGCGGAAAACCTCAATCGGTTTGAAACCCTGCTTTTCCAGGTAAAGTTTGACGTCTTCTGAAGTGAGCTTGCCAGTATGCCTTAAGGGATTGGTCGGATTAAGGTGGTGAATATTAATATCCTCATTTTCTGCAATTTCGGGGTGGATTTGAGGAATCGGGCACATATCTGTGCTGCCTTTACCTGTTTTGACGCCTTGAACGAGTGGTTTTGTATTTAGAGACTTGTCCCTGTTGCCTGAAATAAATCCATTCGCACTTTGTAGGGTTAATTTTCATACTCCACTTGGGGTAGTATTCACAAAGTTCGCGGTCGTATCTTTTGCAGTTTGAGCAAAGTCATCTTCGTGCAGTGGGCGTCCGCCAAGTAAAGAAATCTTTTGCGTATAGAAAAGTTCATTTTAACGTCATGGAAGCTCAAGATATCAGATACGAGGGAAGACCCAAAAGTAACGGGACTACTTTTATAATGATTTATTTACCATATTGCAGATATTTACAAATAATAATGAATCTCTTTCGAAGTATTGTTCATTAGAAGAAATACCACTTATCCAATCTTTTGTCCGCTGACTGAAAAAAGAATGAATCCATTTCAAAAAATAAAATAATAAGAAGTTAATGAGGAAACATATATTTAATTATGTAAAATAAGTATATAATAAAGTAAAACAAAGTAGAGAAAAAATAGAGAAGAATGAATCCATTATAAACAAGAATAGAAAATAAAATTAATTAGAAACCAAAATTTTACTACTAACCATATTTTTGAAGATGGCAATAGAATGTGGAACAGGACCAAATTGAAGACTGGTATGAGTGCGTAAACGGGAGAGTACAAGAAAGTGTCAGTACGAGCATACGCTACTTTAAATAAAATGGAGGATCTGATTGGCCTTACGGGTTGCCGCCCAATGAACAAAGATGCAAAAGAGGAAGGTAGGTAAACGCGACAGATTTTTAAGAGGAAACTCTCATCCAAAAAAAAAACTCTTCGCTGCTCAAGTAGGGGAATGCTAAGAAGAAATATACGTTCAGCGTAGGGTATATACGGCCGACTATATTGAAAATGTAAAGTGCGTGTAAACCTGCGCTGAACTGATTCAATAGTGTCAGAGAGGTATTTGAAACACGATGACACCACACTTGACTGCAGTATTCAAGCACAGAATAGACGAGGGTAATAAACAGGCGGACACAAATAGAAATACTAAATGAATTGTGGCAGGAACGCGCCACGAAGCCAGCAATCCGAGAAGCTTTTCTAGTGACACTAAGGACATGCATATCGAATTTCAGTTTGCGATCAAATATGACTCCAAGATCTGATACAAGAGAGGATAGTGCCATCAATAGCATAAGGAAAGACATGAGTGTTAAGTTTAAGGGAAAAGGATAAAGAAAAACACTTCAAGTTACACTAACCAGAGAGAGGATACAAATCATCCTAAAGAAGCAGAGAGTCAGCAGTATTCTGGATCACCCGGAAGATTTTTAAATCATCTGCATATAGAAGACACGAAGACTTAAAAACACTGGAAAGTTCATTGATAAATAGATTGAACAAAAGTGGTCCTAAGATGGAACCTCGAGGTACACAAGAAAAAGGGGCGAAAGATGAGGACGACAAGCCAAAGAGGGAGACAACTCAAGTGCGATCAGTTAAAAAGGAAGAGATCCAGTAAAGCAAAGGTTCTCGAATGTCATAATGTTTCATTTTGATAAGAAGCAGCGTATGATTAATAGTATCAAAAGCTTTGGCAAAATCAGTATAAATGACATCAACTTGATTGTTGCTGTCAATTGCAGAAGCGAATACATGAGTAAACTAACAAGGTTCGTAAGGGTGCACCAGACCATTTACAAAGCCATGTTGTTGCGCTGCAAAGACACAATAGAGGGTATCAGAGATACGATTGAAAACGAGGCGTTTCAAAATTTTCGAAAGGCAAGGAAGAATGGAGATAGGGCGATAGTTAGAAGCAAGGTTATGTTCGCCAGATTTGAAAATGGGAAGAATGTTAGAGAGCTTCCAAGAGGATGGAAACTTACCAGCACAGAGACTGACATAAGATGGCTAAAGGGACACAAGGGAACTCTCTCTCTCTGGCAGTCGTCTCAAAATACCCCAAGTAATACTCTTGATTCACCGTCTCACCTCCTGGTACAAATTCTTTGTGTACGATTCCCTTGATGTCAAAAAAAACGTATCAACATGTTCTTCACATTCGATCTGACTTGCCTGGTTTTTTTTTTGGGACGGGGTGAATTTGAAGTCTTCAATTGGCTGGATGACTGCTTTGTCGCGGGGTCGTAACCGCATCACTAACTCTCATCACTTTTTATGACCCTAGACAAACGATCACTTTTAGGCTCATTTTTCAGCTCCTGACACACAATCAATCGGTTGTATCTTTGATCTTCTGTGAGCAGCCGTCGAATAAATTTCGCTGAAACAGGTCTCATGCCCAAGCGTTCAGTCAAAATGCGCTGAATTTAGCTCCAACTAATAACAGTAGCTTCAGATAATTCGGACTTTTGAAACACTTTCTTCATATATGCTTGTTGAAAGGTGACCAGTGCGTTGAAACGAGAAATCCACTCAAACAGTCGTGCACGACTAAGAGCTTCCGCTCCGTAAGCTTTTTGATGCATTTCAAATGAAATGCTCGGTAACCAGTATGGGCCCAAGGATAGAGCTCTGTATGATGCCAGAGTCAAGGGTAAAGAGCCAGGAATTGTTTATAAAAAAGTATGTTTGTAGAACACGACTTAATCAATAGCCTTTAATTTACTCCCGGATCGGGATCTTCTTATATTGTTCGTGAAAACTTATGAAAACTGGATGTTTTTGTTTTGGAACTCAAACCGACTGTCTGGGAAACGATTTCTTTCTTGGTCACTGATTTATTGACGACAGAACTGACAGCTCTTTCAAGAAGTGTTCCTAAGCTGAAGAGCAGTGAGATATAGGCCTGAGATTTGAGTGATCAGTGTTGTCTGTTTTTTTTCAGGATGGAAATAGTTTTCGAACTCTTTCATATACTAAAGAAGAATCCGTTTGCTTGTTGAAAATCTGCATCGAAGCGAAATGAAACAGCCTTCGAAACAGGAAATTGGACACATTGTCTGATGTGGTGACAAAATTTTCATTCAGACGTATTAGATAATGAGAATTCTGTCAAGCAGGAACTGCTGCTCTTTAACTACTATGTCTTTTGTGGATCGCAGAGCTTTATTCCTGGTCAATTTACAGATTTTTCCACCGTCAATAATAATGTCCTGTGAATTTGAAGAAATTTCTGCAAGGGATGACGTATTAGTATTTCGGTAAGGGATGAAGTATTGAAGCTTCGGAACCTAAAAAATTCACACCCTTTAATCTTCTAAGTGCCGTTTCCAAAAGTATCGAAAACTAAACAGTCAACTGATTCACTGACAGTGTTTTCCCGAGGGAGGCAGTAATTATTCGTCGGTTTTCTTGTTTTTCATTTTGACGAACTTTGTGCTTTTTTGCAACTTCTTTGGCCGCATGTCATCCACGAAATTCAGCTGGGTGACCAGTAGTATTGAAGTTAACGCAAAACACTTCAGCGGTTCTAGCGAGAGTAGGGCATTTTTTAGGTGGAGTGCTTATATGATATATCATACTTCTAGTGTACAGTTGGCTATGAAATGGCCAAATTGTTGAAAGCTGGAACAGCTGCTGGTATTCTTGGAGTTAGAAAAGAAAGAGGAGAGTTCCTTCTTGAAGTGAAAAATGTGATTCTAGAGGAAATCGTTCCCTTAAAACTGACCAGAGTCGCTGTTGTCAATCTTGAGTAGAACATTTTCATTATTAACTGTGGCTTTGCCCACTGGGACTTCTTTGGATGCTGGTGGTGAAGAACTATTTGAGAGAGGACGTATATCTATCAGTCTATACAATTGGCTCGCAGATAAAAGTATTTTTTCGAGACCGTTTACTTTTGACAAGCGTAAATGTCATCAACGTCATTTTTCGTGCATTTTTTCACACTGTCAGGATTTTTTTCTCCCTCGGATTAAGTGTTATTTTAATAATTTTCATTCTATTACATATCCATTTTATAATTTACGTTTGGCCAGTCTAAAAACTCTTATTCTCAAGAGCTTTTTTTTTAATTCGTTCTAGTTTTACTCTAATTAATTTTCCGAATTTTTCATTCTTCACTTATCGAAGATTTCATCCTGTTTTTTTTCGGGCCGAAACAATCAGTTGTTATCCTTTCGGGAGAAAATATATATTTGAACTAATGCCAGATTATCTTGGATCAAATATTGACACCAATTCGTATCAACACAAGTACAGGCAAAAATTCTCATTGCACGTACATGTCGATGTACGATGGACAATGCACACTGTACCATGGTAGTCAGGTCCAGGTCCTTGAACAGGAATTTCTTTAGAACAAAAAAAAAACTATTGTTGCGATGAAGAACAACTGTTTACTCCAGGCGGGTATTTGTTTAATACAAAATCATGGGCATACAGTAGGCTATCTATGAGGATCAGGGTAATGCGGTCAGGATAAATGGGCTTTAAGAAATTCAAAACGACAAAAGTAAATAGAAAAGAAAGAAAAAACATAAACTATTATAGAAATGTGGATTGTTTTGGGCTTATCCGTTCTCAAACTGCTCCGACATTTTTTTCTTTTTAGATAATTCAGTGTTTCGAAATGGAAGAGGAGAGGCGATGTCTACCGATAAAAAAAAATTTATTTATTAGTTTGTTCTTGGATTAGTAAGTCCTACTCTTCGATTGTCTCGAATCGAAGTAATTATTTTCAACAGTCTACTACTAAGAACACTCCAGGACATTCTTTTCTCCGAACAACTGTACAAATGAGAGGCTATCGTCAATTTCAACTTCGTTAGGTCCACAAGCGCTATCTCCTTTGTGTCAAACATCAAACGAATCATCCTGTTTCATTTTGCCTGGAATTCCATCTCAAATTCAACAATTATCCTGGTGAATTAATAACTGCTCAAAGTCGAGATTTAAGCACCTATCCATTGATGGCTCGCTGCTCTCCCGCGTCACCACTCCACAGGATTTCTTTTGATTCCCTGCTGTCGTCGTCGTCGTCGATTTGACGTCGTCTCCACGATCTCACCATCATAAGATTTGAAAGGACGATGTGATTCGGTTTTCCTGAAGCCCAGGCTGAAAAATCACAGCAACCAAAACCAGCTTTGGAATCTAAAAAGACGGTGTTGGGCTGTGGTGGTGGCGACGGCGGCCGCTTTGATTGACTTGAAATTTTTCAAGAGACTTTAATACAACTCACTCGAATCATTATATCGCTGGCTGGTTGTTGAGGCGACAACGACGACGACGACGGCAACGTTAGGCAAAGGACGATGACGACGAACGTCGTCAACAATTTCATAGGGTATCAAAAGAAAATCTCTGAAACGTGCCGGACACGCATCCACAATAATTTCGAACGTTTGAATCTTTTGCTGGCGTCGTTTGCCGCAGCTGCCCGCCCGCCACCACAATAATGTAATATGTCTCGTTTATGTGCGTGTGATTATTGTACAAGGTAAATTAGGCTCTAGTACATAGTACAGTATATAATGATATTGTTTGGACAACTTTAATTTGTAAGCCTTGCAAAACCTACTACTCGAGAGTTTCGTGAAAAGGACCATTTAAAAAAAAAAAAAAATTAAAACCCTAGCGCATCAGAACCGCTAGAAACACTAATCTTCCAAGAACAGTAGAGGATTTGTGCTGATTTTGAGTGTGTATTCTATCATTACTTACTTTTCCTACTTAAGACTAATACACCCTAAGTAATAAAAGAATCTAAGCTTATTTTAATTTCGGTGTCTTCATTGAAAGCTACTGCGGTAGAAAGGTGTTTGGGGTTGCCATCCGAAAAATGTCCAGAGCCTAGAAACTTTAAACGATTTTTACATATTTTCAATGCAAATGTTTGCAATGAAAATACTTAATGCAAGCATTTATTAGAATGAGAATAGCAAAAAAAGCCTAGTGCTAGCAGCGCTTTGCTAGCACCGAAGCCAAAAATATGTCGCATCTGCCTTACGTTGAAGTCAACCTGCTCTGCAAATTTCGTATTGATCCGATGACTGCATTGGAAGTTATAGGGATGCAAAGAAATTTAGGGCTACCATTCGCAAAAGTTTTCGAATTTTCATGATTTTAATATTTAGTGTTTATTTTCACTATAAGATCACTACGATTTGTAAATTCTATGCTAAAATCGCTTACTAAAGGTATGTCAAAAATATACAAAAACAACCATAGCTGGCAACCCTATCATTGTACTGAACTTAAATTTCTACTGAAAATTGCTTAAAATAAGTCTAATTTGCCATTTGAATTTCGTTATGATTCAATGACTGTACTGGAAGGTATAGGGCGAAGAGCTTTATTTTCCTCAGGAATTTTCAAAATTTATAACACCAAAATTACCATAGCTGGCAGTTTCAACTGAATTTTTCAACCAAATTTTTACCAAACGTGGCTTAAAGTAAGGTTCAGCTACCGTGTGAATTTTGTCAAAATCAAATGACTGAATCAGAATTTATAGGGCACAAAGCAGTTATTTTTCTTAGCGATTTTTCAAGATGGCACCACTGGCACAAAATTACCCGAATTTCAAAATCGCTTCTGTCAGACCTGGTCCTATTTAAGATCAATACATTCGGTAAATTTATATATATAAATATATATATATATATATATAAATAAAAAGTCTTTAATCGATTAAAATAATAAAAAAACAATAAAAATCTTTTTACTATGTTCATCGTGATATGGTCTAGGTGTCTCTATAATTTCACATTCTACTGTAAACATAAGCTAGAGAAAAATCTTTGATTTCCAAACGGGTACATGATGTCTTAATTTGTTTCGTACTTGAATGAGTTTGGATATCTTCTGTTATTTATTATTATTTGCTAGAGTTGTTGTAATTCATTTTTAATCTGTTTTGTTATTGCAGGGAAGAGTGAAATTTAGTATAACTAGGGAAGAGTGAAATTTAGTATAAAATAAATGATTTATTGGACACTAAATTATCCACATGCATTTTTGACGTTGTTTAAAATACAGGTCATAATTTGGTCCTGCAGCTCTCCAATTCATATCAGAAACAAAAAAACAACAACAACAACACCCAATTCAACAATTTTGTAGCTTTCTAGCCACAAAGCAAGCAGCGACTATATATTTCTTGAATCTAAACTTTTCAAAATACATTTTTTTCAAAACGAACTAGTCATTATCAATTGAAATCAACGGAAGAATCAGAATCTGTTTTATTTTCGTGTTGCTCTTTATCAAACGACTAGCCCATTGAAATTGATTGCTCAGATACATTCATAGATCCCCTCTCACTTTGTCGGTACATGTAACAATCGAATATATTCTGCAGATACTTGTAATGCACGTGTCAGCCTTTGAATCTCTTATTTTCAAGTTGTCGCATCAACGGCATCAACGTCGCTTCGATTCAATCGACGGACCAGTAGTTGACAAGCCAAGACCCCAAATTGTATAGTATCTATGATGACTATACCATGATTTTGTCAGTTTTTTTTTTTTTTTGGTTATTAGATCATTGCTTTATTGTCGCTTCCTTTTTGATGAATATGATATCGACCGTAATAATCGGTGAAGTAAGTAATATCGAAATTTTGAAATGACCGTGTTGCAATTACTTAAAACATGAAAATAATGATCATTATCTATCTTCAGGGTATTTACAGTAATGATTCGTAGATAATGAAGGGGTTCGTGACTGAAAGATATAGAATCGGTTTTGTCAAAATATTGACATTGGAGTTTCAAGGATTCGAACGTTTCCTTTCAGCTTATCATGTTCATCGCAAATTTGAATCTTTGATAAATATAGCTTTTATTCTCCATGTATCTTATAATTGATCTTGTGCTTTATGATATCTAGTGTGAATAAATCCATATCTCATAACGCAATCCATCCAGGTTATGTAGGAACTATGATCTATGGGCAGGATGTATCTTTTCCATCCCGTACTGACAAAGGGTCTATCGCATTATCGAGAAGTGTTTTTTTTTGGCTGCCTATCCACCACATTCTAAAAGTATGTCGGTGATTTTATATATTCAGAAGTGTGATTGATTTGAGCACCAGGACATAAGAATGTCCAAACTAACAAGATAGACTTTTTTGTCGCAAGCTAACGCTTTTTGACAGGCTAACTGCACTGAAAAAAGTCCACATGGCGCCCAGAGCTATGTAACATAGCGCATTATTTATGGCCCCATACGCTATGTACATAGTACTCTGAGCTATGCAATATGGCTCCCAGCGCCATAATGTCAGAATCTACATAGCGCGTGGTCCTATGTAACATGGCGCAGCATTTATGGTCCCACACGCTATGTACATAGTACCCTGAGCTATGCAGTATGGCTCCCAGCGCCATAATTCCATGGCGCAGAAATTATGGCACCACACGCTATATTACATAATGCCATGAGCCATGTAATATGGCTCATGGCACTCCAATTATAACTCGCAGCCATACTGTGTGAGGGGATGTATAAATGTCAGCAAGTGACATTTAAATATTGCTTCTTGAGTATAGGAGAGGATATGGCCTTTGATGTCATTTATCCTTCGGGAATTTCGTCGATAGAATTACATCACCTAACATCAACTGGTCTATCTCCAGATGCTCAGAACGGAGAAGGCTCGTGGCCTTTTGTTGAATGCGAACTGGATCATCTTGAGATGCACTAAAAAAACACATAGCGCCAGATGCCATACTTTATAGACTTCTGGCGCCATGTACATAGTCGATTTCGGTCGATTTGTGACAAAATATAGCGCCACACGCCATAGTACATAGGAGCAGACGCTATGCTTATAGCACTCCACGCCATATACTATATTCCTCCACGTTATATACTATAGTCTTCCACGCCATGTACTATAGCGCTGCATGGCGTGGAGGACTATTTGGTTTGGTTTTAGACCAAGGCTCTCTACATCTCATCAGCTAACTAGAGTCGTCCATCATATTAAGCAACAATTTTCTTTGAAAAATTCCACCGGTCATAGCTTTAGACATTGAAAAGTCCTTTGACACTGTCTGGCATGATGACCTCATTTATAAATTAATTCGTTTATCCTCTCCCATCTACTTATGTACAGTTATACGTTATTTTCTGTCTTCCAGATCGTTTGTTGTTAAAGCACAGTGCCTTTCCAAAAAACATAATATCTCCGTGGGAGTTTCGCAAGGCTCGGTTCTCAGTCCGACTTTGTATAATATTTACATGTCAGACATGGCTCAGTTCCAGGATTGCAACTTTGCAATGTATGCTGACGAAACTGCACTATTCTCTAGTGATAATAACCCTGATCGTGTTGTCAATAATCTCCAACAGCAATTATGTTTAATCAATGATTTTTGCAGCAAATAGAAGATCCAAATAAATGCTGGGAAAACTCAAGCGATATTTTTTTTTACCAAAAAACCAGCCACGAGAAACTTACCGAATCCACATATACAAATTCTTGGCTCCCAAGTATCATGGACAAAAGATATTAAGTATCTAGGTGTTCACCTTGACTATAGACTCACGTTTATGCTACATACAGAATCAATAAAATCGAAGATCCTGAAAAGCATCCTGTCAATTTACCCCCTTATAATTAGAAAATCGAAGCTTCGGTAGCCAACAAATTACTCATTTATGAATCGACCCTGCAACCTATAACTCTATATTGCTGCCCCGTTTGGAACAACTGTGCTCTGGCGCATAAACGTAAGTTGCAAATTTTGCAGAACAAATGTCTTAAAATCATTTTTAACTTTCCGTTTTTCTTCTCCACTCACCGTCTTTAACAGCTGGCAAAATTAAAAACCGTCTTAGAATCCGCTGAACTTCTCCACAGAAAATTTTCTGATAGTTGCGAAAACAATAACAATCCTTTGGTTGCATCACTTGTCTACAGATAGTCCGGTAACCTTAATACTCCAATTACCGTGAATAATTTAGTTTTAAGTTTATCTTAAGTTACATTTAAGTTAGTTTTACGGCTACATTAGGTTTTAAGCTATTTTCCCTATTTTCCCTAAAATACACTGCTAAGCTTATGTATACAGTCTTATAGTATATGTTAGTTATCACAACTTAGGTGTAAAGACTAAATTACACTAAATTACCAAATGCATCAATAAAGCTATTATTATTATTTAATTCCTTTCTATAACTCCCATTGTATCATGTCACGGAATGGTTAGGAGGACCGTAGGTAATCAGATCGGCATGCCAATTTTCGTAGACACTCTCGTAAAGTATTTTTGTGCAAAGTCATATCTCTGCTCCTAGTTTCCACATGAGATTGATTCCCATGAACTTTATACTTTATAGCACAAACTTGTAGTTCTTTGCTCGTAGAGGGCTTTGTCGATTGACGTTTTCAACTCCGTCCTCTATCGGCCCGGAAAGTTAATCTTAAATCCTGTTACTCATTTAAATCAATGCATAATCTATAAGCATAGCAGCCGAAACAAACCCTCCTATATTTCATCCATCCACTTACAAGTGCTTGTACTTTCGCATCACCTCCTGTTTCCGGAAACACTTTTGTCCACTTATTGGTTGAGAAAATGTCTATTTCACCGCTAATGAAAACGTTACTGAATATCTTCCGCCGTCAGAAACTTAACAGAAAATCTTCAGCTACCCATAACTGGTCAACTAGTCTTAACTATGGGGGTGATGAAGTAAATGGTCCAAGACGTAGAGTAATAAAAATCCAATGGTCAATTGCGCCTAGAGAATAGTATGAGATCGATCCCCAAGTATCAACATTGGCTGGCTGGCTGGCTGGCCAGATATGCAACGACGTGCATATCCTCTTCTATACCAACAATACCAGCGCAAAGACATTATCTAATTGAATCGCAAAAACCAACCGACATCATCATGTGAATCGACAAAAAGGACAATCTTTCTTCTGGGAAAATATCATCATAGTCCCGTGCATATAATATGTACATACATACTGGCAAGCTAAAAGCAATGTTATTTTTCCGCTTTGTTGCACATTTCTTAAACTGCCTATTTGGTTACGGATGACTGGCACAGTTTTCTCGAGACCAAAAACTTTTGTTTGGCGAAGAAGTAGGCTGGAGGCCGCGCGTGAGTGACACGACACAAATCGCCTGGAACCCAAAACACTGTCGTTGTCGTCGTTGTCCTATACCGGTCGGTGGTATCGCGTGGTATTCGCATAGCTTGACTATATATAAAGTATATTGTGTTGCACGATGCCGGATATTATAGAACTTGATCACGTGCCTGATACTTCCGGATAGAGTAGGCGGAATGCATTGCATCCTGCAGGTCTATCTCTAATATTGCTTGATAGTAAGCAAGTATAGCAAACAGATTATAATGTTTCCGATTTTAGTTTTCGTGCGCGTGCTTTATGTTTTCATTCATATTTAAATGTAGTCAAGCTGTGCGGATTTTTTTAGATTTTCAATTCGGTTTTTATTTTTTTTTTCGAGTTGTAGTAGTATAGCGATTAAGGACTATCGCACGCAATTGTTTCGTTTGAATTGAAAATTGTCAGTTGCATTAAAGAGTTTTGAATCGATGTTTTGATAGTATGACAATTTATCTTTTCATGCATCCTTTTTTCATATCCTTTTATAAAAATGACCATGCATATGTCAATAATAAGTTAGGTTAGGTTAAAATGGCTGGCACAAGCCCATACATAGACCTGTTTGGTCCATATTGATACCAGATAGGTGGACCCGGAGAAGGAAAGTTCAGTCCAAACGGCCATCGAAGGCCCCGAACTTTTTTGCAAACTGAAGTATGTCCTTCAGCCTCTGCTCTGCTACATATGAGAGATCCACCAGCCAGGGCTCACCAAAGCAGCGCTGCCTGGTTCTCCCCAGTGCCGGGCAGTGGCATCGAAGGTGTTGGATTTTTTCTGAAACTTCCGGCTCTTGACATTTTCTACAGGTGTCGCTAGTTAGGATTCCCATTTTCAAGGCATGTACTGCAACAAGAAAGTGGCCAGTAATGATGTCGACCGGTCCTTTTCAGTCAGTCCGGGTTAATTCGAGCAGATGTTTAGTCACTGCAAGGTTGTATGACCCCCACATGATATTGGTTACCCAGCAGGTTTGAGTTGCATACCATCTGCATATCATACCTTCCATCATTATTTTGAAGTCAATCGAGTATCTGACCGTTTAGATAGGAGTTGGGATGACTACCGATCCTGACAGGGAAAACTAGCCCGCCCTCTCATTTCCATCAATGCTCTTATGACCAGGAACCCAGAAAATTCGGACTCTTCTGCTGTTACCCAGTCTATTTAGGCTCTGCAATCCAGTGCAGACTTCGATTTGTATATGTGAGATATCAGTGCTTTTACCGCTGCTTGACTCTCTGTAAAGATGTTGATCGCCCCACTTGTAGTATCTTTGGCATATACTAGATCTGTGGCTTTACGTATCGCAAAAACTTCCACCTGGAAATCACTACAGTGATTAGGAAGCCTGAAAGCTGCCTCCATAGCTGCATCCGCAGAGTATGCTACAACATCAACTCCTGCAGCTGTTTTAGAGCCGTCAGTGTAGATGCTAAGAGCTCCTGCAGCCATTTGCTGACTCTATTCTTGTTCACCTCCACAGTCGCTCAAAGTGGGCACCAAGTAGCGAGTACTTCCTGTGTACCCCCGCTCGATACTGCTGTGGTCCAATGATCTTGACTCGTAGTATCCCGATTCACTAAGTCTGACAGCAGCTTTTGCCTCTAACAAAGAGGTCGAGCAGAGGAAGATGAAGCAGGACGTTCAGAGCAGACGAAAGAGTCGAGGTTAAGGCACCTGTAGTGCAGAGAGCTGCCAACCGCTGAACTCTGTTCGGCATGCCAGCAAAGGTAGTTTTATTGACTGCTGGCCACCAGACCAAGCATCCGTAAACAAGGATCGGTCTGACTATCGCCATGTAGATCCAATGCGTTAAAGACTTCACGTTTTACCTAGCACTCTCTTCCTGGCATAAATCCCGTTATTTGTCCACTTAACTCTGTTCTCTAAATTCACCTTCCATGTGAGCTTGCTGCCCAGAATAAGACCCAAGTACTTAGTGTGTGACTTGTGACTTAATCTGACGCTGCCCAACCTGATCTGGTCTAATTCAGGAGTTTTATACTTCGTTGTAAAGAGTATAAAATCAGTCTTAAGAGTTGACACCAGCAGAAATCTAAGTATCGCTGTTTTCGAGGTAGTTTCAATTCTACCGCACAGCTCTTTTCAGAAGCTCTATCTGGCATTTCCTATTTCCGAATTTTAAAGCCTTAGGACGTCCTTGTATTCGTCCCAACATTGCCTGCAATTGGCTGCTTTTGCCAAATTGAACACTTCTCGTACTTGTCCACTGCGACAAGCCAGATCCCTGTTCCACCTGCGTGGCTTAGGTTTGCGCTTCGAACAGACTTTGAGACAGGACCGTACGAAAGCTTTTACTAGTTTACTCGTGAGTTTGTTTACCGCAACTTCCAAGTCACCTGACAGAGCCAATCCTGGGAGGAGGGTCTAAACCGCTGGTCACTTCCCGTTTAAAGTTACCCCAGTTGGTATTTCTGGGATTGTGAAACGGCCGAAAAATACGTTCTAAGTTGAATTTCAAGCTGTAGCTAATGTATCAGTGGTCAGAAAATGACAGGCCTTCAAGGATCCTCCAGTTCTCTATTAGTTGCTCGTTTGAGCCATTGTGCAGATTTATGTCTAGCAGGTTTTCACTGCTAGGACCCCTTTAATTTACTCGGTTTGCAACGACGAAATTATAATTAATTATAAAACTGAGTGAAGAATCACTTTATATCCATGCTGCCGCAGACGGAGTGATGCGCGTTGGTATCCACCCCCGCAGGTGAGTTTTGTGGCCTACTCCGGCGCAGCGGATCTGTCGTGTGTCATGTAGGCCGATTCTAGGAGCACCTGCTCCTCCTTGTCCACCTCGTATGCCACCACTGTTAGATCGTCCGTGCTGAAATTAGATAGATGATATGCGTTAACGTTCCTCCTCATCAGCATAGCCGTTCTTATTCCTGCTACTATGATGGGGAAGAAATGATTGAAATGCCGTGACCTCAGTTCCGCAATCCAGCCTTCAGCAGAGATCCAAGGTTCCTGTACCAGCATCACATCAAACTTAACTTTGTCGAGTGTCAGCAGTAGTTCGGCCATGGCCAATTTACTGTGATGCAGATTGATCTGCAGTATTTTGAGTGCTGGCCGCGGCATCGTCCTTGATCAGCACCTCATCCTTCTGGTGATCGGTTATTGTACCCTGCAGATCAACAGTGCCCAGGTCCCTCTCAATTTCGCCGGTCTCCAAGGTGTTAAAGTTTCCATCTTTCGGATGGGATTTCTTCAGGCACAGGTAGACACTGCCTATGCCCCAAGCTATTTTGCCAAAAAATGGGTAGAGCAGGGCGTTAGTCTCCTTGTTTATTCGGAGAATAAACACGTGCCCCATTATATTACAAAATGGGCATCATTTTTTATGACTTTTCATAATTTTGTATGGTATTCAGCATTTTTATATCAATATATAAGTTTACTTTACTTTATAGTAATTCACAAATTTAATAATCCTAGGTGTTTTTTCCCGCCAAAAAAAAAACCATTATGTAAATAAGCAAAAATAACGAAACATTTTTAATGTAACTTTTCCCACTACAACTCACTTCAGGTCTGGGGTTTCAAGTGGAGTTAGACTTTTATTTACAATTAACTAGTTATTAGATTTAGACTTCATCTTTGATTTTGACTCAGTTAAGTACTCAAAACAATAGATTCATTAAAATCGCGACCTCAAACCATGTTGTCCATGGCTGGATTTGAACCAACAACTACACACGCTAACAGCCGAAGCTTTGCATAATAATTTATAAAAAAAAAAATTATTTTATAACCAAAAAAAATCACCGGCTTTTTGGCTCACTTCTTTATTTTCGGATATACTCTTATCCACCACGGTTCAAATTATGGTTCAGTTAGGCTTTCGATGACGGAAAAGTGTAATTGTGTTCAAATAGCAATAGACTACGCTAAGCTGGGTAAAGCGTAATAAGAGGGCTCAACGTTACAACTGACAGGCCAGATCACCCATTTTCTCGTTGGGTCAGTGAGTTTTAGTCTGTGATTTTGCAGGGAGCAGCGCTTCAGATTGCTTTGCTGCTAAGTTTGTCCATCGCTTTATTCCTGCAAACGTGAGATGCGACATCACGCAAGTTGCATATGAGTTTGAGGATACCGGTAGGAAACTTATCGAGTTTTCCATTCTTAACACATTCGGAATGAATAATCCAGAGTGTGATCCAGAGATTTTGGTTTCAATTTATTGTCATTTGTTCATCTGGGTGAAACCTTAGGGCATGGGTCGTTCCGATGAATGTTGCGGATCGTGACGTTTGTACATGTATTTTTTTTACAGTCGGTGGGGATAGAGTGGTTGTGGAGAAGTCTTTAAGCTACATTTGCATCGAGTTCTGGCCGCATCGAAAAAAGAAAATCATCGATTACAATTGACATTGAAAGTGGTTAGAAGCGACCCGGGAGAGTTTGTTTTTGCTTGAACAATCGCAGTTAGTTTGGACAAAAAAAAATCAAGCCGTTTGGAGGTCTATACTGCGGTCAGCCTAGACCGGGTTTCAGAACGCGAAAAATCTATTTCCATAATTGAAGAAACAAAAGTTGTAAGCTTCAGTAAAACGAGGAGAAGTTGGTACATTCCTAGAGCTCTACTTAGCTAGTCTGGAACAAAAGTCTAGAATTGAATTTTGTGCTCAAATTTCAAATTTATCTACTTTCGAAAATACCGATACCATGAAATTGTGAAAAATCATCAAAAAAGCAAAGTTGTCCCGGCTGCAATGCAGTCGAGGACTTGGGCAGCAGAAACGGTAGCGGTTCTATTTTCATAATTGAAATTTTCACAAGTTTCACGCCTCACTTTGCTCCGGATTTAGCTCAGGTACCTGCTCAGCGCTCGGACCACGTTTTCCTTCCGTATCTGGATTTGAGCCAGAGACCCAACACGCGAGGAGCCAGTACTCTACCCACTAGGCTACACGGGCTTGTGGATGATCATCAAACCAAATAATTATTTATTGATATCATCTATTTGATTATATAATAATTATTTAATTAATAATAATTATTTATCATAAAAAAAATTTAACTTTGTCGGGAAATTACAGTGCGATCGAGTCGCTTAAATCTTAAAATTAATCTATACCCCAGCTACCAAATATTTTTTCCTTTTTTTTCAATTTAAACTATTCCCCCGATTTTTCTGTAAATAATTGCTGCAAAATCATAATTGTGTCCATTCAAGCGTAAGGATATAAAGCCTGACGCGTATAAGGCCGAGTGTCGTAAACAGGCAACAGCATCCCCAATATCAACTAACGGTCTCTCGTCTTGCTATAGTTGTCGATTTCCATGGCAAAGAAAATTGAATTTTCAGTTTGCTGAAAATAAAAAAAAATTGAAAAACGTAAATTCTAAGGGGCGATTGCTCGATATATTTACGAATTACCATCGGTGTACAACATATAGGCGACCAGTCGATTTGGAGGCACTGATACAAAAAAAAAACCTCCCTGAATATCACACACAACGTTTTCACAGCAGGAAACAAATCAAAATCACCACTTAATTAAACTACTCATAAATTGACTACATGGCGCGGCGGTTTTGGTTGTTCAAGTGGCATTTTACTTTTTCTCTGGAGAGCATTCGAGAGCACGACCACCAGCACCCTTTCAGAATGCGTGACCGAAAAGAAAACTCTCTCGTCGAGTTGAAGCGGCGTACGTAAGGCAAAATCCTAGCTTTTGTCTGTACTACGATTGAGCTCTTGCGATTAAAAGCATCCTCACCCTTGAATTGATCTGCATGTGCCGTGGGCCTGGTGAAAACTTGGAATGTTCGTTGCCGCCGCCACCGCCACCGCCACCGCCACCGCTTCTGTTAAACCGAAATTGCCCTTTTCTCAGGTGACGGTGGTTTTCATTCCACTCGGCGAAATACCTATCACATCAGATCCGGGACCGAACAAAAATCCAAAGAAAAGATTCAACCCCGACATGAGCATCCTCCATCGCCGCCGCCGCCGCCCGGCACAAATCAATTTCGCACAGATTCCCGACTTTAAATGGGGGTGGTGGCGGCGATTGTAAAGTCAGGCATGTGGAATATGCAACGGGGTGCCAATATAGTGGTGCGACCGTTTGCTCATTATTTCCACTAAACGAGCATTTAGCTGATTCGATGTTGATGACGACGTCGATGACGACAATGTCGAAGGACCGTCAGTTGTTTTATATAGAGGCGCTCTGCACATTTTCGTTTGCTTTCAAGCTGCCGGGTACAACATTCGTTGCATTCTCCGCACGCTTTGTATTGTTCGAATCATTTCACAGCCCGATGATTTGGGGTTAGAATCGTTTGTTCAACGAAAAGGGTGGCAGCAGAGAGGCGTCAAAGCAGTCAGCCCAAAACCTAATCCAACAACGAAACACATTCGTCTCGGGCCAACTCATTCGCTTATATTTTGCACTCAACGCTAATCCTACTTCTCGAAAGGCTCCTCGAAAGTCGGCATCTGATATAGGTCCCGTAGAAAGGACGTAACAACTGACAGTTTTCTTAAAACAGGATTATCTATAACTCAATTTGATGGAGAGGAAAAACATTTCATTTACAAAACCTCGCGTCGGATTTCATCAAGGAGCTCTCTCTCTCTCTCTCTCTCTCTCTGTCTCAGTCTCTCTGTTGCTCTTGGTTTGCCGTGGAAGGAAGGGGTCATTCAAATCAATTATTTCGTTATGTAACTACACTGGATTTTTGCCGTGAACTAGACTCTCTGTCTCGCAAAATGTGAATGGCAACAGCAGTAGCAGCAGCATCGCCATAATCACGCGTATGAAACTACAATGCGGCTAATGATTAGCACACGATTTGAGTTGATTTCGATACGAATTAATTAGAAGTGTTGGATACAGAAACAGAATCGTATAATATTGCTTTGAATTGTACTATATGACTGACCCCTTTTTATTTGCAACAAAACGAACTCATCGATTGTAACGAATTGAGCCGATTGACACGTGTAAACCATTTTCCGCAGATATCCCTGAATCGACTACTACCCCTTTATTGTTATTATATTTCATGTGTGTTTTGTAACACTTTATGTCTTTTTCGGTAAATGCTTGATTCGATTGTATTCGATTTCCGAAAACGTTTATTGTAATATTATAGTCTATGGGTACATGAAGGAAATAGCTATTTGCAAAACTGGATAAACTTCTCTGTGGACTAAATTATGTTTCAGGGCTGAGGAACTGATATTATTGGGAGAGAAAAAATTATTTGTGCTTTCCGCAAAAGGGAACTGAAGCTGATTTTTTACAGCTTATTCAAATATTTATCATTGTATCTTCTTTCCTCCTGTAGCAGAATCTATTTTTCTGTTATTTGTATCTTTTGACTTAGACACGACAACGAGTCGAAATTGCAAAAGTAATCAAAAATTTAATGTGAGATGATACAATGAGACGTTCGGACATGAAATAGTGATACGCTTCGTTCGTATCATGAACAACCCAAGCCTGAATGCAGTAGCGAGATTCTACTTACTGATTTAACATACCAGTCTTCTGTTTACTTTTTTAGATTTTTCTTTGTTTTATCTCCCGTTAACCACGTTTCCTTGAGGTAGATAATAAGATCAGAAGATTGAGAACAAGAGAGATTAAGCATATTCAGCTTGGTCCTTAAACCACAAACATTCTGGAAATACACGATAAGTTTGTTCATGAGTCTAGTTTTGAAAGCTCCGCGATAAAGTCGTGCGAAAGTTTTTCCGAGAACTTGGAATAAATTCCTTAACTAAGGCGCCAAGAGGCCAGAAATTGTTTTGGAGAGCCTTTTTCAAACCAAGAGGCAAAGTAATTCGAAACGAAGCAATGATTTGGCTATCCAGATTGTCCTTTGTCAAAAACTTTGCAAAAACTTTGCAAAAACGTACGATTTAATGTCCTCAGACGTTGTGGAGTATGCAAGCCGCGATACAAATATTTGTAACGGTGGACTCACAATCGTTAATAGAGGAACAGTATGGAGACATTTGTAAAATTCACAAGATGCCTGACTCACTCTCTTCTTAGGCCTAGTAGACTTAGTCGGTGCGTAAGTAAGAAAGGATCTCAACATCATTTGTAGACACGGTCGGAGACTTCACACGGCTCTCAGGCTGCAGTGCTCTATAGAGCTACGAAGGGATACACTCGTAGCAATAATGGTTGAAATAGGAATAACGAATTTCTAAATCAAGAACCTATCGATAGGCAGAAGACTGTTTATTCAATCCTTAGAAGATTACGAGAAACTTTCTAAGCAGCCTTGACATGTCTGATGCAAATACTGTTCGTTCCTTCGATGCACACTATCTTCCGACATTGACAAAATGCTTGAGACTTACCCTTCATCTGAAATCATCCTCGCCGGTGATTTCAATGTGCATAACGTCCAGTGGCTCAGGCACTCTTCCACCACAAGCCCGGCGGGCAAGCACGTTGAGGTTTTTAGCGAGTCGTTCAATTTGGAGCAGTTAGGGGATTGTGCAACAGGAATTTCCGACATATCTGGGCACAATCCAAACCTTTTATATGTGTTTTTAACTTCACACCCAAATAAATATTCGATCTTAGTTTCCGCACCTCTTAGCAACTCGACCACAATTTGATCTCGGCCCACTTTAACATCTCTTGTCTAACTAACACTAATCAGTTTCTCACCAAACGACTAGTCTGGCATTAGGGAAAGGCTGACTGGACTGAACATCGAATATATAGGCTCCGCCATAACTGAGATTATATGGTGTGGAATGTACTGTTTTATTCTGCATGCTTTCAAGGCCACTAAACCAACCATCACCTCATAGTTTAGTTACGAATGTCAAGAAACCATTCGCATTAAAGAGACGACACTCCAAACTTACAAGCTATCTCCGTCTGAGGAATCCAAAAAAAATTTACAAAACTGCTTACAATACTTGTATAAACACTATCAGATGAGTTACATTCCAGTTAGACCAAGGCTTGGAACCTTGTTACTGGAGGTCGTTCGCTTCTCAATAGGAATACCGATGACATCGGTCAAATTGGCCATCAGGCAAAAATATCTTGAGGACGCTAGGAAGTCCTGGGCAGAGGAATCATCCTGCGCGATAGCAAGGCAATCCTGGTTATCCACGGATACGCATCGCACCAGGCAACTTTTAGGCTTAACTCGAAGTGCTCTGCGCTGCACTGTGGGCGTTCTAACTGGCCACTGCCTCATAGGGCGGCATGTGCAACGATTGGGCGTAGAGTTGAATGATTTTGTATTTCCGCGAGAAGGAGTCTTATTCACTGCTGGCCACCAGATCAAGCATCCGTAAGCAAGGATAGGCCTGGCTATCGCCATATAGATCCAGTGCGTTAAAGCAGGGTTTAGACCCCACGTTTTACCCAGCACTCTCCTGCTGGCGTGAATCGCATTCCTTGCCCGCTTTACTCTCTTCTCTAAATTCGCCTTCCAATAAGACCCAAGTATTTAGTTTGTGACTTGGGGCTTAAGCTGGCGCCGCTCAACCTGATTGGGGGGTAATTCAGGAATTTTGTACTTCCTAGTGAAAAGTAGAAGATCAGTTTTATTGGAGTTGATGCCGGGGCCCACGGTGTTCGCCCATTCCTCAACCGGCCCCAGAGCATACTCGATGAGCTGGCCGATTGTGTGCGAAAACCTGCCTGAGACTAATATCGCAATGTCATCGGCATAGGCCACAACCGTAAGTCCTTTGCGTTCCAACTTATCCAAAATTGTATATGTAACCAGGTTCCATAAGAGAGGGGATAGAATTCCTCCTTGCAGTGTGCCTCTATGGACCTTCCTAGTGATCTGTGACCCCGCCCACTCAGCTGTTTTGAGCCTTTGCTTAAGCATATTGCTTATCCAGCTACAAATAGAAGGGTGGGTGTTGGTTGCGTGGAAGCTCTCCATAATGGCTGTTGCGTACACATTTTTGAAGGTGCCTTCAATGTCTAGAAAAGCTCCCAAAGCGCATTCTTTGTAGTGAACTGCTTTTTCTATTTCGGGAACTACCGTATAGAGAGCCGTTTTAACGGATTTCCCTTTTATGTACGGGTTTTGGGCTCTCAATAGAGCTTGAGATCCAAGTCTTTGTTTGATATAGAGATCTAGTAATCTTTCGAAAACTTTAAGGAGGAAGGAAGTCAGGCTAATTGCCCAGTAGTCCTTCGGGTAAGCAAGGTTGATTTTACCTGCCTTGGATATAAATACAACCTTAGCGGTCCTCCAGGCTGCAGGCACAAGGCTTAGTGCTAGGCAACCTTTGTAAATTTGTATGAGCCAGGGAACGGTGAGCATACCTGACTTTTGAAGCATGGCCGGTAGGACTCCACCCGGACCTGGGGACTTGAAAGGCTTAGAGGTGTCAATTGCCCAGACAAGCCTCGGCTTGGTGACAAATTCGCCAATGCCTTCGATTCATGCAGATCAGACGCCTGCTGACCAGTGAAAGGGGTGGATTCATCCAGACATCACGGGATGTGAGTATCTGTGAGAACCATTAGCGTTTCCGAGCTGTTGCTTGTTCACTCCCCATCCGGCTTAGCAGATTTCTAAGTCTTGCCGTTTCCGATGTGGTCTCGATTCTACCGCACAGCTCTTTCCAGGAGCTCCATTTGGCTTTCCTAATTATGTCACTAATAAAATATTGATTGGTCACTTCACAAAAGGATAAATAAGATTGGTCTTAAGGGGTCGAGTTTTCTTAGTCAAAATCACAAGGCCGATATTAATAGTCGTATTATCACACCGACACGTCTTCACGCACTGAATGCAGAGTTAGAACTCCCCACAGTGACAAAAGTGAGTCAAAAAACTTTTACTAGCCGATGCTCAGCAGATACGACGAAAATTGGGGAACTGAAATTTAATTCAAATCTTTGGTAGCTTAATAAAGTTGATAAAAATCTCATGAGTCTTAAATAACACTCCCAAAATAAAAGCTACGAAATATCGTCACCATTCTGGAAGAACATCACATTCAAAAAAACGCTTTGTTTTTAATACATACCATCGTCCAAAAAAAACCCTGAAAAATACATTTATCTTCAGCCTACTAATTTTAACAGCCAATCAACACAGAGTCTAAACTGTCAATTTCCTCGTTTCTGGCACAATTCTACACGCTAAGAAACGGAACAGAATGAAAAGCCACATTTATTATATATCTGTACAAAAACCTACCCTACGATTCTACGTTTTCAATCCAAAAGAAAAAAAAAATCCCCGGGCTGAATTGTAATACCACTTCACACGCAATTCTACCGCAAGCTCTCAACAACGGATTACGGTACATCCATATTTTCGTCAATCTATTCAGAAACAAATTCGATCCGATGATGATTTTTACATCTTCTCCGACAACATGCCTGTTGTGTATTATTTGAAACGTCTACAAAATACTCATCTATTTCGTTTTTTTTGTATAGCTCGATTAGCAAAATAGAGAGAGAGAGCGAAGAAAAAAAAACGAAACGTTTCAATTGACAAAAGCCTCCGCAAGGATCATCTACCCGAAAGCGAATAGCGATATTATATACTCCTGGCCAACAATAGATACTGATACAGTCTGACTGTGTCTTCGATGTGGAATCCGTACAATACAATGTTTAAAATATGTTACCACCGGTGAAAGGGATCATCTATTAAGGATTTTAGTTTAGTTTTTTTTTTATGCTTCGTTTCGGTATCACTCCCTTGTGCCTTGAGCATGTTATTCATGCCGGCCGAATAAGAGATGATGATGATGATGAAAAAAAAATGAAAAAGCAGATTATCCGCGATTTTGATTTTGAGATCGATTTAAATGCAACATATAGAAGAGATCTTTGTTGATGGAGTGAGTATTCGAAAACCGGAGCAGATAGATTTTCACTGATTTAAGAAGTCAGGTTAAGTTCTATCCATGCTGTTGTTGTTAGAGTGTTGGAAATCCGTTCGGATTCGTGTGAGTGAGAGTTCGTGGATGGAGTGTTTCAAGGACATTTTCAAAGTATTATTTTGGAATAATTCATACATGAAGCTGAAATCGTCCTTAGTGAAGATCCTTTGGATCTCAGATGGGGGCAATGTCAAGTCTGTGGGAGATAATAATTTATTTTCGGATTTACATATTCTAATTGGTTTGATTTATTTCAATGCATTTTGTGTTCTGTTTAAGGAGAATGCATCGTTTGGTTCAACTCCGGCAATTCTCACCATTTATCTCAAGATTTCCGAATTCAAGATTCTATCTGTCATTGCGAGAGTTCAAAGTCCCTTTTTCCGGCAAATGTTAATGTAGAGTGATGTTAATGTAGAGTGTAGAGTAAGATTCAATGAAGAATGCGTCGTCTAATTCAAATCATATTCCTATATCCTGACTAGGATTTTTACCAGACAAATTGGGGTCCAACTATTCCAACTTTAAAATAATTTTCATAGCACACAATCTCGATTTGGTTATTTTAAAACGAATATTAGTTTTAAGAAGATTACAAACCTTATGAAAAATGCCTCTTTTCAGAATAACTTCTGCTTCGTCACTATTAAAATTATTAGACTCGTTGTTAAATGTTTTAGTTTTTTGTATGATTTGAAGATTAGCTTCGAAATTTCGTAGTTTAGTTGATATTAATACTTTTCCGAATTGGCTGCATGGAGACCAAAACATTTTGCGCATTTTCGTTCTACTCATAAATCGTCTGTAAAAAAGACACGGTGAAGTTTGGTGATCAGATTAAATACACTTTTTTCCAAATGAAATGACCAGGTGCTTGTTCCGTTGAAGCTAAATCGGAACGAGGCTCTCTGGTGCACTTCACACATTTGGTGTTTATCCTGATTTTTGGGAGTGGTACACAGATGAATTCTTGATCCTTTGCCATTCCATCAGTTTGTTAACAACTTTTCATATCTTTTAAACAGCTTTCCATCTCTCTTTAACTTACAGTGATGACCTGTTGGCATTTGGATTTATGAATTCATTAGTGAATAACTTCGGTGGCAAAATGGTGCTTTGTTGATTTCGTTCTTCTGAATATTCTAAATAACGTTTACTGCTTTTTACTAATACATATATGTATATATATATATATATATATATATATATATATATATATATATATATATATATATATATATATATATATATATATATATATATATATATATATTTATATATATATATATATATATATATATATATATATATATATATATATATATATATATAAAATTTCAGTGAAAAAATCTCAGGAACGCGCCATCCATCGTCGTCATCGTCGTCGTCGTAGCATTACAGCCGCTCTCGGGCCTTGGTTTCTCGCAGGTGAGGCCTCCAGTTGTCTCGGTCCAATAACCGCGTCTTCCCATTTCGAAAACCGACCAGCTTTTCGTAGTCTTCGTCGACAGAGTCAGACCAGCGTTTTCTGGATTTTCCCCCTGGTCTCCGACCCTCGGCCCTTCCGTCAAATACCATCTTAGGTACTCGATGATCGTCCATTCGTTGCACGTGACCAGCCCATTATAGCTTCCGCAGTTTGATTATTGTAGCAGCCTCTGGCTCATCAAAAACCTCGTACAACTCGTGGTTGTACTTTATCCGCCATTTGCCACACTCTTGTTTAGCTCCAATTATACGCCTGAGGACCCGTCTTTCGAAGGCACTCAATATATTTGCGGATGCTTGGGTAAGGGTCCATATTCACATCCGTAGCACAATACAGGTCTGATTATTGATTTGTAGACTTGGAGCTTTGTCTTCCTGTGTATGCAGCTGGTCTTCAGTAGGGCCAGAACGGAGTAGAAAATTTTATTAGTGAGCTGTATTCTCCGTCTAATTTCATCAGTTTCACTACCTTTCGTTGTCAATTTCGAACCTTAGTATATAAATTCGTCCATATTCTCTAAATTATATTCGTCCAGAATTATGTTTCGTCTAAAGGAGGTCTTCTTTCTTGTTTGCGTCATGATTTTTGTTTTCGTCTGATTGATCTTCAGGCCTACTTCTTTGGCTTCCTGGTCAAGTTTCAACAGGAGTTCTTTGGCGGCTGTGAAGGAACATGACAAGATGTTGATGTCATCCGTGTAGGCCACTTATTGGTTCGACTTATACAGAAGCGTACCCCATGTGTCGACAGGAATCTTCCTTATCACGTACTCAAGTGCTAGGTTGAACAGCAGAGGGGCCAACCCATCGCCTTGCTTTAGTCCGACATTTGTGTCAAAGGCGTAAGTCAGACTGTTGTTGATTCTGACTTGTGATGCTGTCGACGTCATCGTCATTTTGGTCAGCCGGACTAGTTTTGCCGGGATGCCGAAGTATAGCATTATTTTTTTCAGTACGTTTCGGTCAATACTGTCAGATGCTTGTTTAAAGTCTACGAAAATCTGGTGGACGTCGATGTTAAATTCCCAGCATTTTTCGAGCACTTGTTTGACTGTGAAGAGCTGATCTGTAATTGATCGACCAGACCTAAAGCCTCCTTGGTACTCCCCAAAGACCTTTTCAGCGTATACATTTATTTTATTTTTTAATATTTTCGTCAGTATCTTATAGGACGTACAAAGTAGCGATATGCCTCTGTAGTTTTCGCACCGAAGTTTGTCTCCTTTTTTGTGGATAGGGCATATGATGGATCTGCACTACTCCTGTGATATTTTTTCTTGACCACAGATGTGCTAGATCAATTTGTGGATGGCTTTTATAGGGCAGCTTCCACCGTATTTGATTAACTCAACCGGAATCTCGTCAATCTTCGGCGCTTTATTGTTTTTCTGGCTTTTTATGGCAGCATTGACTTCTTCCAGCGTTGGCGGTGCATTCGGGACTTCGTCAGATACGTCTATTGGCTCTGATATTATTGAGCCATGTGCAGGATTAAGGAGTTCTTTGAAATAGCAGGCCCACCTCTCCTTAATCTGACTATCTTCGGCGATAATATTGCCGATTTCGTCTTTACAGAGTGTCGTCTTCGCCTGGTATCCGCGTCTTAAAAAGTTCACTACCTTGTAAGCTTGCCTAGTTTTAATGCTCGCCAGATTTTCGTCAATGCTCTTTGATTGCGCGTCATAATATTTTCGTTTCTTACATCTAATTATCTTATTTGCTACTCGTCGGAGGTTTTCATACTTTTCTCTCTTCGTCCTGGTGTTCCTTTCAAGGATGTTTATATGCCTGATTTTTCTTGTTCAGCGCATCCTGGCATTCGTTGTCAAACCAGTTGTTTCTTTTGCGCCGAGCTTCATACCCAACCACTTGTTCTGCAGCGGATTTGATTGCTGTATCTCCATCCAGACCTCGTCAACCGGGTTCACTGTGTTATTTTGTAGGATGGGGGTTAGCTTAGTCTCAAGAGTTTTCTGAGAAGCTTTCTGCTACTGACGCCGTTTGGAGCTTTTCGATGTCACACTTACGCAGCGGACTGGTCTTCGTCACGTTCGCCTTTGACATGCGACATCGATATTTGGATTTGACCAAGTAGTGGTCCGAGTCACAATTTGCTTTTTGTCAAGTATGCTGGAAGCCCATCTCCGCTGAATAAGGACATGGTCGATTTGGTTGAAAGTATTGCCATCTGTTGATGCCCATGTTCTTTTGTGGATGCGTCGATGTGGGAAGCATGTCGAACTTATGACTATACCCCTACTACATGCAAAGTCAATCAGGCGTTGGCCGTTGTCGTTAGTTGCATCTGTGTGCATGACTGTGCCCCCAGTTGTTCCCCGATGTACCACTTCATTCCCGACTTTAGCATTGAAGTCGCCTAGTATTATTTTGACGTCGTTTGAGGGCAATGAGTCGAATAGCCTTTCCAAGTGGTTATACACTGAAAAAAATCCACATGGCGCCCAGAGCCATGTAACATAGCGCATTATTTATGGCGCCATACGCTATGTACATAGTACTCTGAGCTATGCAATATGGCTCCCAGCGCCATAATGTCAGAATCTACATAGCGCGTGATCCTATGTAACATGGCGCAGCATTTATGGTCCCACACGCTACGTACATAGTGCCCTGAGCTATGCAGTATGGTTCCCAGCGCCATAATTACATGGCACGGAAATTATGGCCCCACACACTATATTACATAGTGCCATGAGCCATGTAATATGGCTCATGGCACTCCAATTATAACTCGCAGCCATGCTGTGTGAGGGAATGTATAAATGTCAGCAAGTGACATTAGAGTTTGTGTCTACATAATTGACTCATTTTGAACTGAAGTACTGGCTGGGATAATTTCGATACTTTGACCGGTGAATTTTCACACTGGAGCAGGAACATTCAATAGTGAGTATAATAGTGAGAATTTATAATTGGTGCACTGAAAAAACACATCGCGCCAGACGCCATAGTTTATAGATTTCTGGCGCCATGTACATAGTCAATTTCAGTCGATTTGTGATAAAACATAGCGCCAGACGCCATAGTACATAGGAGCAGACGCTATGCTTATAGCCCTTCACGCCATGTAGTATAGTTCTCGACGCCATGTACTATAGTCCTCCACGCTATGTACTATAGTCCTCCATGCTATGTAATATAGTCCTCAATAGTCGCTCATATAGGCGTCGAGGACTATGGTACATGGCGTGGAAGACCATAGTACATGGCGTGGTGGGCTATAAGCATAGCGTCTGCTCCTATGTACTTTTCGCCATGTATTATGGCGTGTGCGCTATATTTTATCACTGTCCCTAAATCGACTATGTACATGGCGCCAGAAGTCTATAAATTATGGCGTCTGGCGCCATGTGTTTTTTCAGTGTAGAATGCGTCTTTCGTTTCCTCGTCTTTTTCTTCTGTCGGGGCGTGAACGTTTATCAGCCATATTTTAAAGAATTTTGCTTTGATGCGAATCGCACACAATCGTTCGCTTACTGCCTTGAAGTCCATAACGTGTGGCTTGAACTTCCTATACACAATGAATGGCACTCCAAATTCACGGCTTTCTGCAGACTTCCCTTTCTTGAATATTGTGTGCAATCTAATGTCTTGCATCTCGCTACCTGTCCATTTCATTTCCTGGACTGCCAGCACGTTCAGTTTGTACTGAGTGGCCTGTAATAATAATTCTTTTACAGCACCAGGTTTATTTAGCGATCTGACATTCCAGGATCCAAAAGCATAGTCCATGTTTCGTTTGCCGGGTCGTTTCCGTTGGTCCAATCCTATCCGAGGCATCTCTGTAAGTTACAGAGATGCCTCGGTAACAGTTTAAACTTTTTGTGGAGGACGGATTATTGGTCCATCGCTCCAACCCTCAAACCTGGAGGACCGGACTATCTACCACTTAGTTTCTTTCCCTTCCACTGGGGGTTTAATATCGCTAGGATATCGTTACCCGATCTCTGGTCAAAATTAACAGCACCGCCGCGGGAAGGCGAGTAGATAGGACGAAGCGGAGAGGTGAGAGGAGTCATTTCAAACAGATCGACCATTTACTTGCACGTCACTCTCCGCCAGTAGCGGCTCGTGTCTTTAAGACTCGGGGAAGCAGATATATTTTTGCATAGTTTTCCAGAATAAACAAGTAGTAATTTCAGTGCAGCAAATACATCAAAATTTGCATTCAATTTACAATTGTTTGACTCGGTGACTTTTCTACCCATTATGATTACCATCAATTTCATTAATATTTAAATGGCGCAAGATTACAAGTTACAATGCAAGATATTTCAAATTAGAACTATCGTTTTTTTAAATAAAAAGTGAAATTAGTGGTCCTGGTCACCACGAATCTATAAAGTGCCTTTATCTATTCAAATAGGTTAAAAGAAAAATATACCGCAGTAGATGTTCTATGGTGAAATTCAATTTTCAAGACAAAATGAATTAAATCTTCGGCAAACAACGTGAAAACAATTCCTCACCCATACCAGGTGGGGTTAGATTTACCTCATAAAGCATTTTATCTATTCTGTGTATACATATATTAAACAGAACGTGCTCAAATATTTCTTTTATTCTTTGTAGCAACAAGCAATTATAAAACACAAAGCATTTATTAAAAAAATACTTTCATACCTCTTTCATAAAATCAGCTTCATGTCTCTAAGATTTGGGGTTGAAATAACCTCACGTTGTATGCCGAACGCTAATACTCTTGTACTATTTATGTGAAAAGCAGCTACCTTTCTTTAATCATTCCAATACTAACTTACGCACTTTCAGCATAAATAAACAAACAGACAAATCAGAAGAATTTCAATCTACAGCAAACATTAAACTCTTGATAATAAATCCATTACAGAAACGAAACATACAAATAACATCTTATGTTAACAAAGAATTCATTACAGTATTCATACATACAAATCACATCCTAAACTCAGTCACCCAAAGCATACCAGCTCCAAGTTATGTAGCAAAATAGAAACCAAACAGAGTACGCTACAAATCGTGCTGCGTCCATTCACAAATATAGGGTTTTCTAATAAGAGGTGTTATTGTGATATTCAAAGAAAAATCCTATTATTTTATACAAATGATCGGATGTTTATTTCATTATAAAGAGGAAGGTATTACGTTAATAGTGAAAAATAACATCAGGCAAATGACCACCAAGACCACGCTTACAGGACCATATCCTTTTCATGAAATTTTCCATAACCAAATCGCAAAGTGGCTGCCCTATGTCCTCGATAGCCTCACGAATTCCATCTTTGAGGTCTTGAATCGACGCTGGGCTGTTGGCGTAGACCTTCTCTTTCACGTAGCCCCAAAGGAAGAAGTCGCAAGGTGTTAAATCACAAGATATCGGTGGCCAATTGTGATCACCTCTTCGAGAGATAACATGGTCCGGAAACTTTTCCCGTAAAAGATCAATGGTTTCGTTGCTTGTGTGGCACGTAGCGCCGTCTTGTTTCAAGTAAACGTTGTCCAGATCAATACCATCCAATTCCAGCCATAAAAAACATTAAGCATCTCTCGATAGCGCAATCCATTCACCGTAACTGTTGCTCCAGCCTCATTTTCGAAAAAATAAGGTCCAATGACTCCGCCGGACCATAAACCGCACCAAACAGTCACATGTTGAGGATAGAGAGGCTTTTCAATAATAATTCTTGGGTTTTCCAAGCCCCAGATTCGACAATTTTGCTTGTTGACGAAGCCACCGAGGTGGAAATGGGCCTCATCACTCAATATGATTTTTCGATGGAATTTCGGATCATTTTCATGCATTTCAAGGACCCAATCAGCAAAGACATTGATGATCACCCGGCTTGAGTTCTTGTGTTAACTGAACTTTATAAGCCTTAAGACCTAAATCTTTATGCAAAATACGGTGTAATGACGTTTGTGGAATGCCTAATTCCACAGAACGACGAGGAATGGACAAACCTGGGTTTTCTTCAACACTTTCGGCTACAGCAGCAATATTCTCGGCTGTTCTTGAGTGATGTGCACGGGTTTTATTCTTCACATCGCTAAGTTGTCCCAACTGCTCGAATTTTCCCACCAATTTCTGTATTGCGGTCCGACAAGGTGCTTCACGACGACCCAAAAATATTCGAGTTTTACGAACCATCTCTGCCAAATTTTCACCATTTTTATAGTGAATTTTAATAATTTCAATGTGTTGTTGAAGCGTGTATCGTTTCATTTTTATTAATGGCGTAGTTTCTACTTGTCAAATGTCAAAAAATGACAGCTTCAAAAGTGACATCTACCGAAATAGCGGGCTATTCAAAATAACACCTCTTATTGGAAAACCCTGTATTTCTGGGCCATTTAGCGGCCGAATAAGCAAGGGGTTTTTGAATTTCTCTACTCAGGAAGACGCGGTGAGCTGAGCAGCGTCCGCGCTGCTATTCGGGAACATTCATTGCAAAGTGGTTACGACCATCGATTGCGTGATGCTTGCTATGGGGTGTATGCACACATCATGGTACGTGCATTGAGGCAAGATCACTTTAGTGTTCTGTGTAGCATATTTCAATACGCTGCAATGAACTGAGCTTTCTGGCTTACAATGGTACGAGATGCCTGAGGTTTTCACTCAAACGCAAGATATCCGACCGCGTTGCTGTAAAACTACTTGTAAGGCACTTTGGCTGTGCGAACTATCTCGTGGGTGAGATGAATAGTGTTTTGAGTTTCGTAAATTTTTTTATTGATGTTGGATGCTAATTCATATAAAATCAGTTGATTTATTTTGAATTTCAACATGTATTGTTAAGCTATTTTTCTTGTATAGGGAATATTTAGCAATGGAAGCACTGCTTCCTTAAAAATATTAGGTTTTATTAAAAATATCACTAAAATGGCTGCCGGCGCCAAAGTGTTAAAGATTATTAACGTTTTGTGAGACCTGGCACCATTCTGGACCTAAATTAATGACCTACAAAATTCAATCGGATTTTTCCACTGCACCAATATATCCTGAAAATATACACCAATGTATCCGGAAAATTTCAGTTCAATCGGATGGCGCGTTCCTGAGATTTGTTCACTGAAATTATTTTTTATGATATATATATATATGATATATATATATATATATATATGATATATATATATATATATATATATATATATATATATATATATATATATATATATATATATATATATATATATATATATATGAATTTTCGGCCAAAGTGATTTTAAAACCAATTTTCTTCGAACATTAGTAGAAACCAAGAAAACTCCGCAGTCAATCTAAGATAGTTCACTCATATATTCATTCTTCAGTTCAACAAAAGCAAGATAAAAAAATTCAAAAATAGCTTTCCTATATTTACCCTGGCATTTTAAACCCAAAAGGACAAGTTCTAAACATCCTTTCGAATTCCGAATTCACTCTTTTACTTGTCATCGTATTTAAACAAATACTCCTCTCCTAGCAAGCGAATCATCCTTCAACAGAAAAATCTAGTCGTGAATCCTTCTATCGCATTCGATTTGCCGACACACACGAGCAGGACTTTTTCGAACAATCTAAATCTACTAAATTTTCCAGCTTTCCTTCCTTCCATTCTATTACCAATTCTACACTACTTTCATAACGGAATGCGCTTATATCGGAAAATTCCTTCGCACTTTCTATTGTTTCTTCCAAAATAATTCACCGCAATCTGTTCGGATCAATCCTTAATATCCTCAAAAAAAAAGAATTCCGAAAAAAAAACACCCCCAAAATATTGTTCTCGGCTTACTTCTTGGCTCTACATATGTGTGTGTGTGTTTTCGTGCTAAAACCATTCGCGACATGAACAAAAGTTTTGTATTACGAAATATCTACTGTTCGGTAACAAATCTAAGAAAAAATCCCGAATCGACAAATGCGGCGAATATCAAGGATATTTGGCGGCATTCCGTCAAAGTAAGATGCCGATGATGATCATCGGAGATGGTTACGTCAACGTCATCGGCATTCGGTCGCTACAAATACGTACGTGTATAGGAGTAGGGAGTAATTTTTTTTTGAACTTGATCCTAATCCGTATTAATGCTATTTAAGGACTATCGTAAGCACCGACGAAATACTACATTTTGAATGATGAGTGCATACCTCGAGCATCTTTAACGCAGTGATTCTATAAAGATGTGGATGGACATTGCTCCATGGATGATGCTACGAAATTCTTGCCAAACTTGACTGCTGCTTTCATTAGTCTCCCCCTTGCGACGAGTATCCACAGGTATGTACAGGGAGAGATGAGTGAGCATCTTTTCGGTAAATACCTAGCGAATTCCAGAATTTCAACAATTTGTATCCCTGCAAACCATCGTTGACAATGGCACGTCGCATTCGTTGTGTCCTCATTCGTTTCCCGCATATCAACATAGCTCAAGTCACCCCACCTCTATGCCAGCGACACAACAAATATTTTCCGCTCAAGGAGTGGAAAAATATGCATGAAATCCTGCCTTCCCGCCAATGAGTGCGCTCCCTATATTTACACACGGCGATAGGATGATGCAGGCGATACGCGTGAAACGCACAGTCATCGCACACCATACCGCCGTACGGTACACTCGGTCGGCCTACCCTCAATGAATTATGTATTTGTGTATTTATATTGTACATGTAGCCAGGGCAAGTCGTTTGGATCCTGTTGTTTTTTTTTTTGTGTATGTTCTGTTCAGCGTACGGCACGCCGTTGACAGGGGTCGTGCGAGGATTGAAAAGCGACCGGGCGGGAAATGATGTCTATGAAGAAGATATGCTATTCATTTTTTTTTTGTTGCCTGCTGCCAAGTAGGCTGGAAGGAAGTAATCCCTGCCTACTCCCTAGGCCTCAATCCATGGCCCGATCGAGTGAAAAGCCGAGGGGTTCGGCGAAAGTTCAGGGAATACCTACATAAATGCGAATGACAGCTTACTATGCCGTTAGGAATCCAGGCGGAAATTGTGAATACCACCTCCTTTTATTTCACCAGCGATTATTGAATGTGTATAGATGTGTGTGTGTGTTTGTGTGTGCGAGAGTGTTTATTGTGTTGTTGCTGGACTCTGGCTACCTATGCTGGCTCGTTGATTCGTTCGGAGTTCGCCCATGCGTGAGGATGCTTGTCGTTATGCTTCATCCTTTTTTGTTGTTTTCGCCGGTTCACTTCGATTCGCTTCACTCGGTCGCTTCGCCGTTACGTATATGTATTAATGAACAACAGCAGCACTAGAATAAGGACATGATCTGTACTGCCCGCCTCTTTCGCGCTTCAGGCTTTCCACGGGCCACAAGCTGTCGCGGCGACTATATGGAGGAGGGGTACTAAATGTACGTGTGCTTAGAGCCTTTTAGTTCTTCTTCTTCTGTGCTGTTTTTTATTTTGGGTGTGTCAAAACACAAAAAGGAGGAATCGGACGGAATCTGAAGAAAAAAAAAATAATGCGCCGAAAACAAGGCGAAAAAAAACCAAACATCTCGTGATACCAGATGAACGGTGGAAACAAATTGTTGTATATGTCATTCGCATGAACGAATAGAGATGTAAAGATACATTCGCGCGAGATGCAGATATACGGACTTATGGATAGCTGCTAGACTCCTGATCTCAACTTAACGCATGGATGACATTCAAACATACCGCACAGTTAGATGCGAATTTTTCGCCTTGACACTGAGTTCATTCATTCGTTATCTAACGTTGTTGCGCTGTCGACCGCAGTTTAAGGATTTTGTTGTTATTTTTTTTTCGCATAGAGGCGCGCGTATGAGAGAGCCAATGTGTGTGTGCTTTTTTGAAGAAACTATTGACTTGTGATTAATTTGATTTTCATTGCTGCACCAAATCCAATTTGTTCCTATTACTGGACAACCGTGAAAATCGCTAGAGTGTTACAAATGACCGTTTTTGAAAAATTTCTTGACCATATCTATGTGCCGAAATTTATGTTCCGTTATTGTGATGATGAATAATTGTGGTTGATGATTTTTGGAATTTTCTTTCTTCTTCTTTATTTTCAATGTTCTATTAAAACAGTGCTATACGGAAAATTGTGTTTTGAACTGCGAAAATATTGATTCGAAATTAATTTTCGAAAAAGTTTCATCTTATTGTGGAACGCACCCAGTACAATGAAAGTGTATTGAACTTTGTCATTCGAATTGAACATGGTGACTGAATTATTCTTCTTACTTACTAAAAATTGTGTTGTTGTTGTTTTATTTGCATTTTTATTGCTGGCATTCGAATAACATTTCACGCGGCGGGTCGTCTAATCAACGTGGGAATTTTCGAAAATCAAATAATTTTTACATATAATTCGACATTTGTCATTACCCCGTTAAAAATAAACGGGATCAAATCGACATTTTTTTATTGTTGGGGCATTACTATGATGGTACATACAGAGCATATAATGCATGGACATGCAACATCAGTCGGACAGAGTACCCTGTTTGGGTGCTCAACGGCAGGACATAGTGGCATTAATCAGCTAGGCGGTGTTTATGTTAATGGACGACCATTGCCCGATTCGACACGTCAAAAAATTGTCGAATTGGCACATAGCGGTGCCAGACCATGTGATATATCGCGTATACTACAAGTATCGAACGGATGTGTTAGTAAAATTTTAGGAAGGTAAGTTCAATTATATTCCTGAATATGATTTATGAAATAAGAGTTCAATTTAGAGGACATATATATCTATATATATATATATATATGTATATATATATATATATATATATATATATATATATATATATATATATATATATATATATATATATATATATATATATATATATATATATATATATATTTTTATTGAGTTAAACTTCAGGAATTTATATGTTTTATCCTTATCTGTAAAACACGTTGTCTATTTCTAATAATCTCCTCAAAACCATTCAATTTCGACATTCAACTATTTTTACATCTTTTCTCTTTGTCAGAACTGTCAGTTAGTCTTAATTTTTATATAGAAATATTCATACATTGATGAATGGATTGATAGTTGTTTCCAAGCAACTAACAACGTTGTCGAATTCAAATTAATACATTTTCAATGCAAATTTATCATTTCCCTGAGAAGAATCTATCGAATTTCGATACAAATTTATAGTCTCTACAAGTTGAAATCACTAATTTTCATATTCCAATGTCATAAATATCCGAAATTAAATTTATAATTTTCATCCAGTCAAATTCATATTTTTTTCCAAATCAAATTCATTTATTTTCCATACAAATTTATTCTATGTTTTGGGTAGAATGCATATATTTTTGATAGAAATTCATAGTTTCTACAGTTTGAAATCATGATTTTCACATACCATAGTCATAGTTTGTTTTGAATTAAATTCATAATATTTCCGACTCAAATTCATAGATTTTCGATACAAATTCATAATTTTTTGCGTAGACTGCATATAGTTTTAATAGATATTCATAGTTTCTGCTGGTTTAATACCATGATTATCATATGCTAAAGTCATATTTTTTTTTACAAATTAAATTCATGATTTTTCCAAATCAGATTCATATGTTTTTCAAATTGAATTCATAATTTTCTTGACTAGAACCCATATTATTGGGAGAATACAATTTAGTTCGGTCCACTTGTTTTTTTGTGTGTTCTTAAATGCATTTATTTTAGACCAAAAATGAACGAACAGATTAATCAAAGTATTGTCCATCGCTGACCACTATAATTTCTCTAACTCTCGTTGGAATATCGAATTGCATCTTTCGACAAAAAAAAATCACTCTTATTTTTGAGACGCCGCGATCCTAGTTAGGACCCAATTTTCGGTTTCTGTGAAAGAAGTGAGCTGTTGACCTGCGAAATCGTGCTGTATCTGTCGATACAACCAGTAATTAGAAGGACTAATGTCCGAAAAATACGGCGGGTCCATCAAAATATCTCACTTGACCGTTTTCACATATTTTTTATAACCATTTTTGTGGCATGCTACTTAGATAACGCAAAATTTGACATATTCAACACAGTAAAAAATTATGGTTTTTGTATGGAACTCAAAAAGCGATTTAAACTTCATATTATTGACAGATGGCTAACCTATCTGAAACAAGTGAGATTAGCTGTTACTATTTAGCATTCATAAGTGCTATAGCCATAGGCGTACCGTGGCCTAAAATCTGGCAGTGGCCTGGGACCGAAATGTTTAAATCATGCGATAATTTTTTCCTTCGTAAAGTATACATGCTGTTCTTGTTATTTATATAATATATATATATATATATATATATATATATATATATATATATATATATATATATATATATATATATATATATATATATATATATATATTTGTGAATACATTATTTGCTATTTGCTAATGTATTATTATATATAATTCCTTTCTGTGAATACATGTGAGCCACTACCATATGTACATAATGTGAATGATATGTATGAACTACATATGAATTATCCATGACCGCTCATGAATGAACGCTTCCATGAACTACATGAGAATAGAATGAAAATAATTAGAAATAAAATACTATTTTTTCGTTTCAATTTTCTAACAAATGTCGATATTTTGAGGTTACATTATTTCGAGGGTAGTGATTAGACAGAAAGACACTGAAGAAGAGGATGCATTACTTTCAAAATATTTATATCTTTGATGAAATTAGAATATATTTAGCTAAAAAGGGAGAAATTTCGTAATTCGCTTAAAATGTATGTTAAGAAACCTGAAAGTGCTGCAACGCAGTCTTCATTCTAACCAAGACCAAGTACAATTGAATCTGGAACAGCCAGCATTATTTACCAGTTGAGCTAGTAAAATTGAGCAAATTTAGCAAGGTGTTTTATCTTAATTTTGGGTTGCACTTCTCTTTTTTACCATGACATGATATTTGCCCCATCATAAGATTGTCCAATGACAGGCTATTCGCTAAGTCTATAGCTGTCTAAAACACTCAAAATTATGTCTACTAAAGTCGAGGCATCTCTATCTCATGGACAATCTATAAAGCCTAAGAACCTTTTTTCGGCTGTTAGTCCTTTTTGAGGAGGAAAATACATGTAACTGCTAATAAAAAAACGATTCATCAAAGTAGTACTTTTTCAACAGTCGTACAAAATCTGTAAAAAAAAATTGAACCGATCCGGCTCAAATTTATATCACATCTACAAAAGAGTATTATCTCCTCGTTGAACCTAAATGTTATTGTAATTTCAGAAAAATAATTTGTTTATTAATGTTCAAAGCGTGATTTTTTTTTAAATAATCGATTTTTTTGTTTAATCTAAAATTAATGTAAACATTTAATTTTTTTTTATAAATTTTATTGGTTCACCTATGAATTATATATTTCATTAGCATATTTTTTTTTCTCTGAATGTTGCAAGTTCCCCGAAAAAGGCGTCAAGTTGTACGATGATATGTTTTTTTTTCATTCACTCGCATCGCAGCCATTTTGGGTTGAAAAATTATTGAAAAAATATTTTCATTTATTGTGAGACATGTACTTTAAGGATTTAATATTAAACATTTTCTGAATGAAAAATATATGTATATGTTAAATCAATCTGAAATTAGCAATTTTTTTTCGATTTTACATGTATTTCCCCCCTTAACAAACCTCCCAACAACAGAGAGCTGTTCCTGTTTGTAGGACTTTGCTTCGACTGCCATAATGGCTTTCAGTTCGCACTCTTTTATCTCATCTGTTATGTCCTTGTGAACGATTAATTATTTTTCCTAACTCATTTTGTGATTTCCCACACAGTATATTACCCCTCCTAGCCCCCCTTGCAGCGCGCATATGGCTATAGCCATCTTTTTTGAGAAAAAAAACGGACCGAACTAATTTGCACTCCTAGCATATTTGATAGAAACTCATAGTTTCTATTAATGTATATTCATACTTCAAAGTCATAATTTTTGTTTCGTTTGTTTTCATATTATTTTCGAATTAAATTCGTATTTTTTTTATTTTATTCGAATTCATCATTTTCTCGAACGGAATTGATTTGTTCAAAATTTACAATAAAGTTGAAATCACAATTTTTTTCAAATCAAATTCATAAATTTCCGATTGGTGTTCATTCATTGCCGCAACTAAATCGGTGCCATTCAGTTCGCCGAAAATGATTCGGAGATCTTTTGGATTGGATCCAGAGCGGCTGGTCTCAGAATTGTAAATTCGTGAATTTGACCTATAAAAATGACTAATTTGACACGGAAAAATTGTGACATTGTGGCTCAGGAAAACCATGAATTGTCGGGGCGGTTGCGAAAAATGACGTATTCAACATGTACAAACTATGAATTTCAATAAAAAAAATTATGAACTTAACGCGGGAAAATTATGAATTTGATTCGAAATTACTGTGAATTTGTATCGGAATCATATGAATTTGACTTGAAAATTGTCTAAATGTAAATATACATTTTTTGGAACACTTTTTTTCTTCAGAAACAAACATCCAGGATTTAAAAGTTTAATTTCGAAATGAACTGAAATAAATTTATATCAATCAAAAATACACTGAAAAATGTAACATTCTGCATCTTCAAAAAAAAAAAAAAAAATCAAAAATCAAATAAATCTAAAAAATAACAACAAACTACATACCAATCAACGGAAAATTACAATTTTCACTCAAAAAAAATAATATCAATTTTGTGTATATTCCAATTCAACTGTATATAAGAATTGTCTTACCTATGCTAATTAGTTTTCCTTTAATTTCACAATACAGATATTATGAAACCGGATCAATAAAACCACGTGCAATTGGCGGTTCGAAACCGCGTGTTGCAACAACACCGGTCGTACAAAAAATTGCCGATTATAAACGTGAATGTCCGAGTATTTTTGCATGGGAAATTCGAGATCGATTATTATCGGAGAATGTTTGTAATAGCGACAATATACCAAGTGTAAGTACCGTAGATGTGTAAAGAATTTTTTTTCGACTAGTAGCTGTAATGAATGAATTTTTGAAGTTTCATTTCAATAGTGTTTCGATTAATTGATTTTGCTGATTGATTTCAATAAATTCTATTTTTGTTTTGGATTATATTGAATGACATTCCGAAAGATAGGAGAGATAATAAAGATTGAAATAAATATAATGGTCCTACTTTCAAGTGAAATGTATATTGATTTAATGTATTTGCTTTAATGTTTGTTTTTTGGTCTGTATTTTATATAAGTTAACTGCTCGTAATTTTGTTTCGCACTTTTACAATATTCTTTCCAATTAATTTAACTTTGTGGAAAATCATTCAATATTTTTCAATAACTAAAAGATATCCTTAAGCAAAGTGGACGGGTAGAATCCAACTGGAATTGTTTTACCGTATTGGAATATTTGACATCAGTAACAAGTTGAGTTTGTTACAAGCTTTAATACATTCAACGAACTATTGAAAGAACCAGCTGTTAGTGAGTGTTGTTGTAACAAAATAATACGTAAGAGCTGACGGCTTGTTTATAGCCTAGGCTTCAAGCTGATTACTTAAAAAAAATGAAGCTAATTTTTCTAATTTTAAGTTAAGCATTATCATGAAATTGAAAAAAGTTAGATGCATCTACTAAAACAAACGTTTGGGTAGATGATGGTACCGTCGCGTCGGTCGGATGGGAATAAAAAAGGGTTGAGCTGATAGGGCTGACCTTGCTTAACAATATTAAAGTGTTTTTGGGTGGGGTGCGGAGAAATGGGGGCGCAGATAGTGGGAGTAAACAAATCGATTTATTTTCAAATTTAAGTAGCTAATCCACCTCCCCGCTCCCATTTTCAAACAATCAGCAGGAGATTTAGTGCGCAGAGGTGTTAAAAATACATGAAAAACGTAAAATAAAATATAATTGATAGTGACAAAATAATTTATAATCCAAAAACAGCATATTTCCCGATACAAAAACTTACCCAATCAATGACCGTTTGTCTCGGAAGCATCAATTCTTTCTCGAGTCTGATGACATGCAGTGGCGGGCGACCCTAGCAAAAATTTTTGGTGGTGCCAGATTTCAAAGTGGCGCCCCTCTGAAACAAAATCTTAGTGTCCCTATATTATGCAGTTGCTTATCCATGACTTAAGGCATTCGACCATTCCGATCCATGATTTAAGGTATTCGATCTATAGATGACAAAAAATATTCATTTCGAATCGTTTTCACCTCGTTTTAAATATTTCAAGAAAAACTTCAGTAGTTCCGCTCATTCGCGTTAAAGATAAGTTTTCCATTCCGCTGGCATTGTGTAGCGATTTACCAATGGAGAGGTTGCTTGGAGGCGTCTCAACTGAACCGTAGTCCAGAAGAGGGCCTGACAAGCAATCTCTCCACCCAAATGGGAAAAATAATTTATGACGACTTAACGTCTAAATCCTATATCCATTCCCACTAACATGTCCCTGAATCGCCTCCCTTGCGGTTCTTTTCTTTGTTGTTCAATAGAACAGAATAGCTCTCTTCGAACATGTTTAACAATAGCTCTATCTCCCACTAGCTGTCACCCTATACCCTCCTTCTCCTCCAACTTTTCCAGGGTTTGGCTCAAGTTGTTGTTGGATTACGTGGGGTTTACGTGGTGCTACCTCCACGTCCCTTCAGCATGACCAGATCTTCGGGGAAGATGTTGGATCCTGAACACCCAACAACTTTCTTTTGCTCCCTTGCCTCCTTTTCGTGGGTTCGACCCAATAAGAAGGCCATATCTTTATGAAAATTTTTGAAAGTTTTAAACTCTAGTATTTTCAAATTAATTTCAGAATTATTTTCTAATTGTTAGTCACGTCGAGCGTGCAATACTCATATATATATATATATATATATATATATATATAAAGATATATATATATATATATATATATATATATATATATATATATATATATATATATATATATATATATATATATATATATATATCACAGAGTTAGTAACACTTCGAGTTGTGCATTTACTATTTTTGAATTCTCCGATAGCCGTATTGGTTTAGTTTGTAAGCGTAGTAATATCAAAGTTAGTCACGTGATTTACAAGCGTGCACATCTAATTAATACATTCATTGCAGGACATAGCTTAGATTTGACAACATGACTCTGGCACACAGGAGTGAGGACTTGTCCAGCGCCGCAGTGGGGTCTCAGTGCTCTATCTGTCAACAGGCGTTCACCGGTGACCAGGTCACTCACATTACATTATAAAACCACCTAGACTGTCCGCCGTGCCGTGGTCCTCTGAGCCTCGCCTCTCTGCTGCAGCAACCACGTCGCGAGGGGCTCGGTCGAAAACGCATCAGTCCGGGATAACAACCCGGGGAATGCAGAGGCACGAACAAGACATTAGAGACTTCGACAACCAGTACCAAGCTGGGGCGGAGCGATTGGTTCAGCCACCTGGTCCATCCTCTAAAGAATCTTCAATCTCAGATAACTGGTCCGGAACCGCTGGAGTGCGCTCCATAGTGCAGCGAGAGTTAAGCGGTTTCCAACAACAGATTTCAGATCGATGTTGGAACGGTTGGTTCCGCCACAGTCAGGGACTGTGACATCGCCAAGACGAAACCTGTACAAAGGCCGCATTCACTCCGCATCCCTCGCGGCAATGCGGTGCAGTTCAACCATGAGAAAGTGGTCAGTATTATCAGTGGATGGGAACTGAAATTTGGGGTGGGGAGTCCTCGTTGCCAGTGAAGGTATTCATTACCAGACAGACCTTAGCCAAGAACTTTAATCTGTTGTGCCAGTACATTCATCTGCTGTTCACGGGAGCAGCTCCAGACTGGTTTTGGCGATTCCACCGGTCTCAACGCAATTGGCGGGATCTTGAGGGGACCCTGAACGATCATTTCGGGGATCGCTACACGGATGCCGACCTGATGGAGTGTATAAGAGGTGGGAAACAGCGGTCGAACGAAACATTCGGCAGTTTTTCCCCATCGTAGATTTTTGCGCGTTTTCTATCGTGTCCCTTTTTTCAGATAGCTAGCACGTGCTTCGTCACGTCCCGGCTGGGTCTGGCTTACAGCCCATGCCTGAAAGCTGCTTCTGGTCGTTCACGGGCAAAAGCCCCTTTCCCTTTTGTAATTTGCGGCTAGTAATATTTCATGACGGATAAAAAATACGTAGCGTCCCCCTTTATTTCTGGGAGCGAGTCCACTCCACTTTCATTGCTAATGATTTCCGCAAGTGAACTAGTTAGGAAATGAAATAACGTTTCAAGCTGCTAGTACAATACAAAAAAAAACTACCGCATCAGAACCGATTGAAAATTGATTTTCGAAGAAATTAAGTTTGAGTGACCAAAAAGTGTATCATCTCAACCATATCTTATCCAAAGTAACAAAAGTCATTTCTCGACAGCATTTCCTATAGCATAAATGAACATTGTTCAGTGCTGGCAGCACTTTTCCAACGAAACAGCAATAAGTCTACCAACCTATCATTTGAATTTCGTTTTCATCCGAGGATTTCAACGAAAGTTTCAGCGATTAAACGATATTTGGGGCTGCCATCCGAAAAATTTTCAAATTTCAGAAAATTTAAACATGGGTTCCTTATTTTTATTGTAAATGCTTTGCTTATAAATATTTCATGCAAGTATCTGCTTGTGCCATATTAATGAAAATGTTTGGTGCTGGCAACCTATAACCAAAAATATACCAAATCTGCTTCACGTTAAGTTAAACCCACCCTGAGATTTTCGTTTTGATTGTTTTGAAGTTGGTTATAAGCGTCAAATGGGTTTTAGCGTTACCATAAGCTATTTTTTTTTCTGCAAATATTTGAAACTTCAATATTCGTTAGTTAATTGTCATTGCAGGATCGTTCATATTTGCAAATTTAATGACAAAATCGCTTAGTAAAGAAATGCCGAAGAACTACAAAATTACAATAGCTGGCAGTTCTTTTATGATTTAGCTAGGGAATTGCTACGGAATTCGGTTTACAATAAGGTCCATTTACTGTATGAATTTCGTTTTGATTTCATGACTGGATCGGAAGTTCATAGGGAGAAAATTTTATTTTGCTGAGCAAATATACAAGATTTAGGTGATAAAAATTGCCATAGCTGGCACCTCTATCCTAATTTTTCCAACCAACTTTCTACCAAATGTGGTTTTAATTCAGGTTAAAGTACTGTGTAAATTTCGTTTAAATCGGAAGTTATGGGCAAAAAAGCAGTTTTTGTTTTTCGTAGTGATTTTTCCAGATGGCACCACTACCACTGGTTTTCCCCGCATTAGTTTAAGACCAGCACCAACACGCTGTGGAATATTCACAATGATCCAAGAGTTTTTGTCAAAACTTATGACAAATCGAAATATGAAAAAAAAATCCTTGCCTACTTTTAGGGAATCAGCGCCCACATAGGCTTCATAATTTCCCAGTTTTTTTTTTATCACAGACAAGCACAAAAGGTTATAGGTTTTCATTTCCAAATACTTTTTTCTAACAAAAATGTACTTTGTCTAGAAATATAGGGGTATAAGTGGAAATTCACTAAAATGCCCGTCGCCGTCAAAGGGTTAAAGATATTGTTATTTTAATTAGCCACTGCACTTGTCCATATACGTATACATGTATGTTCTCTGAAAATTTTAGTTCAATCGAATCGGCCACTCCAGAAATTATCTCCTTTAATCTTTTTGCTGATAAATATATATATATATATATATATATATATATATATATATATATATATATATATATATATATATATATATTTATCAGCAAAAAGATTAAAGGAGATAATCCACTCCAGAAATTATCTCCTTTAATCTTTTTGCTGATAAATATATATATATATATATATATATATATATATATATATATATATATATATATATATTTATATATATATATTTATATATAAATATACATATATATAAATATAAATAAAGTATGAATTTTCGGCGGAACGAGTTTAATACTAATTTTCTTCGAAAATCAGTAAGAAATTCAAAATGTTGAGGTCTTGTAAATTCTTTAAAATTAACAAAGTTGCCACTGAATTTTTCGAGTGTAATACAGCACTAAAGAAAATAATAATGACACGCCGCAATGGCTTCGGAACGAGCTTGAACATACCAATCACCAAAAAAAAATTCAATTATTTCATATGCGGTCATTGACCATCCTGAAATACATCCTATATACATGTATGTATATATATAAAAGCACACATATATTACCACGCCCTGTTAAGCACCAAGTTTCAAAAACTCCACTAAATTATGTCTGTTCAAAATGTCTACGCGACCAAACCAAAAAAATAGAGACAAAAACAACATTCAAACAAACAGAACCCTCCCAAATTATTTTCACTATCTTCTCTGTCCACACAGACCACACCATAACCACACATCATACCTACAAATGAATCATCATAAACACAGAATGTCGTTAGTGCTACTGTTTTCAAATCAATTACAATTGTATCAACGTCAACATCACTCCTAGGACTGTTTTTTTTTTCTTTTTTCGTCGGGAGGAAGGACCCAGACAGCCCACACGAAAGCAATACAATAGCTATCGGAGACAAGCCCAACAAGGAAACTAGATACCTACCTGAGGCACATCGCTCGACCTAATATGATCCTGTCAATCAAAAAGCAGCAGCATGCGGGCCTCATCGACCTTTCAGCATGTATAGATAGTAGTCATCATCACCACTACAATATATATAGGCAAAGACAGGCTGAGCTGTTTGGCCCTGTCAAGGTGTGATCAGTTCGTATCCTATTGTCAATGGGATTCCCGACATAGAAAAAAATTTAATTCCCCTCATATGTATATAGATGTAGGTACCTTTGTCCGCTTTAAAATTCATTGGTCTAATTTGTGTGTGCATTAGCTGTATTGATCTCGCCCTAAAGTCTCGCGTTCCGCGTTCACCACACTCAGTCAATACAAAATACTGTAGCTGTTGCCCGTCATCGTCGTCTAGTCTAGTCCTTTTTTTTTGGGCGCTTTGATTACCTGCGTGAGCTCTGATCATCTCCAATTCGATTCGACGATCGAGTTAGAAGCCAGTCTCGAGTCTATTGTTCAAAACGCGACTAACATTGGCTGACTATGATTTTCGAACCTTCGCAGCCTACCGTCAAGGATATTGTGTAGATAATTTTTTATTTTCATTGAAAATATGTGGAAAAATTTACTGGCTATCAATGGACGGATATACAATGGTCGAAAATAAGGGTGTTTTGTAGATGAAATGATGCGCTATTATATCGTTCATCACGTGCGGTGTAGGCAAGGGAGAATTAATTTTGGGTGTTTGGAAATGTTTGGGGCTGTATAGGGAATATGAAATTTAGATTTAAATCACCACCATTTTATTGAAAATTGAACAAAGGTGGGTTGTTGGGTGTGCGCTAGCAGTTAAATATATGTGTATGCGAGATTTTAGTGGTTTTCATGCGTAACGAAGCAGATGTCGTTTTTATTTGCATGCTTGAGAAGTGATACTATTGGTCATTTGTACACGGTAAAAATTCTGAGGTAGAATTTTCAACAATATGGGTTGATATATAGCAGGGCTGGGCAAACGGTCGATCGCAAACAGTTCGACAGTCGATCACAAACATTTTTAATAATTTACTAGGTTAATTTAAAATGTGAACTAAAAATTTAGTAGACGATTTATTCAGCACATTCTGGAATGGGCCTTGGCTTAATAGATCCAATCGGACAGTCCACGCAGTTTCAGTTCACACAAAATATCGCAGAGCCTTGGTGGCGGAGAAGCCAAAGGGAAAATCCGAGATAGCTATGCTCCCGATTTGTGCAATTTATAGATTTATATCATTGTAGTAAAACTGCTTCACTAAATCTCGTATACGTATACAGTTGTTTCATTTCCTTAAATCTCTCTGTTCTAAAGTACACCTTTATATTTTGGGTTCCCGCTATACACCTTGCCTGCATTTGCATTCGTGTCCCTGCTACCGAGGTAGTAAATTTAGTTTGTGCAGTTCATTCTTTCGAGCTAAAAAGTGGCATTTGGTGTTTGAATTTGAAAATTGAATTGTGTAAATGTCTTTTCAGTAACAAAATCGTTCGAAAATTGAAATTCTTGACATCTTATCCGTCAGAAATGATAAGTGTCTACGCGTTTCTCTATTTTCAAAATCTTCGCTCGAAAGAATGACCAGATAATAAAGACATGTCAAAATTTAGCTTCACGATTAACTCAGTACTAGCCTAAAGAATGAACTGCACAAATTAAATTGGCGTAAAATGATTCGAGACATGTGCTAAAGCCATCTGCATTTTCAAAGCGAAAGCATCTTCCAAGCAATTTTTCACGCTTAAAAGTGAGTACAACTCTTGCTTATTATCAAGCTAAATTTGCTCCGAAGTAAATTTCACGTGAAAATTCGCATGGAAATTTAACATGAAATCGAAAACAGCTGAGGAAGCTTTTCGCAAAGATTTCTAAATCTTTTGCCTGAAATTATTGCATTTTTGGACACATTAGGACCAAAACATGAACAATTGGAAGATCTAGTATGGGTAAAGAAAATAGCATTTCTTACTGATTTTATGGGCCGTTACAGCTCGCTTCATTTACAATTACGCGGAAAAGGAAAATATAGTTGACTTGTTGAGTTCGGTAAATGTTTTTTAAGTAAAATTAAAACCTTTTGCTTCACAACTAAATCGGCAAAATTTTAAAACATTTTCCATATTTAGAAAAACATATTAAAATTACTGGTGAATGTAAAATGCAAAAGCTGAAAGACATCCTTCAGTTCGCGAAAAAGTCCGGGGCCTTGGATGGCCGCTTGGACTGAATTTTTTTTTCTCCTAGCCCATTTATGTATCTGGTATCACTATGGACCAATGGGTCTATGTGTGGCCTTGTGCCAACTGGTACAACCTAACCTAACCTACTGGTGAATATAACATTGAAATGTTTTGTCCTGAACTGGAAAATTTCAATCCAGAATTCGAGAGACGATTTGCAAATCTCAATAACCTTCAACCGATTTTTGAATTTATTTCATTTCCTTTTAGAGAACTCGATAACGAGGATATTTGCATTTTTTTCTTGCTTCCATTTATCTATGTGAAGCAACGTTTTCTCAAATAAAAAACATCGAATCGCAACTTAGGAGTTCTCTGACTGATGACCACAATGGCATCTATTTGATTGTGCATCAGTGCTTACAAGCCTAACTCTACAATACTTTTTGATGAAATGGAGAGTCACACATATACATCAAAAATTAATCCAAAATATTTGTTAATAATGTACATTGCACAAAGTAGTAATACAATGTATTTAATATATTAATATCAATAAAGACCTTAATTAAATCTTTATTTGTTTTTAATTTAACCCATTTTTCGAAGTCGATCGCACAAAAATTAAAAAAATTAATGTCGATCATACCAGTATTAGGTTTGCCCACCCCTGATATATAGACTCTAAAAAGTGGGTCTATAATTAATACTTTGATCATAGGAAATATATTCATTTTTTCGTTTAAAATAACGAATCACAAACTTTTTTACACATTCGATGTGCATTTTTTTTTGCTTTTACTTCATATCAGCTGAATAATACACAGCTTTTTGTACATTTAAGCAAAAAGAGTGTAAATTTACTAGTTTGCTATTCAAAGCCATAAAATTGCATCATTTTTTAGGGTAAAATTACACGATTTGGTCGTAAAAAATTTTTATTTTTACGGCCTTTTGTAAATTTACATCTTTTATAGTAGGAAACCAGTTTCCTACTATTATAAGGGTAAAATTCAACCAACATTTTTTTGAGTGTATCTTTCCGATGCCGTTTGAATCTGTTCAGCGGAGGTTCACTCGCACCCTACTCTTTAAATATAATTTTCCCTACAAGCCTTATGATGAACGCTAATCGCTCCTTAATCTCCCTCTCCTAGCAAAGCGCAGAGTTTACCTGGATGAATGCTTTTTGTTGAAAATTTACCGTAGCTATCTGACTTCATCTGTTGCATCCATGATTAATATACGGCAGTGTGGAAGGCAAATTAGGTCCTCTATTGTCTTTGATGTACCATTTGCACGTACAGACACTTACTTTCATTCTCCTGATTTGAGAGGAATAACTTAAAAGCGGAGATCGTTTTTTCGGAGATCGGAAATCGGAGATTTTAAGTTATCTGAAATGTTTCCTGGTAAAAAAAAATTATTTCCAAGTCAGAAAAGAATCCATAATCGAAATATTTTGTAAATTTGATACAATCAGGATTTTTTCAAAACTCTTTGACCGAAGACAATTGAAGATAGTGCGATTGTTTTTTTTTTATCAAAGTACATTTCTAATATTATCTTTTTACAGCAACAAATCATAAATCGCTTTATATGTCCACATGATGTCGTGATGCAACTGCTTGACACTGACAGATTTTAATGAAAAGATACACAATCTTTAAAATAATTGATTTGAAATCAATTTTATTCTCTACTTTGTTCTGAATTATTATCGAAGTTCATCAGGCCTATTCAATGACGTAAACGCAACACACCACAAAGAACAATCAAACGATTCGTGAAAACTCTCATATTTTTAGCCCTTGTTGCATTCGCTTTATTTGATTTTACCTTCCCAAACTCTCTTATCGCATATTTGTCGAGAAGGATCGAATAAATTGTATTTTTGTGGTATACCGTAAAATAATTGGATGCAACATATGGCGCTTTCATCTCGATGAGCCTACATACGGATACTATTTACGATATATAATGAAGAGATACCAGTACAAGAACTTGGTCCTGTATAGATTAGGGTAGGAAGGGTATGGAAAAAATAGGGACCGATGTCAAAATACTACTTACTCTGAGACTCTGTTACAAAGGAGTGAAGAATATGGGGCGAGCGGCAAAGAAAGCCTATTATTACATAACGATAGAATGAATAAAAATTTGAATAGGACGTAACGTAACTTCGTTATTGTCTTCGGTTTTATTCGACAAATTGTAATCATGTTTACTTATTGCGGTCTTGATGTGCGTATGTGTGTGTGTGTAGTTTGTGAACTGCAGGGCGTTTAAACAAATTGAATTTTCGTCAAGGGTGATTTAGGATGATGGGCTGAGTTTTGTTGGGTTTGGACTCGATTTGATGATCTTGATCAGTATAGATTCAATTTCGACAGATTTATTCATTATATTTTCAATTCGGAAAAGAGAGGAATAAATGAGAATTGAAATTGAGTTTAATAGATTCAATTGAGGTATTAGATTTATGTGTTTGATTGTTCCTCTGCTTGAGCTAATCATTCTTGTTTTTTTTTTGTATCTGATCAACTTGATGATATTTGGTGCAATACGATAAAATCTTCTCATTTTCCGTTAATTCATGTAAAGAATTTAGTTATGTCTTTGAAAAATCTCACAAGATCGATTTACATGAAACTTCAACCATTTAAAGAGCTTAACGACAAGTACTGAATAATATATCGATTTTTTTCAGGAAAATAACAACAGTGCACACATAATATATACATTTTAAGATGCATTAAATCTTCTTACATTTTACATTCCAAATCTTACCAATATAAAATAAAAAATAAAAAAAAAACTAAGAAGACCACGTATCTCTTCATACTCCGAAACTCTTGGTGACCGCAACAAAAAAATTGCTTTGTATTATAAAGATTGGAGTAATAATAAGTAGGCTACGACGATCCTTTGAGAATGGTCCTTGTTCGTTCATTCGTCCGTGTTCTCATCATAATCAGACCGACCTTTTGTCAATTACGACAATGCTTCTAATAATAAATGGATTCGGTGTGCGGTTATCGAAACAAAGCAGAAAAAGATGAAAACTAAAAGCAAGCTGTAACAGAAGCAGATTCATCATCCAGGACCACGATGCATGCATACATAGATGCAAGAAAACAGTATCAGTGGCGGCTTCTGCTAATTCCCGACGAAGACAACAACAGCAAAAAAACTGTATCACATCTTATGAGAAGTTGGGATAAGTACTTGAGCCTCCCCGATGCACGCCTTGCCATCTACACCGATAATCTGTGCCGCGTCGGTCGTTTCTGTTCGGCATTCTCTTGTTTTTTAATCCGTACATACGGAGCCTGATCTCTTCACCGAGCTATTATCTCATCTCGAGCGTATAAGTATGTCAAGAGAAGTGTCGACAGCTGGGAATCGAGATCTTCCAATCATTTGTTTTCGTAGTCCTTGTGATCAGACTTTGTTTTTTTGCAGCGATATAGAGCAGCAGGTAGCACCAGGTATAAAGAAGACGATACGTATTTCGTCCGATTCCAATCGGTTCATATACATCTTGCGAGGACGAAAGAGTGTGGCAAATATATATGTATATATATGGGCTACTGAAGAGCCGGCCAAAAAGATAATCCTAACAAAACCTTTGCCGTCAAAGTCCCATCTCGATCGACATCGGCTCAAGATCCACTCCTAATCTAGTCTAGTTTTGAAATGGATAGCTCAGAGAAAATTGTCTATTGTCACTATTGTCCGATTCTATTCGAGTCTATTGTCGACTGAAAGTAAACGACCAACCGAAAAAAAAAACAAAAACGAAGAGATAGTAGCCGGTTAAAAATTTTTTAAATGGACTCTCATCGTAACGCATCTCCTTCGTACATCGATATATAATAGATAATTGACAAAACTGATACTTTTGCTTGTTCGTGCGGATTATCCGCGTTGGTTTGTTTTTCTACCCGGATTTCTCCATCCCGCAAAACGAATCGCTTTCACTATAGTTTTGTGCATGATATTTTCTTTTTTTTACATTGCATTTCACTTGTTTTTGACCCGGCCGGCACTCGAACTTATTTTCCTAATCATTCAAAGAAAGACCAATTATCTAGAAATTTTTCAAATAGGATCTATTGTCTTCTTTCGAGTACCTATAGTAAGATATATTTCATAAAGAGTGAGAAAACTAAAGAAAGTTTTTGGTTTATCTAAGGACATAAAAGGATACAAACAAATAAATTTCTATTGTTTATCCTAAGACCGATGAGTAGTTTTGGGAATAATGAAAATGAGTTTTCATGTGAAACGATCCGGTTTCGGATTCGAGTGATGAACTTAGAACTGTTTGGATGGTTGTTTGTGAAATAAAGGATAAATTAATTCGGTTTAATTAGATCTGATTCGTTTGAAAAACTAAAATAAATGTTTGTTTACTTAGGGCCTAGTTATGATATCGCGGAATCTATATCCTAAGAAAGCTTTTTGTGAAAACATAATTTATTTTTTTTCTGGTTCAGTGTCACCAGATTCTACCCTCAAGTTTTGTCTGCTATTTTAATTATGCGATTAAAGTTAAACATGTTCCATATAAGTTGAAAAAATAATCGATCATGGCCAGAAATTAAAAAAAAAAAGTTCTGCGAAGTTCTGTGATTTTTTTTTGGTCAAAACTCTCAGCATTTTTCCGGCTCTCTGCTGATTTTGTCCTGATTTAATACGATTCGGTTTTTTTAAGGCTTTCAGGATTTTTTTGAGACTGTACTGATTTTTTTCACGCTCCCAAGGGTTTTTCCTATGATCCTCTGACTTTTTTCAAGACTTTCAATATTTTTCTTGGACTGCTCTAATTTTTCCGCAGCCTTTAAGATTTTTTCGACGATTCTGCAGTTTTTTTTCAAGACTTTCAGGATTTTTGCTAGATAGCTCTGATTTTTCTCCAAATGCTATGAATTTTCCTACGATACTTTGATTTTTTTTCAAGATTTTAGTATTTTTTTTAGACTATTCTAATTTTCCTCAAATTACTATGAATTTTTCATACAATCCTGTGATTTTTTTCAAGACTTTCAGGATTTTTCCTAGATAGCTCTAATTTCTCTCAAACTCCTAGAATATTTTCTTCGATCCTCTGATTTTTTTCAAGACTTCCAGGGTTTTTTCTAGACTGTTCTGATTTTTCCCCAAATGCTATGAATTTTCCTACGATACTTTGATGTTTTTCAAGTATTTTTTCTGGACTGTTCAAATTGTTCTCCAGCTTTAATGATGTTTTTTCTTCGATCCCGTGAATTTTTCCTCTAATTTTTTTCAAGCTCCTAGATTTTTTTCTTCGATCCTCTGATTTTTTCAAAACTTTCAGTATTTTCCTAAGACAGTCCTGATTTTTTCACACTTCTTAGATTTTTGCTACGAGCCTGTGACTTTATTCAAAACTTTCAGACTGCTCTTATTTACAAGACTTACAAGACTGCTCTAATTTTTCGCAAGCTCCTAGAATTTTTTCTACCATCCTGTGATTTTTTCGAGGCTTCCAGTATTTTTCCTAGACTGCTCTGATTTTTCTCATGGTCCTAGGATTTTTCCTACAATCCTGGGATTTTTTGCCAGACTTCCAGTATTTTTCTTAGACTGTCCTGTATTTTTTCACGCTTCTAGAATTTTTTCTACGATTCTGTGTTTGATTTTCAAGACTTTCGGTATTATATCTAAACTGCCTTGATTTTTTTCAAGCTCCTAGGAATCTGTTTGTCTACAGCCGCAACTATCCTACACAGTTTTAAAGTATGAAATTCACAGAAATCAAATTAAACTATTTAGTAAATTTAAAGTCTGTCAGTTTTGTTAAAGTTAGTAAAGAGGAAATGATCTTCAAAATAGAACATAAAACTAAAACGCGCCCAGTGTGGGTCGCAGACGTGTTCTACACATTATTCTATGACAATTTGTTTTTGAAACTTATAGATTAAAATTTTTTAGTATTTCTGACAGTTGTATGCTAGTTTTTATTATTTTAATTGTTAGAAATTTTTCAGGGACAGATTTTTCTTTAAAGAATCGTGAATTTTTCAGATTTCATGTGTTTGGGGAAGAATAATTTTATTTTTTTCTTTTGTCTAGAGCTTAATTTTCTTTTTTTTCCGGCATTCCATTTTTTGGCAAATATGTTTTGTGTGCAATCAAATTTCCGGTCTGTTCGATGGTTATTCATGAAAAATCTACCCAAATGATACATAGAATTATTATTTAAACCACTGGCGTGCACACACAGAAGCAAAGGGGGACAATTGAGCCCTCTATTGCATAATCACTCTTGAAAATTGTTCATTGCACTCGATCCCGTACTACACCTCGGCAGTGTCTTCATAGTATTTTATTGAAAGTCAAGAAAAATGTTTGCCGAATTTGGGTATTTGCCCCCTCTTTTTTAAAACCCTCTGCACGCTTATGATTATGTTGTTGTAATGCCACAGATAATGCTCTCTTGAGCTACCTTAAAAATCAGGAGACCGCTTATATTCGCTTCGGGAACTGAACAATACTTTTTAAGCTCTGCTAAAGAAATTTCATTCAGATCGCCAAAAAAGGACATCTCTGGGTCAATCTCTATTAAGAGATGAGCAGTGCCATAAAATACAGAGAGCTACGATCTTTACTCAAGCCCCGAAATTTTACAGTAGTGATTGTACGTAGCAACTAGTAACTTTCAATCTATCTATTTGTCAATCTATCAATGATTTGCTCAGGTAATTATTATTAAACTGGAAAGACTTTGAGTACGCCTGAAATGTTGCCTAAAATTGATTTGAAATAATTCTAAAAGTCAATGAAAGGGGAGTGAAAGTTTATAAGGAGTAGGCTTAAATCAAGCTTTTCTATTATAAGATTTTCCTATTTTACTATATGTCCTGTGTTTCAACCCTAATTTTCAACCCTAAAACTCAGGCTAATATAAGGTGTTTCAAATTTGCTGGTAAACACTAAGACTAACCATGGGATGTTCCGAGTATTGCTATTGGTGGAGGCATATAAGAGATACGAGCTAGAGGAACAAAGGGTAAGCCAGATAAGAGCATTAATCAGCTAAGCGAAGTGATAACTAAGAAGCCTTGTCAATTTGGCTTGGCTGTCAAATGATGTGCTTTAAATTTATTCAAAGATCGCTCACTGGCACCAACACTTGGCTCCTTGACACTGAAAAAATCTGTAAAGCACGTAATATTATGCAACATATCGTGGCAATTATGGTCGCATACGCTATGCACATAGTAGCCTGAGCTATAAAATATAGCTAAAGGTTCAATGCCGATACATTATGGACTTTTCTACCATGCAGCACAGTCTGAACTAGTATGCAACATAGCCCCAGCTACTATGAACAAAATATCCATGCACTATAGCGTTGTGTGGGCTATGTTACATGGCTTTGCAAGCTTTATGCATATAAGCTTTACACTATGCATTATGGTGTCGTGCCCTATGTAAGTATTATCACAATCTTGAAGTCAACTATGTATATAACGCCAAAAACTAATAAATTACATTCTCTGGCGCTTTGATTTCTCTCAGTGAATATGGTTCTAATTTTTTTAAAGAATTAAAGCTTCATTTAGGCATTTTTGAGGCCTATCAACAATCTAAAAGCTTCACCATCAACGTTTTGCAGATTGTTGATTTTCAATAGTGCGGGGATAGATGTTGGTTAGTTTTCATCCTGATTTTTCGGTATTGAAACTCAAATTACAAATTGGACACAACAGATCAAATTGAAAAACAGCCAAAATTCGATGGAAACAAATCAAATTGTACAAATATCTTGTATTGTTGTTTTCAATGTGCCGAAGCATGTAACTCTGTTTGTTTCTGGTAACAAACATATCCATGTTCCCTAAGTGAAACTTGCTGACTTGTTACATTGCAAGTATTCCGACTTCATCGGCACCTCTGGTTGGAGTATCTTCACAACAAAAATACTAGAACGAAGGGTTGAAAAGGCTCACAACTGTTTTTTTTCAAAGAAAATCTACTCTGTTTCCGAAACTAGATAGTCCAGACAATCTGAAGCAAATACAAAATATATCTGCGAATGCTAAACTCAATGAGCTACACTACGTCACAGTATGCTCTTATCTCTCATAAATTCTAATGTTAAAGATAGCACAACTCCAAGGGTAAGAATGAGATGGGTCGTAACCGTACCTGGATCAACAAACTAAAGACATAGAAAGCATCGGTAGCAGCTCGGACTGTTATATGGGGCGTGGTAAATTCATTGGATTCTATCCCAACAATTTCCCCAAACGATTCCATTCAAAAACTTCAATCAAGTTCAAACTACTGCACAGGCCGGGAGCACACACTTTTCATCATCATCATCATCCACATCATCGTCCACTCCCAGGACATTGCCATTTACCACGCAACTGAACGTCAAGCAAACTTTAAAGGTCAGGCAGCCAAATAGATCCGAAGGATATCAACGCATTGAAACACATCAAGCTGTTGAATAAAAAGCCGTTTGTCGATAGCATGGCTTTTTCGGATGCTGCTGTATATGTACAATGAAACCGACGGCAACGTTCATAAATAGATTACAATACGACATAGCAAGGAACAAGTTTAAGGATACACTTTTGCATATATATATATATTCGTAATAAGACCTTCAATAAACACACATACTATTGTAAACAAACACACACACATACACATCCAAGTTACAAGCGAAAAGCATGTTGACCTGGAAAGTCATGTCAAAGTTTTTCGAAATTTATTTCAAATAGGTAAACCTCCCCCTCCTAATTTTGGGTGTGTTAAAAGGTGGAGTAAGTTGATTTTTATAATGGTCAAATATGCTTGAAATAATCAAAATTGACTCGTTTCGATCCAAAACCATGTCTTGTTTATTTTAATTGGGCAAAAAAATTAATCAGTTAGACGGAAAAACTTTCCGATGTAAATGAAAAAAAAACTCTAGCGATCCGATGACTGCGTTCGAAGTTATAGGAGTATAAAGAAATTTAGGGTTACCAGCCGCGGCATTTTCCAAATAATCGAAAACTTAATATTTGCTGTATATTGTTACTACAATATAATTACCATTTGGAAATTTTGCGATCAAATCGCTTAAGAAAGATATCGGAAATAAACACAAAACCAACAATAGCTGGCTACCAAATTTGACCTGAATAATGCCTATAATAGGTTCCATTTAATGTATGAAATTCGTATTGATTTCATGACTACACTGGAAGTTATAGGGCAAAAAGCTTTATTTTCCTGAGCGAATTTTCAAAACCAAATACACAAAAATTACCATAGCTGGCAGCACCAATCGAATTTTTCAACCAAATTTATATCAAACACGGCCTAGAGTAAGGTTCAGCTCCTGTGTCAATCAATTTCATGAAAATCTGGTAACTGAATCAGAATTCATAGGGCAAAACGCAGTTTTTTTTCTTTGTAATTTTTCAAGTATTTTTACCACTGGCACAGGGTTGCCGCCCACAATTCAAAATCGCTTCTATCAGACCTGGTCCTACTTAATTCCAATGTATTCTGTAAATTTCAACTGCATCTAATTATTAGTTCGTGAGTTCCCGTGAACAGAAGTTTTTGATGCTAAAAATATAGGTAAATTGGGAAAGGGTTATCGTTCTTGTCCGACATGAAAATTCCAAAGTTTTCCCCTTACTGTTTAGACAAAGCATAAGGAAGAATACAAATTGATTTTCATTCTAAGAAACGGACTTATTTTCGGAGATTCGATGGTTTGAATGTTTTCACTTTCAGTGCCTGCTGTAGCTACAGGGCTGCCAGCACGTTCATGAAAAACTACGCAAGTGTGCAACTTAACAACATTTATATGTCCTGTAAGTTTCATTAAGTATAAGTAAAGCAATCCCACGACAACCCTTGTACGGGTCTAGGGGTTGAAAGCTGGTAGAGAGCTTCATTAAAATTTTTTAATCATTGTGGATACGAGTGTGGAGTGATTAGTTCCACGACTCACTTTACCCCTGATTTAAATCAGGTACCTAATCAGAGCTAGGTAAACTCAAAGCTTGGTGCACGGACCCACGTCCCAACCTGGATTCGAACCAGGGACCCCACACGCAAGAAGCCAGTGCTCTACCCACTAGGCTACTCAAGCTTTAAAGCGTTTCATAATGTTTCTCAAGCGTTTCATAATGATCTAATAATCTTATAAAAAGTTATCACAATTCAAAAATTTTCAAATTTTCCCCAATCTCATTTTAGGCGCCTAGCGCACACATAGGGTTAAACATTTCAAAAATATTATCATATTCACATTTAAAACACGTTTAGAATTCATTTTAGATACTTTATTTTTGCAAAAGTTATTTTTTTACAGAATAATAGGTATATTTAAAATATCACTAAAATGGCCGCCGGCACCAAAGGGTTAAAGATTATTAAATTTTTGTGAGACCTGGCACTATTCTGCACATACACCAATATATCCTGAAAATTTCAGTTCAATCGGATGGCGCGTTCCTGAAATTTTTTGATGATATATATATATATATATATATATATATATATATATATATATATATATATATATATATATAGATATATATATATATAGATATATATATATAGAAATATGAATTTTTGGCCAAAGTGATTTTAATACTAATGCTCTTCTTCGAACATTAGTAATAATCATCAGATTAGTTCAAGGGGTAGTGAATTAAATGTCAATAATTCGTACTGTAGTCGTTTTTTTTTTTCATAAAAAATGTTTTGTTCATCAATTTTATCATTTAATTCAAAATCATTTTCCAGGTGTCATCAATAAATCGTGTTCTACGCAATTTAGCGTCACAAAAAGAGCAACAAGCACAACAACAAAACGAATCAGTTTACGATAAGCTTCGTATGTTCAATGGACAATCAGGTGGATGGGCATGGTATCCGGGTGCAGCAACACCAGCTCATCTAGCATTACCTCCGACTCCGGCTAGTAATTTAACCGGGCAAATGACAAGAGAAGAATTGAAACGTGGTGAGTAATTAAAGTATTTCAGATATTTTACATTTTATATACATACGTAGAAACTTTTAAGAGAGAAGAAAAATACTTTTGATGCAACAAAATGTTCATTATCATATTTTTATTATGTTCCCGATTGATTTTTCTAACAGGTTTCTACTGTTCTCTGAAAATTATTGTGGTTCGTTCAGTCATATAGTCGTTCCAAACAATATCGAGCTCAAGCATACAGCAGAGGTGGATGTTATTTGGGGACATATTAATTTTTTTGTTCAATGTCAGACTCGTCTTTGAGATTTCATATGCCAGGCTACGAAACTGTGATGTCCTGATTTTTAATTTAGCCTCTACCTGTACGCTTATTTCTATCAGGAAAGCAACAATTTTCAAAGTTTGAACTTGGAATGCATTCCAAGGAAGTACTGAACTTACAGCTAACTTGATATCTCGTCTCTTGTTCTCCTGTCGCCTAATCACATTAACAAGAGGCTCAAAAGCTGCTAGTCATCATCAAGGACTTTGTTCGCTTAAAATAGGAAAACTGATAATAACCGGGAAGAAGGAAGTTTCCAGTGATTGACACCATGTTGTAGTAATAGTGCTGCAGTCCTTGTTGTAGTAGTACTAAATCATCTGACGAGGATACTTCTCTATGGCCTCTATTAATAATAGAGTCAAATTTATAAAATGCCTGAAGCATTTTAGTCAGATGCGCGTCTTGTGAAAACATTAGACGATAGACGAACAGCTAATTCGCGAGACATGCTCTTGGGCATAGTTATAGTTCTTGCCTACAATACATGTGATTTAGTTTTCGCGTAGAATGCATTATTGTGTTTGTATAAAGGACACAACTGACGGAGTAAATCTGTTTGTTTGGTTTTATGTCCTTGAAACGGCGACACTGAGAAAAATTTGTTTGGCTCCCAGTCATTGTGTGTACATTATTTAGTACATGTGTGTAGAATAAAAAATATATAATAATATCATTCGAAATGGCCACCCTTCATTTTTACGAACGCTTTAAGTCTCTTTGCCCAATCGTCTATCGCAGCACGCAGCTTATGAAGAGGAAAAATGTTCACAGCTTCGGCCAGGCCAGGCTTGACAGATTCAATGTTGTTGTATTTTCTATGGCAGACCATGTATTTCAAAACTTTCCGTAACTTATAATCTAGTGGACTCAAGTCGGGGCTGCTATAAGACCAATCATCTGGTCTCGAAAATGCACGTTCGTGCCGCTCAAGCCAGATCTGCATCGTTCTGGCCTTGTTAGTCGGCGCTCAATCTTGCTGGAACACTGGTTTTGAAACATAAGAGAAACTTCACAATATGGTTCAAAACCGTCTGTTCAGACACTATTGTACAGGTTTTCACGTCTTTTTTGCAAAAAAAAGAAAAACAAACAGCTCAGTGATGCTGTCGTAAGCTACACCCCACTAAACCATGACTGACGTCTCTCTCTCGACCCGCGGAATGACTTGCGATGCTTCCAATAATTCTGTCGATTGAATTTCCCCTTTTTTTTTGTAGCCCCACTTGCCCTACTCCGCTAACAGCCGCTTGCATTTTTCCACTTTATTTTCCTTCAGAGCGGCGGTGAGCAATTGCCAGTGTGGCGTTTCTAGGTCCTCGGACCCAAGTCTTCTTTGATGATGCGGCTCTTCACATCCATCCCTCGTGCCATAATTTTTTTTTTGTTTTCGGAGCGGATTTCTTTTAATCCGAGCTTTCACGGCTTTGATCATCGCCGACGTGGGTGCATTACGTGGGCGAGCAAGTTGCTGGCAGTCCTTCGCGTCGCCAGTATCCTGAAGAAATTAAAACACACCGATTGCGACTAGCTGCATCAGCCGGAAGATCTCTCCTCTTTCGATTTTGCACTTTTTGAACCGCAGATGCGTTTTTCACTCTGTCTGTCCACTTCATGGTAACGCGTTGATGGAAACTGCTATATTTTCTATATATTATATATTATATTATTATTTATTATTATATATTATATAAATTTTTATGGTAAAAGTTCCTATATCTCAAGGAACAAGGTTGGTTCGGTTGGGTTCGATTATTAACTTAATTTTAATAATTTTAACACGGTTTTAACTTATTTTCACTTTTCTCAGAAATGCGTCTTTGTAACGCGTTAATTCACGTAAGTTTCCTTGACGCCTCTGAATTTTTCCTATGCTCCCATGATTTTTCTCAGACTCGTCAGGTTTGTCCTGAAGTCTTTTGATCTTTTCTAGAATCAGCAGAATTTTTCCTTGAGTCCCCTGATTATTTTGACGCACCCACGATTTTTCACCTGAAACCTAAGATTTTTTCTAGAGTCTTTTGATTTTTCTATAACTCTCATGATTCTTTCTTAGGCTCCCAAAGCGTTTTCAAGAGTCACCTGATTTTTCCTGAAACTCTATGATTTTTTTCCAGTCTCTCGATAATTTTTCTTAGCGATCCTGTTTATTCTTAAGCCTTCATCATATTTTTTTAGATTTCCCAGAATTTATTTTCCAGTCCCCTGATTTACGAAGCTTCCATGATTTTTATCCTAGTTTGCCAGAATTTTATAAAGTCTTCAGATTTTTGTTTACCTCCCATGTTTTTTTACTTAGACTACAACATTTTTTTTTCCAGAGTCTTCTAAACTTTTCCTGAGCTTCCATAAATATTTTCCTAGCCTCTCGAGAATTTATTCTTCATATACCTGGTTTTTCTTAAGCTTCAATGATTTCTTTCCAGTGTCCTTGAATTTTTTCCACAGCCCTTTGATTTTTTCTACGCTTCCATGATTTGTTGTTGTTAGTTTCTCAGAATTTTTTCACTTAGAGTCACTCAAATTTTTCTTTAGCTACCATGATTTTTTCCTAAACTCCTAGGCTATTTTCAAGAGTCGTTAGATTTATTGTGCGCTCCCATTATTTATTGCAAGCCTCTTTGAATTTTTTCTAGAATCTTTTGATTTATCCTAAGCTCCCATGATTGTTTCGTAGAGTTCCACGGTTTTTTCAAAGATTCTTTCGGGGAATTTCGTAAAGTTCCATTTTTTTGTAAGTTCGGATTTAAAAAGTCTGTAATGACATCTAAATGATCTATTTTTGCATATAATTACTATTATCTATCATTTTTTGAATTTAGCAGCAGCGTACATTAATTTGCGAACAATTTCTCTTAACCTTCATCGCGCCCTCTACATTCCAATTGAAGCAACTGAAACATGGATAAAATCAGTGCCCCAGTCACTACTCATATTCCATACCGAAAGGAAATTTTCACTTCGATCATCTACTCTGTAAAATAACACTCTAAATTACCCATTAAATAATACCCAAACAACCTGTCGTGCCTTCGAACATATGTACTTCCCCTTCCGACTTGAGATCGAAACGGAAATCGTAGTCGGAAGGAGCAAGAACGAAGATCGACGGCACGAGCTCAACGGCCGACTTCAGTAGATCCGAAACGCGGAAGTCGAAGTCGAAATCAGAAGGGGAAAGAGTAAATCGTGTATTCAATCGAACATTGACTAATTGGTAATCGACCATTGTAGACGCGTCGTGATTGTGATAATTATGTTTTAGTAATTAGTGAAGTGATGTGAAGTGAAATCGCGTGAAAGGAAGAAAATCCTTTTCAAGGGCTGGATAGTCCGGATTATGCTGTTAAACTAAAGGTATTTGGTGTTCAAAACTAATTTGAACGAAATAGTTGATAATTCCAAAGACATACAAATGGCGGCAGTCGTGTTTTCACAAAATGATTGGAAAATTCCCACGCCGTTGTTCTGTTCCGTTCCACTAGTGTTGCCTTAGCTTATCATTGTCGTCGCTAGGTGTCTCCATCTATGGTAGATGGTGACCGGTATTTGCTATACAAATCGTTTGCTTACTTTGATTTTGTTAAATTTTAGGTTTTTAATAGATGTAATTATTAATTTCATGAAATTTTCTTGCAATATTATTGTTGTAGAATATATAAGGTTGATTTCATGAAACATTTATGTTAGGAAATTTCGGTGCTTTTTTCGCAATGAACAGTGTTTTGTCTAAAAGAAATCTAGCTAGATAAAATTATTTATTTTCTTCACATACTTGCTTCCTGCGGCTTTTTATGAATTCATATTTTGGTTTTAATACAAATCATCAAAATTAAAAGCAGATAGTTTCATGGGGTTCATGAACAACAAAAACCATACGGGTTAAATTTCCAATAAATGACAAGAGGAGAATGAAAAGAAACAAAAAAAATGAATAACAATCCAATGAATAACAATCCAAAAGTCCAAATTTAGTTAAATATAATGAAAGTGTCAATGTTTTGAGCACCCACAATTTATGTTCGCGAGAACTCATGGCATCATTTATTAGAGTCTATGGTTAATTGATTGGAAACAATTTTTTTTTTATTAAAATCTAAAATATTTTGATGTGCGCTTAACTTGTTTTTTCAAATACACTTCACATCTCCTTTTTTACGGCAAAAATTGCATTCATAAAACGACCCATCCGCCGCCTTCCTATAATGAAATCCCACATGATACCTACTTACAAGCGTAAATATCTGTTAAACTGTTACAGCTACAAAGCTACTTTGCATAATTTAACAAGTCACTCGGCCTGCAATCGATTGAAATCCAAAACTTATTCCACTGTCAAATTCGAGTCCTTACAACACTATGAACGTATCCAAATGATTTTCGGAAATATGTGGAAATAATTCAATTTACATAAAATCTGAAAACAGTGAGGATAATGAAAAGTCATCATAACGTATCTCTATACTTCTTGCAGCACTTCGTGTGTGCAGCCGAAAAGCGTTAATAGCTTTCCATTATTAATTTTATTCCGATAATACTATTTCGATCACCTATTTCACTTCAATCGTTCATCATCCATCCTGTTGTTACCTGTTGTTGTGTATCTTTCGATGAGTCGAGATGAGGTGTAGGTGATCAGTTTGTTGCAACGCGTCTCTATCAAATTATGACACGCCGATGTGAAATGACATTGTTTCGCACGGAGCATTGCAATGGACCGACGAAATCAAGAGAATTTACATATAAAATTGAACCAATGATGGATTACAATCTATTCGACACGCTTATAATAATTGAGTATTGTGGTCATTTGCATACGGATGTAGATATTGGCTGTGGTAATCAGAAAACATCGGTCAGGTAACAAGTTTGAATTTATGGTACAAGATATTAATTTGAATTCAGATATTAAAATGTTGGAGACATTTTGTGGAAGCAGTTAGTATTGCCCGTGAAAACTGCAAGAGTGTATATTTTTTTTAAATTGATTGGCACGATAAGAAAGAAGGATCTATCGATTGAAGATGAATTTTAATGGTTTTATTTTAAAGTGATGTCACTATCACGAAAGAGTTTGTAAGATTCAACATTTGAATTTTGTTTGTCGTACCAAGAATCTTTCAAGAAAGATAATCCCGGTCCGGGCGAGAGAGCGCGCACCGAGTTTTGAGTTCACCTAACTCTGAGTTAAATCAGGCGTAAAGTGAATCGTGGATCTAATTATTCCACACTCGTATTCACTTGGTGGAATTGCTTTACTTAAGTTGTGGTGGAATTGCTTTACTTTATTGAGGAGATATGTTACTTGATTACAATGAATTATTCCAATAAAGCTTGATGTCATCACTAGCACCCGGACTCTTGGCCTCCTGAAACTTAGACAGACAATTTAAGAATCGCAGAAATATCCGATACGAACTTTCACAATTGAAAGAGTGCTTAAAAATAAGTTGTTCTAGTTGGAATATGCTGGCGCCATCTAAATTAGAGTTGTAGTTGTAGTTGATGAGTAATTTATTCCGGTTGGAACATGCTTTTTTCTTCGAATTGATGTTGGAATTAGCTGAATAAATTCGTTGCCAGTTGATGATGAGCCAATCATTTTAATGCCCAAGTACAAGGAGCAACTCTAACCTTCCTTTTCTTGTTTGGCAGTTCTGTGCTATGACTCAATTTTGGTCTATCGAAGTGCTGTCGCTTGGGTTGCTTTGGTTGCTTTGCTGTTAAATTTGCCACAAGTTGTTGCTGCTGCCGCCTTTGAAGTGTGGACAAGTATTCTTGAGCCCATCTTTTTCAAATGTCCTGTTGCAACTTGGTAACCAGTTTCCATTTTTGGTGTAAGTTGTTGTCACTTATGTCTGATTCGGGACGTACAACCAGCGTTTGACCAATGAGAAAATGTCCGGGTGTTAATGGCTCCAAATCTCTAAGATTGCTTGAATGTTGGCATCTTGGTCTTGAATTCACACGAGCTTCTACTTGGTATAACATGGTAGTGAATTCCTCGTATGTTAATAAGGTATCTCCGAGCACTGTCTTGAGATGTCCCTTTACCTATATGACCCTAGCTCCCCATAATGCTATACATTGTTATGTGGCAGACTTCCATTGTGTACCATTGTTCGTAATTACTTCTGCAGCTTGTTATGTGTAGATTGGTCAATCGGAAGCTGCAGCTCCTTTTCCATCGTATCTCGCGCGCCAACAAGATTAGTGCCGTTGTCCGAGAATATCTTCTTACAATGGCCACGATGTACAACAAATCTTTTGTAGGCCGCCAAGAAGGCATCACTGACCAGCTCAAGCTGAATGGCCTTTGTCATCATGCAGACGAAAAGAGCAATGTATCCTTTGAGCATTTTGGTACCTCCGCTTTTGGATATTTCCGTCATAAATGGTCAAGCGTAATCTATTCGACAATGTGAGAATGGTGGAGAAGACGTTACCCGGGCCTTCGAAAAATTTCCTATAAACTGTTGAGTAGGTCTTTGTGCACATTTGATGCATTAATTATCCAGTGTTGTTTTCGTATATAAGTTAGAGTTAAGTCCGTGCCTCCGTGGAGCGTCTGGTGGTGAGCATGATCAATGATAACGTTTGTCATATGATGCTTTTGTGGATGCAAAATTTGATACTAGGCATCATTGGCTGTGTCAAACCTCTGGATTCTTTCCTCGACACATAAGACTCCAACCTTATCTATAAACGGGTAGAGTTTGAGCAACATGTGTGCTTTCTTTAATGGAGCTCCGTTTTTAAGTGTTTGTATGTCATCTTGGAATGACTCCTGCTGTACGATTCTAAAGATACACATTTTTGTCGCGTGTACGTCGTCGGAATACAGATAACCTAGGTTTCTTTCCTTCTTGGGAAGGTTGCAATTCTTTATGAATCGTAAGCAATAGGCGGCTACTCTGATTTGTCGGGTGAAGGTATTGCTGCTGCTGATTGCTGAATATGCTACACTTGAGCTTACGACGTTAGGAATGGGTTTCTCTTCAGGGAAAATCCTTTTCGAAATTTCGTAAAACTTTTGAAATTTCCTCCGCGGACTTTTCTTGGCATAGGCTTTTTACTTGTTTTGAAATCTCAATATCTGGCTGACAGAGCTAACAAACTGAGGTTGGTTTAATGGATTCAACGGTGCGCTTCAACTTAAGGCCTAGCAGTGCGTTGAATCTAGAAAAATTAATATTCTCTGGAGCTCGGAGGTAACGATGAACGTTCGAAATCTAGATTTAACGGTGTGTTGAATCTAGTTTCTGATGAATTTAAATGGGAGACCATTTTTCCGAAGTTTCGCTTTTTTTATGTCGAATTTCATTTGGCTATAATGATTTGAACTCAATTAATTGGTTTAATTGCTTCCGGGGTCTCGATATTGACTCTTGTTTGAACTGGAAAAAAGTATTCTCAACCATAACAACAACCATAACAAACCAACTAACAAACCATACCAAAAATCACAATTCTAAATTCTTTCAGTAGCGTAAATTTAATTAATCATTGTTTGTTATTGTAATCAACATTTTTATTAAACTATGAATTATTACAAGTGGGCCAAATCAGTCAACATTCTTTGTAAGCATTTTGTTGCAATCAATCAATCAGCAGTTTTTGCATTATTGATTGAAGCTAGAACCGTGCCAATATTTGCATCAGCATATTTTGTTTCCATTAACCTGTCAATTATGTCAGCATAAAATTGTAATAAATTGTAAGCTATTCTTATGAATAAACGGGTACGGTTTTAACAGCAGCCAGGCGATTTTGATTTATAATTATACTTAAATCAACACACCGTTGAGTTTGGTACATGGTCCTTCGAACTGGATTCAATCAATTTTTACTTAATTCAATCAAGTTACAATTCAACACACTGTTGAATCTGTTTCACTGTTGAATCTGATTAACCTAGTCGCCGTCTTGCAGCTGAGTTTACTGTTTATCAACACCTAGGATTCAACACACTGTTGAATTCAGCCAAAGCTCCAGTTGAAAAACTTTACCAGGTTACAGCACCGCCGGTTCACAGCACCACCAGGTCACAGCACCGCCAAGTCACAAGCATCATTAGGTCACAGCCACCGTTCGACTTCATCAAGAGCTAGGGTTCGACGCATTGTTATTTCCCGCCAGAACTAGAATTCAACACTGTTAAGTCTGATTTTAGTATATATATAAATTATATATATATATATATATATATATATATATATATATATATATATATATATATATATATATATATATATATATATATATATATATATATATATATATATATATATATATATATATATATATATATATACATATAAATATATATATATATACATATATATATATATATATATATATATATATATATATATATATATATATAACATATATATATATATATATATATATATATATATATATATATATATATATATATATATATATATATATATATACAGGGTGTTTGGTACTAAATGAACACTATTTTAAGGAGGCGTTCTTTGAGATATTTTGAGTAAAAAATCGTTCTACAGGATGGTCCGGATTTCAACACCTACGGAGTTACAGGGTGTTCAAAAAAACTTGTTCGGACCGGTACCCTGACTCACTTGAATCATTATATCTTGAAAACTAATTATCACAATTCAAAGTTTTAGACCGGGTTTATTAGACAATTAAATTACCTTTTATTTAATGTATTGCACTTGATTGCAGTTGTACCGAGTTTTGAGATATTTTCTTCGAAACACAAAATTTTTAAATTTTAACCCCGAAAATTCTGTGTTCCAGGTCGTTTTCCTTAGAAAACCTCATTATAACGTGCCACTTTCATTTAAATATTTTGATAAGCCATATTACTGGCTACAAAAGTTGCATACATTTTAATGACTTAGATTCTACCATTTCGCAAGTATTGAGCGAAAATAAATATCGCTTAAAAACTAAATATGTCATAAAACGGTCCTTCTTGAAAAAACAAAGTTTAATATGCTAGTCGTACTAAAGTAATTTAGTACCCATTTATTGCTATTTAAAGTATCAATAAACTTAACTATATTTTAATTAGTTTCAACATAATTGATGCACCTACCTAGATGTGACAGGTAAAAGCATGTCCAGTTCTTCGCCTTTATTAGTGGGATACTTAAAAAATTGAAAACGTATAAAAACAGAACCACTTTCAAATTCTTGTAAGTTTCAGTGCATTACTCGAACAACAAGATCTAAATAAAATTTACGAAAATACATGGAAAATGCCTCGCTACACTAACGAAGAATATGGAGATATTTTGTACGTCTATGGGGAGTGCCGGGGAAATTCAGCAGCGGCGCAATCTTTGTATCATCAGAGATACCCCCATCGACGGATTCCTGGAAGGAGAGTGTTTCAACAAATTTACGCAAGGATTTGAAAACGGGTAACGACAGAATGAGCCGAGTAAATGCAAATCCTACAACTGCAACCGCTGTACGGACCGAAGAAGAAATATTGCATGCAGTGGAATCTGACCCATCAACCAGTATTCGACGCTTAGCGTTACGGTTTAACGTGTTTAGCTGGAAAGTTTGGAATATTTTGAAAGCAGCCCGTTTACATCCTTACCATCACACACCAGTTCAGGAGCTCCTACCCATTGATTTGCCCAAAAGGATGGAATTCTGCAATTGGCTCCTTGAGAGACAATTAGACGACGAAAATTTTGTCAACAGCATTCTTTGGACGGATGAGTCTTTATTTACGAGGGACGGTATCACAAACTTCCACAATTTACACATGTGGGCTGAGAACAATCCAAACACTGCAAGAACGTCATCATTTCAGCATAGATTCAGCGTAAATTTATGGGCAGGAGTGATTGGCAATAATTTGATTGGGCCTTTTAGGCTCCCGCCTACCCTAAATAGTACCAGCTACTTGCATTTTTTAACACATGATCTGCAGGACTTATTGGAAGATATTCCTCTGCAACGATTGGTTTCCATGTTTTACCAACACGATGGTGCTCCAGCTCATTACGGCCGACCAGTCATAGATTGGTTGAATTCCAACTATCCCAATCGCTGGATCGGTAGAAATGGACCAGTACACTGGCCTGCGAGGTCTCCTGATCTGACTGTAATGGATTTTTTTGTATGGGGACGGATGAAGGACCTTGTGTACGCAATGGAAGTATCCACTTTAGAAGAACTAAATACCAGGATCGATGATGCTGCAACAGAAGTGAGGCAACAGCTGAGAGACATGAATATGAAAAGAACGCTTGCCAAACGAGCTTTGGCATGTATTCAAAATGAAGGTGGCAATTTTGAACACTTACTGTAGATTAAAAATTTTGAAATAACGCATAAAAACCATTATTAAATATTTTCAGTTCAAGAAAAAAGTGTAGATCGACAACGGGTTCCACTTTATGGCATATTTAGTTTTTAAGCAATATTCATTTTCGCTTAATCCTTGTGAAATGGTAGAATCTAAGTCATTGGAATGTATGCAACTTTTGTAGCCAGTAATATTGCTTATCAAAATATTTAAATGAAAGTGGCACGTTATAATGAGGTTTTCTAAGGAAAACGACCTGGAACACAGAATTTTCGGGGTTAAAATTAAAAAATTTTGTGTTTCGAAGAAAATATCTCAAAACTCGGTACAACTGCAATCAAGTGCAATACATTAAATAAAAGGTAATTTAATTGTCTAATAAACGCAGTATAAAACTTTGAGTTGTGATAATTAGTTTTCAAGATATAATGATTCAAGTGAGTCAGGGTACTGGTCCGAACAAGTTTTTGTGAACACCCTGTAACTCCGTAGGTGTTGAAATCCGGACCATCCTGTAGAAAAATTTTTTACTCAAAATATCGCAAAGAACGCCTCCTTAAAATAGTGTTCATTTAGTACCAAACACCCTGTATATATACAGTGACATGCAAAACTGTTCACGAAATTTAATACTTTTGATAGTTTTGCCGCTGTTGAATAAGAAGAGTGAAATCAAAAATTACTTTTAACATCAGCAAATATTTTATTCTTTTTCAAACAAAAAAAAAACGAAAAAACAATGGTAATTCTTTATAATACACCGTAAAAATTATAATATATTGCTGAGTTTTGTGAACACTTTTGCGGGTGGCTCACATTGTCATTTTTAATATTTTATATAGCCTCCTTTGGCCTTAACAACTGCTTCAATTCGTTTTGGCATGCCTTTGATAAGATTATCTAGCAGTTGCGAAGAAATTTTGTCCCATTCATTTGAACTTTTTCCCAAAGCTCATCAACACTTTTTGGAGCCTCCCTTTTTGCCACCAACCGTTTTTTAGTTACTGACCACAAATTCTCAATCGAGTTGAGGTCTGGTGATTGAGCAGGCCATTTTAGTGTCCTTATATTTTCATTCTGCAGCCATTCCTTTGTTATTTTAGCAGTGTGTTTTGGATCATTATCGTGCATGAAAATCACGTCTTCAGTTTCGCAACCGGAAACGTTGATACTCGGAAGCAGAGAATCATCCAGGATGTTTATATAGTCCACAGCACGTATTATTCTGTTGACTCGACGTAATTTTCCCAACTTGTTGCCTTTAAAACAGCCCCAAATCATCAAGGAGCCTCCACCAAATTTCAAAGTGTTCATTACATTGTGATCACGTAGCCCTAATGTTGGGTCCACCCAAGTCCAAGTCCTCCCATCAGATCCTAGTCGATTGATTTTAGTCTCATCCGACCATATTACAGTCTTCCAATGAGCAACAGTCCAATATCGGTGCTGTTTGGCAAACGCCAATCGTGCTTTTTTATGATGTTCTCGTAAAAGTGGCTTCTTCGCTTTTGTTTTGGCTTTTAACCCTGCATTTTTAAGCCATCGACGAACTGTATCAGTGGATACACTGACACCACGTGCACTTCGGAGTTCTGCATTGGCTTCTACGACATTTTCCACGGCACCAGTAACAACCATTCGACGTAAATATCGCTCAGATTCGGGGGATAACAATTTCGGGCGCCCACCTTTCGAACTTGCCACGTCAATTTTTAATTCTTTTTTTACTTTAGCAACAAGCCCGATGGATACACAGCGGTTGGTAGCGATCGCCCTCATCGAATATCCCAATTCAATATCACTAGCGATCGATTTTCGCAAAGCGACACTAATTTTTTTAGTCATTTTTCAAATTCTATAAAAACGAGAAAACTTTAAGTTAAATCGAGAGAAAAATGTAAAATTATACGAACAACATTAGCATTTACCTCAAAGTAAATTAAAACTGCTGAAATTCAAATAACAATCAGGTTGAAATTGCTGTCTATCAAAACAAATTTCGTACACGCAAAACTGTTCACAATACTGAATTGAAATGAAAACTAGTTTTAAACACATGCATGGAGACAATTCCAAGAAACAAACGCCAATGTTTACTCGACTGTCGTATCTTCTTGTCAAAAATTGTTTGAATGCGATACTTACAGTGTATCGTAGAGAAATTTGAGCTGAGTGCATATGATAGAAAATCGTGAACAGTTTCGCGTGTCACTGTATATATATACATATATATATACATATATATATATATATATATATATATATATATATATATATATATATATATATATATATATATATATATATATATATATATATATATTTATATATATATATATATATATATATATATATATATATATATATATATATATATATATTTATATATATATATATATATATATATATATATATATATATATATATATATATATATATATATATATATATATATATATTTATATATATATATTTATATATAGTATATATATATATATATATATATATATATATATATATATATATATCAGCAAAATGATTAAGGGAGATAATCTCTGGAGCGCCCGATCCGATTGAGCTGAAATTTTCGGAGGACATAGATGCATATAGTGAGTAGGTCTGTGACTTGCTAGAATTCAGATATCTTTAACCCTTTGGTGTCGGCGGGCATTTTAGTGAATTTTCAAGTACTCCTATATTTCCAAGCAGTGTAAAGTTTTGTTTAAAAAAAAAGTATTGGGAATGAAAACTTATTCTGTTTTTAGCTTGCCTTTGATAAAGAATTGGAAGTTTTCAGCCAAGTGTTGGTACGGAGTGCTTAAAAGTAGGCAAGGATTTTTTTCAAATTTTGATTTGTCATAACTTCTGACAGAAAGAAACATTAGATTATTGTGAAAATTGCAGAACGTATTGATGTTAACTAAAATTTAACACATATGCTCCCGATGAATGATTTAGAGTTTGAGGCGATCGGATTATATACATATATCATACCCAAAAAAATACCGAGATCGCCTGCAGCGAAAAGATATTCGCAATTTAATAATAGAGGAAGGGCATGTATCTAAAATAAGAACAAAACTGGGAGAAGAATGGTGCCTGAAGGGACACCAGTCTTAAGTACAAATAGATCATCAAGAATAATACCTAATGCGTCAGAAATAGTCAGGGAGGTTGAACTCGACCGAATAATGAATAAATGAGGAGGAGAATGTTCGTTTTACTTGTAAAATTGTTTAAGGAATTTGAAGTAGTGAATAAGATCAAATACATTGAAGAAGTCAGTATAGTTGATGTATAAGTACATTAAGTTTTATTGCTAAGACCAACCGAACAAAAAAATCAAACTATTCTCTCTTAATGTAAATCAAAATGAAACCATGATTCTAGATACACTTTTACATTACACATGTGTTGCAAGATTTTCCATGTTGATTTCAAATTAATTTTATTTATTTTGTTAGCACAGTGTGAAAGCAGAAGTCTATTCAATCGAATCAAACGGATTCTTAAAATAATAGCGAAAAATTTCCAATTAGATTTTAGTTTTGCTATCATCATCGATTGACATTTGTTGGAGTCAACGTTTCAAATAGTTTTCCGACTTTGTTATTGAATCCGAATAAACAAGACTCTAGACCTTTTTGTCGCAGTATCTGGCCAATCTGCTCGCGATTCTTTTGTGCAATAATTAATGCTAACGAAATTTTTTCCGGAAATCACGTTATTGTTATTGTCTCATCATCGATCAACAAATATATAATCAACGACCAACATTTCTGAGTTCATCTATCAACAAATCGTGTCAAAATTTCTCCGGTGGTGACAAATTGCAGACGATTCGATCATTCATTCGATGAGGTGAGTCCAAATTAACGTATTTTAGTATTTCCGAACTGTGACATTTTTGACGGCCTGGTGGAAACTTTGTGAAGTTTTTTTTTTCAAATTGGCCTTCCTTAGTGAAGCTAACAAATAACTTCAAAAAAATAATATTAAACACTAATAAGATTTTATTGTGGTAAAATTTAAGTAAGTTAGATTTTATTGAGGCATTACCATTTATTAATAATTACTAGAATAGTTGATATCAGCAAATCATATCAACATAAAGTTGTCGATACTTTTAAGTATTCTAGTATCAATGTCGCCAATTTTTTTATTAAATTTGATGTTATCCGCAGATTGTGGCCTTTGAAACATCTCGTTAATTCCACGCTGTTAAAAAACTCCAATGGCAATACCCTTTATGATAATGTTCCCTAATCTATATGGTAATACCTACATTGCCGACAGCCGAAAACCGAAGTGACTTCGATTTTTTTGACATTTAAAGTCGGAAGCCATTTTTGAATAGTGTTGATCGGTGGAATTAACTGATATAAAAGTGCGTTAAGTAAATGTAGTGAGTGCGTAAAAATAGTCAAAATGGACAGTACTCCCGCATTTGTTCAGGTTAGTCCATTAACAAAAGCTATAATTTCAGATATATCATTTAAAAATAAATTCGGTAAAATTCGACTACGTGTTTCCCATAGCCATTCGACAATTTAGCCGGTAGATGTTTTGGCTAATATTTTAATGTTTTTGTGGTTGTGTGTTTGTTTTTGAGAATGTTTTTTCGTTTGCTTGTCTTCAGTGTGCTGTCTTCTTGTGTATTTTTTGTGCGTTTTGTTTTAGTTATCCTGCAATTTTTGATCCCCGCTCATCCTCTAGTGGTAGCAGGGATAAAAGAATCGCAGGAGAATACTTAATGCTGCCTCCTCACTGTGGGTCATCATCGGCCACTGCAATGTTCGCAGTGATCACAATGAAGCCACCATCACAAATTTGCCTACACACACTGGGTCACTAGATTTGGCCAGTCATGATTTTTCGGTTGTGCATAATGGCCCGGTTTGATGTTTGTGAAAAACCGCTCCGAAAGCTATCCTCGGCCATCGCCATTTCCATGCTTTGCCACTGTCGGCCACTGCAAGCCATCGCCCGTCTACACAATGGGTCACATGATGGCGCACAGTGAGGAGGCAGCATAAGAACATATAGAAACTAGACGACAAGATCACACAATAATGATAAACAAGCAAACATACAAAAATACAAACACACCAGCCAGACTTCCATCGGTAATGTGGAAAACGTAGCCGCGTTTAGTCAAAATTTCTATTAGTATTTTAATTACAGTTAAATTTATTTAAGCTTGTGCAGTAACATAAAGTCAAACGTCTTCAAAAACATCGTGCATTATGTTGGCACTATCATATTTAACAATTGAGTTTTTTGTCTGGACTGTTTCAAATCTGCAAAATATCAAACATTGAAGTAATTAATTGCATTTATTATAATTTTTACGAAATTTCCTTCGATCCATTCCTCGGACACGACATCGTAATTTCACTTTGAGCCCGAGTTTGTACATGGTAAACAACCGATTCCTCTCGATAATCGGCTAAAGATGTTGCTGCTGTTGTCCTGAAGTCCTAGAATCACGATTTGCTCGAGACATAACAAATATTTCAACCAAATAAAATCTGAAACATAGTAAAAACACATTTCTTCTTATCTTCTTTAAAAAAAAAACACAATATCTTTGGCGGTTTATTTGCGCTAGACGTTTTAACATCTTTTTTTTGCGTCGGAATTAAGATTGAATGTAACGGCTAACAAAAATCCACTGATTGTTCCTTGAAAGTTTAAGCAATCAAAATGAGTTATGCTTAAGTAAGGGCATACACACTCTGGGGAAAACATTTCTATATCATTTATATATGATAATAATTTTCAATAATCATTTGACCCTCTGGGAACAGTGATTGTCTTAGAGTTAGTGCTGTTTTTGCACCTCTACTCCATTTTGTGGCGGTAGACCACAATATTTGTTTAATCTAATTGAGATCTTGGCGTTTGCGCTTTATTCGATGAGTTGATTTGTACTGAGTTAATCGTGAAGCTAAATTTTGACATGTCTCCATTATCTGGTAATTCTATCGAGCGAAAATGTTTGACAATGGAGAAAAGCAAAGACACTGCTCATTGCTGACGTATAATATGCCGAGAATTTCAATTCGCGATCGATTTTCTTATTGGAAAGCCATTTGCACAATTCAACTTTCAAATTCAAACATCAAATGTCAATTTTTAGCTCGAAAGAATAAACTGCACTAACTAAATTGGCGTGAAATGATTGGGACACAAAAACTGAATGCCATCTGTATTTCAATTCCGAAAGTAAATTTTAACGGAAAAAAGCAACTTTTCACGCTAACAACTAAATTTAATTTTAGAGAAATTTTTTATTCAATTTTCAAGCTAAATTTACGCCGAAACGACTTTTCACGTGAAAATTTGTATGAAAATTTCACGTGAAATTGAAGACAGTACTAAGCTTAAAGCAGGCAGGATGCTGTTGAGGTGGATTATCTCATTTAGGCGGGAGAGGAATATGTGTTCTGTTAGTTTAGCTGAAAATTAGAGAAGGCTAATAGGTTTAAAGTTTTGAGGGAATGTTAAATCTTTCCCTGGTTTTGGGGAGGACTATAATTGTGGCCAGTTTCCAACAATTTGGATATTTTTTTTTAGGAGGAATACCAGGTTGTTCAATAAGTTTTGTCGTTCGATAAGAAAAACACAATTTTATGGTTCAAAATAAACTTTATTATTCAGTATAATCTCCCTGAACATTAATACACTTGCTCCAACGATCCTCCATTCTGTGGATCCCATCACTGAAGTGAGAATCCGGAAGGTCTGCAAAATACGCTTCAACAGCCGTTATGACCTCTTCATTTGATGAAAAACGCTTGCCACGCATAAATTTTTTGAGTTCTGGAAACAAATGGAAGTCGCTGGGGGCCAAATCCGGTGAATACGGTGGATGCTCCAACAATTCGAACTTTAATTCATGGATTTTAGCCATTGTCAAAATGCTCTTGTGACACGGTGCATTGTCCTGATGAAAAATGATTTTTTTCTTCCGCAAACTGGGTCTTTTTTCACGAATTTTTTCCTTCAACTGGTCCAAAAGTTTGCAATAATATTCAGAATTAATTGTTTTACCAGTTTGCAGGTAATCCACAAACAAAATTCCTTTCGCATCCCAAAAAACTGATGCCATAACCTTCTTGGCCGATTTCCGGACACGAACTCGTTTCGAAGCCGAACAACCAGGCTCACACCACTCTTTAGCCTCTTGTTTTGATTCAGGATCATGGTGATAGACCCAAGTCTCATCCATAGTGATGAATCGACGCACGAAATCCACTTTATCCTTTTTAAAACGCTCCAAATGTTGCTGAGAAAGTCGCATTCGAATGTGTTTTTGTTCCATTGTTAGCGAATGCGGCACCCATTGTGCACACAGCTTTCTAAAACCCAAAATTTCACTTAAAATATGACCTCACACTGCCTAATGAGATGTGTAGAGCCTCTACTAAATCTCTCTCAGTCAATCGACGATCTTCCAAAACCATATCCTGTATTTTGGCTATGATTTCTGGTGTTGAGGCGCTTTTTGGACGTCCTTCACGTGGATCGTCTTCAAGGCTTGTACGACCACGTTTAAATTCACCAACCCATCTTTCTACTGTTCTAATTGTAGGTGAACAATCATTATACACTTTTAACAGTCGTTCGTGAATTTCTTTTGATGCCACACCTTCCAAAAATAAGAATTTTATCACTGCACGATATTCAATTTTTTCCATTGTAAAAAAATACTGTGACACGGCGACACTAAATGGCTTGTAAACAAAGAATGAATTGACAGATTGAAATGAAACTTCACATACGTTCATATGAAGAGTGTACCAGCAAAACAAAAAATTTGGCTAGTAGCAATGCCCTCTCTTATCGAACGACAAAACTTATTGAACAACCTGGTATATAGTTTATAATATATGCTATGTTCCGCAAGATATTATCTGGTAAGTGACTGAGGCAGAAGTTAGTGACTTGATCAGGGCCTGGGGCTTTGCGTTTGCTGATATTGTGCACCGAATTTTTGACTTCCTCTAGATTGGTACGAGGAATTCCGTCTTCGCTTGAGTTCCCCCAACTTACTATCCTCAAAGCGGCCTGGTCAGTGCGATTTTCATTGTCAAGATCGTCATTTGAAGATAAGCTATCCTGGAATTGTAACTCAAGGACATACGCAAATGCTTCGGCTTTGTCAGATTTGCTGAATTTCAGGCCAGTTGTGCCACAAAATATTTGGACAACGTCCAGAATGAGCCACATCCGGGTTCGATACTCTTCATGAAGAGCTCTCATTGTTCATTTTTGAACTGGTTGATTTGGGTGCGTATAACATTTGTTAAACGGTTTGCCTCGACGTGGTCTTGGGTCTCCCGTGCTTCTGGCACGTCTCCTGATTTGATTTCTCCTTCTAATGAGAATTTTTATGGAGTCCGGGAGTTTATAAGGATCTTGTTATCCTCAATTGGAGCTTTAGTCCTATATTTGTCTTTTGCTTGGGAAATGCTTAAAGTAAGGGCTGCTATTGACTTTTCTTGGTCACAGACTGTTTCAGGCATAATGAAGCTATTATCACTAGCCAAGGTAACACGAAATGCTTGCCAGTTAGTACATATTTTTTTCTTTCTGCAGAGGGACAATTAAGACGTTCTAAATTTGAAAGAGAACAGGCTTGTGGTCCGACGGCAATTCGTCAAGAACATTGATCTGAACATTGTGGGGGATGTTATTCGAAATTCTGATATCTATTATACTACTGTGCAATATACTGAAGTGAGTGGGCTCAACAGGGATGTGAAGGCAGCATGTAGTCTATACTTAAAAGATCTCCGCCTAGGAAGACAGGGTTTTTAAAGTCAAAGAGCTGAGGTCTGGTAAACTAGTTGGTAGACTACTGGCTCCTATGTTGTGTGTGAGATCCATAGTTCGAATCCCAGCTGTAGACGTACTCTTGAACAAAAAAACTGTGCAAGTTGAATTAATTTAAAGTATAAATGGTTAGCATATTTTTTTCTTCAGTGTTTGCTGTTTCACTTAATCGGAGTCGATTAAGTAAAACAGCAAACACGGAGAGGTTAAATCACTCTCTGTATCGGAGAGGTTAAATCACTCTCTTGACATACTTTCACGTTGGAGTCGTGAGTGCGGCTTGAATGTGAATCCTAAAAAAAACGGAACTAGTGCTGTTTACAAGGAAGTACAAAGCTCCTGGTTTTAAGTTGCCCAAATTGAATGGGGTCTCCATTAACTTGAGCCAGAAGGTCAAATACTTAGGGCTGATCCTTGACTCGAAGTTACTACGGACGTACAATGTGGCAGAAAGAGCTCGGAAGGCTTTCAACGCACTTTACTGCTGCAAAAGGGCCATAGGGGCGAATTGGGGATTGCAGCCTCGCACTGTTGCTTGGCTCTACGCTGCTGTGGTGGAACCAATTCTGTTGTTTGGCGTGGCGTTCTGGTGTCAATCTGCTTTTAAGGCTACCTGCAAACGGCAGCTTGAAAAAGTATGGAGAATGGCTGCACTACTGGTAACTGGAGCGCTCCACTCCACCCCTACTAAGGCACTTTTTGTGCTGCTACATTGGCTGCCAACCAATCTACTGATCTCGCAGCAAGCTAATCTTGCTACTGTGAGACTAAATTGTATCTCAGCATGGAATAGGACAGATTTCGGTCATGCCACGATCTTGGCCGAGGGAGTACCCGCACCAGCGGTTGTTGACTACATCGCTCCGCAATGCATACTGGATTTGGAGTTTACAACTCACATTCCTGGCAGGGAGGAATGGTGTGATGGTATCACCCTTGATAATGGGCTTATCCATGTGTACACTGACGGCTCAAAGCTAAACAACAGAGTCGGGAGTGGTGTATACTCGGATGAGCTGAATCTCAAGCTGTCCCTCCGTCTACCAGACCACTGTAGTGTCTTTCAGGCGGAGGTAGCGGCTATTTATCAGGCAGTCGACTGGCTTTTGTGTAATCGAATATTCGCGGCTAATATTGGTATTTTCACAGATAGCCAAGCGTCTTTGCTGGTCCTTGTACAGTGCACAAGGACCTTGCTGGTCCTTGTACAGTGTCCAAAATTGTTACTGAATGCCGTGCGAGATGTTGAGACATTCGGTTGTTCAATTGATTTGGCTACCTGGACATTGGGGTTTTTAGGGCAACTGTGAGGCCGATGAGCTAGCAAGGCTTGGGACTTTGCTACCTGAGCTCTCTTGCTCCTTTTCAATAGGTATACCGATGACATCGGTCAAACTGGTCATAAGGCAAAAATATCTTGAGCACGCTAAGAAGTCCTGGGCAGATGAATCTTCCTGTGTCCTGGGTATCCATGGATGCGCATCGCACCAGTCAGCTTTTAGGCTTAACTCGAAGCGCCCTTCGTTGCACTGTGGGCGTTCTAACGGGCCACTGCCTTATAGGACGGCATGCACAACGTTTGGGCGTAGAGTTTAATGACTTCTGTCGGAGCTGTGGCTCTGAGGATGAGGAGGAATCTGTACTTCACCTCATGTGCCAGTGTCCGGCTTTGGCAAGGAGAAGACTGGCGGCACTTGGTGCACCCTTTTTCTCAAACCTGGCAAATCTAAAGGGGATAGTCCGATTTGTCAAAGGAAGCAAATGGTTTCCTGACTTTAGTGAGTAGAAGAGAGTCACTAAATATTGTGGCATCACAACGGGCTCTCCTGTGCCTATGTGTGCTGGTCGTCAGGCCTCTGTAGATCGGCAGCCACGTCAACCTAACCTAACCTTGCTGTTTTACTTTCATGTATTCTTGCTATTCTTACTGAGATACTTCGATCTTGGGCACTTTGCATCGTTACTTGATTCGCATCAGTTGAAATCTTCCTTATCTCTTTGTTGTGTTTTTTTTTTAGCGATTTTCTTTTTTATTTTCATCGACTTTTTGTACCTGTGTTAAATTCATTCGATCAATTCTATCATTTCACAAGGGCATATCAACATCTCAATTTTCTGGTCAGGTATTTAACTAACATAAAAACAATTGTCTTGTCTAAAGATCTGTAGTCTGATTTCACGGCAAAAAAAAAACGATCACGCATAAAAACCTAAAATAAAAAAAAAAAGGACAAAATGATAATCTAGAAAACAATGAAAAGAATACATAGATGCCTCACAACGCTATTTGACAGCATTTTGTCTATGTTTTTATATCTAACCCGATCGCAACGATACATATCACGCATTGCACAATGTACTGTTAGTAAGGACGATGCTTCTCATCTTTTTTCTCGCTAAAATTAAGGATATCTTATTACACCGCCGCTGCTGTTTCTGCAAGCAAAGTCGGCTTGTATTATTTGTCACTTCTAGAAAACTTAATCGTTTCGGCTACTCGACTGGATCCTTCTTGTTCTCCTTCTATTTTTTTTTTTTTTGTCCAATCTTCCACAACATCGTTGCCTATCATCATAACGCTGCATCGTATCTTCAAGTTAATTGTCTGGTCCCATATACACATATCCATTTTAAGTTTACTGTTTTTTGCTGGTCTCCAATATTTTACTGGTTTTGGTTACTTTTTTGAAAGAAATCATTAACGCTTGGGTAAATTTTCAGTTAGGATAGAGTCCCCGGCTCAGATTAAATTTCCGCATGATTAGGCTTTTCGTTACAAATCTCTCTCGGTGTATGAGGATTTCATCGTCGTCGTCGTCGTCTTGGATAAGGGCGACGACATCGCTGAATATGATAATGCTGACGATGATGAATTTACGAAGGTGTTCATCTAGAGTATGCTTAGATAGCTACCTTATAAGCTCCTAATTGCAAAAATAATTTCAATAACAAGAACAAAATGATTTCAGGCGGACAGATCAAGTTAATCGTTGGTAGAAGATCCTTTTCGAGCTTGAAAAAAAATCGATATGAAAATGCGCCGCTTAGTGTAGTAGGTATTTTGATTTTTTTTTTTTACTTTTTGGGCTACATGCTTGACTTACGAATCTTTTTGCGGCTCTTGAACATGCCTCCGCACGATGCATTCTCGTGTAACATTAATTGAATACGACAGATATAATCTTTCACATGTATAATGTTCCAGACTCTAGAGTGCCAATCGAAATATTTTCGGTTCGCGATTTGTTCGATTTAAAGGAAAATACGAGACAGAATGTACTGGAGAGGAAGAGGAAGCGTTGGAACATATTTTATTTAAAAACAAAAAAAAAACAAAGAAAAAAAATTAAGAAATTGTCAAAGACAGCATTGTACGGATTTGAGCAAGCGGAAAAATGTGGTATGGTCAGGATGACCGTGTATGGGGACCATGGCTCAAATTATTTCAATTTTGCATAGGACACAATGAGAATGTCACGAAAATTAATGGTCAAGAATAATCGGTAGTGTTCAAGCGTATAATTCGAAATGCCTCCAACATATTGTCCATTATAAATATTAGATTTACGAAATGATTTGTTCGGCTACTGTCTATGGGTATGGCGTCGTGTTTTGAATTGATTTTTGTTTTTGGATGCATGTATTTGATATGATATCCCTTTTCTGGGTAGTTTCTATGCACGACGTTCCGAAAATTTTTCGATACCTTGCACACAGTATTCATCTAACTCTCCGAAAAACGACATTTGAAATGATGGTTGGTTGGTCCATCCTATTGTGTAAAACCATCAAAATTAAAATCACCGATAAATTCAATATGTTCACGACGATTCCCTTCTAAATTGATCTGATTATAACTGTTATTGCCATTGCTCATTGGTAATTGAATTTTTCGTAATGTACAAATTGCTATGCTGATGATAATCCCGTCGACCACCACCTCACTCACCCATCTCACATCTGGATCGAATTGCAACGATGATGTTTTCAAAAAAGAAAATCGAACAAAGGACCATTTCAAGTGGCTTATGGTCTAATGTTAAACAGAGCACTTGAAACTGATGCTACCCTTCTTCGTGTACTTGGTTATTGGTAAGTGCAATAATACCCATGTTCCTCAGGACTTGGTAATACAACAAACCGTTTTCAGTGACATATATTAGATATGTATTGTGTTCCTCTAAAATTATGTGAACCCCTACTAATCTCGTGTTCCCTCATTGTCGTTGTACTCTTGTCAAACAACAATATTCTCAATGACTTCTATGATAGCAATGAGTGATTCCGAATGAAATATTTAGGTCGATAAATGATTGTAACATATGTAAATAAAACATATCTCGGTCGTCTGTTAAGATATGTATAGTGAATTCCTTTCAGTTGTCGATTTTTATGCTAATATCTATCGACCAATATAAATCATCAGTTCGCCGTGAGCCTCCGCGACGAGCAAATCACAATCAACATATATTCAAGCAAACAGAAAGTTTAATTGCTACGATGCCGAGGAGATAATTATTCAATAATTAACCGACAATTGGCCGTTTCATAAAGCACAGCCAGAGAAGAAAAGGTTTTTTTCAAACCCGTCATCAGAATCCGGACAACCCAGCGCAGGATCCGAAGGAAAGGAGTCTGAATCGAAACTAATTCAGCGTATCTGTAGCGGAGTTTAGTATCAGCACATGTACTGCCATTACAGTGGTAGTGCTTTACTTATTTTATTTTTTCTTGCTTTTTTTTTACAAAACATAACCGGAAAACAAATTTAAATTATCTTTCGGCTCAAAATATTTTGAGAAGACTCACCGGGGTCGCAAGAATACGTGTGAGATGCTCAGCAAAAATCATCGGAACTGAGAAGGAATCACAGGACGCTATAAAAATGTCTGAGAGACGAAGAAAAACTCATGGATGGTTATAAAAAATAGAAGGACTCTAAGAAAATTTGTGAAAGTTAAAGAAAAAATCATTAGATATTAGAGAAAATCAGGAAACTCTAAGAAAACTGCTGAAAATCTAAAAAAAAGATCCTGAGAGCTTGGCAAAAATAAGAAGACCCTAGAAAAATTTCTGAGTTTCAGATAAAATCATCGGAGTTGCGAAGGAATCAGGGAACGCTATAAAAACTTCTGGGAAACTCTGATTTTTTCTAAGCTCTCATGATTTTTTTTTAGTCCCTAAGCAGCAAACTGCTTAGGGACTAAAAAAAAATCATGGGAGCTTAGAAAAAATCAGAGAGCCATAGAACAACTTTTGAGAGTCAAAGAAAAATGCATGGAACCTTAGAAGGAATCAACGAACAATAGAAAACACTGATAGTTTCAGAGAAAATCATAGGCGCTTAAAAAAAGTCAGGCAGCTCTAGAAAAACTGCTGAGAGTCTAAAAAAGATCCTTGGAGCTTGGCAAAAATGCGAGGACCCTCGGAAAACATCATAGGACGCTAGAAAAACATCAGAGAGTCTCAGGAAACTTCATGAGAGCAAACTTTCTGAGAGTCTAAGAAAAATGCATGGCAGCTGAGAAAAAATCAAACGACACTAGGAAAACTTGTGAATGTTAAAGAAAACCGCATGAAAGCTTAAAAGAAGTCAGTGAACTCTAGAAAACTGCAGAGAGTCTCAGAAAAATGCATATGAGAGCTTATAAATAATCAAAGGACTCTAGAAAAACTGCTGAGAGTCTCAGAAAAAAGCATCGGAGCTTCGAGGGAACCAGGGAACTCTAGGAAAACTGCTGACAATCTCAGGAGAGTTCAACTTTAGCAAAACTTCTGGTAGTCTCAGCAAAAATTCGTGGGAGCTTAGAAAAAATCAGAGGACGCTAGAAAAACTTCTGAGAGTCTCATGGAAATTCAAGGAAGCTTAGAAAAATACAAGAAACTCTAGAAAATCTGCTGAAGGTCTCAGAAAAATCATCGGAGCCTCGAAGTAATAAGGAGATGCTAGAAAAAATTCCGAGAGGCAAAGAAAAATTATGGCAGCTTCGAAGAAAACAGGGAACATTAGAAAAACTTCTGGGAGTCTCGAAAAAAATCATCAAAGCTTAGAGAAAGTCAGCAAACTTTAGAAAAATTGCTGAGAGTCTAAAACCAGATCCTGGGAGCTTGGAAAAAATAAGAGAACTCTTGGAAAACTTCCAAAAGTTTCAGAAAAAATCATCGGAACAGAGAAGGGATCAGAGGACGCTGGAAAAATTTCTGAGGGTCTCAGAAAAATTAGTGGGAGCTTAGAAAAAATCAAAGGACTCGAGAAAAACTTCTGAAAGTCAAAGAAAAATTTGTGGAAGCTTAGAAGAAATCAGTCTACGGAAGAAAATACTCTGATAGTCTCAGAAAAAATCATGGGCGTTTAGAGAAAGTCTGGGAGCTCTTAAGAAAATGCTGAGAGTCTAAAAAAAAAAGATCCTGGGAGCTTGGGAAAAATAAGAGGACCTTAGAAAAATTTCAGAGGACGCTAGAAAAACTTCTGAGATGCCAAAAAAATCCTGCGAGCTCCAGAAAATTAAGAGGACCCTAGAAACGCTTCTAAGAGTTTCAGGAAAATTCATAGGAGTTGAGAAGAAATCAGTGGACGCTAGGATACTTTCAAAGAGACAACGAAAAATTCACGGATTCTTAGAAGGAATCAAGGAATGCTAGAAACACTTCTGAAAGTCTCAGAAAAATTCATAGGAGCTTAGGGAAAATCAGACGACACAGGAAAATTTCTGAGAGTCGAAGAAAAATTCAAGGAAGCTTAGAAAAAAAACAGGAAACTCTAGAAAATCTGCTGAGGGTCTCGGAAAAATTCACGGGAGCTTAGGAAAAATCACAGGACTCTGGAAAAACTTCTGAGAGTCTCAGCAAAATTCATTAGAGCTTAGGAAAAATCAGAGAACTCTAGAAAAACTGCTGAGCGTGTAAAACAAGATCCTGGGATCATGGTAAAAATAAGAGGACCCTAGGAAAACTTCTAAGAGTTTCAGAAAATATCATCAAAACTGAGAAGGAACCAGAGGCCGCTAGAAATATGTCCGACAGTCTCAGAAAAATTCATGGAAGCTTAGAAGAAATCAAAGGACTCTAGAAAAACTTCTGAGAGCCTAAAAAAAATCCTGCTAGCTTGGGAAAAATAAGAGGACCCTAGAAAAACTTCTAAGAGTTTCAGAAAAAAATCATTGAAACTGAGAAAAGATCAGAGGCCACTGGAAAAACTTGTGGGAATCTCAGGAGCATTCATGGGAGGTTAGAAAAAATCAGAAAATTTTAGAAAAACTTCTGGGAGTCTCAGGAAAATTCGTGACAACTTAAAAACTCAAAGAAAAGATCATGCGGTCTTGAAGAAAATTAGGTAACTCTATAAAAAAAAACTGCTGGGATTCTAAAACCAGATCCTGGGAGCTCGGAAAAAATAAGGGGACCCTAGGGAAAACTTCTAAGAATTCCAGAAAAAATCATCGGCGCTGAGAAGTGATCAGAGTACGCTGGAAAAGCTTCTGAGAGTCTCAGGAGAATTCATTTGAGCTTACAAAAAATCAAACGGCTCTAGAAAAACTGCGAAGATTTTCAGAAAAAATTATCGGAGCTGAGAAGGAATCAGAGGACGCTTGAAAATTTTCTGAGAGTCTCAGGAAAATTCATGGGAGCTTAAAAAAAATCAAAAAACTCTGGAAAAACCTCTGAGAGTCTAAAAAAAATCATCACAGCTTATAAGCAATTAGGGAACGCTGGAAAAATTTCTGAGAGTTTCAGAAAATTATTGATCTTTAGGAAAATTGCTAAAACAGCTTAGCTCTAGAAATCGTCTGAGAGTCTCAGAAAAAATCACTAGATCGTAGAAGGAATCAGAGGAGCTTGGAAAAAATAAGAGGACCGTAGAAAAACTTCGAAGAGTTTCAGAAAAAAATCATTGGAGCTGAGAAGGAATCAGAGGACGCTAGAAAAACTGCTGAAAGTCTCAGGAAAATTCATGGAAAGTTAGAAAAAATCAGAGGACTCTAGAAAACCCTCTGGGAGTCTCAGGAAAATTCGTAGCAGAGCAGCAAATCAAAGGGCGCTAGAAAAATTTTTGAGAGTAAAAAAAAATCATGCGGTCTAAGAAAAAATCAGTGAACTCTAAGAAAACTGCTGAGAGCCTAAAAAAACGATCCTGGGAGCTTGGAAAAAATAAGACGACGCTAGAAAAAGTGCTGAGTCTCAGGAAAAAATCATGGGTGATAAGAGAAAATCAAAGAACTCTGGAAAAACTTCTGAGAGTCTCAGACAAATTCATGGAAGCCTAAAAGGAACCAAGGGTCACTAGAAAACTTTTTGAGAGTCTCAAGAAAATTCATGGGAACCTAGAAAAAATCAGAAGACTCTAGAATAACTTCTGATTGGCTTAGAAAAAATCTCTGAGAACTTAGAAGAAACTAGGACTCTCTCAAAAAAATTGCTGAGAATCTAAATAAAAATCCTGGGAGCTTAGGAAAAACCAAAGAGCTCTAGAAAAACTTCTGAATATCAAAGAAAAATTGATGGAAGCTGAAAAGGAATCAGGAAACGCTCGAAAAGCTTCTAAGAGTCAAAGAAAAATTCGTGGAAGCTTAGAAGAAATCAGGGAACTCTAGAAAAACTGCTGAGAGTCTCAGAAAAATTCTTTCGAATGCATTAGAAAATTCATGGGAGTAGCTGTGAACAGCCGCCACTACAACAGACTCTAGAAATAATCCCAGGAGTCTGTGAAAAAATCATTGGAGGTTAGAAAAAAACAGGAAACACTAGCAAAACTGCTGAGAGTCAAAAAAAAAATGCATGGAAGCTTAAAACAATTAAAGGACTCTAGAAATAATCATAAGAGCCTGCGAAAAACCATCATTAGTGCTTAGGAAAAATCAGTGGGCTCTCGAAAAACTACTTAATGAGAGAGAAAACTTCTAAGATGTCTACAAGCAACTGCTCGTTAAAGATATAAAAATATATCACTTCCTTCAATCCTTCTCAACAAGTCACATCATATCTCAAGCACTTTATTGTTTATACACTTATCCTTCTATCGATAGTCAAGCATTTGACAATAAATCATCTCTTCGGCGAACTTTTCTCTGCTTTTCCGAGTGTTTTTCCGCATCTTTCATTCGTGAAACTTCTCAAAAAAAAAACGGTCAAAGGCTATTATCGATAAATCAATTACTTGAGTAGCAGTCAAGAAAAAAACTTGAAGTTTATGAACTATAAGATCAAACCAAAGCAATCGGAGAGTACTGGTATGGGGAGGTTAACTGAGAAAGACATCAAAACGACAATTTCCGGTGTGGGAATAACCTTTTGTTGTTGTTGTTGCCCGGAACGCATTCAACGACATCGAGTGTAGCTTTTCAGAGAATATGCTGAGCTGCTGAACTAGAAAAAAGGGATTCATGAAAAAAATTATGCTTCGATTTCTACTGTATTCGAATCACGAATAGCCAATAAGGATATTTTTTTTTTTGGATATCATAAAAGAGACAATTAGAATTGAAATCGGAAAATTCGATCCAACTCCTGAACATTTAAACAATCTTCTGATTTGTTATATCTTATAATTTTTGGAAAAAAAGAGAAAGTACTTCTAGACTCTTTGATGTTTGCTCGATCGATGGAACCGCCTACGAACGAACGCTACCGCAATTACCTTTTAATATACATTTTCAAATAAAATCACTCTTGCGACTCTCGTCTTTTTATACATATATACATTACGGTCCCCAAACCTTTTTCTTAATTACATTAATGAGTACAAAATAACGACATCAGACTAAATCAAAAGAAACAAAATAAAAACACATCTCTTTCAAGCATGAGATATTAGTATAATGCTTCAAACATTTTCATGCCACTCTCCTTGCTAGCTTTTGTCGTTCCACAAATCAGCTTCATAATATTTATCGTTAGTAGCTTCCTCGTTTCCTTTTACGTGGAAATGACTTCAGCTTTTTTTTTGTATGCTGTATGTAAAGTTGCGTCCTCATTATCAAGGAAGAAACGAAGGAAGAAAGAAAAAAAAAACATTAAACGTTTGTCACGCGCTTTTCACGAAATGAATGTTTTCTTGAATGGTGGTTATTTTGATTTTTTCATCCTGACACAAGCATGCAAGCACGCAAGGCTCTCATCGAAAATGCTTGTCTGGCGCCCGCAAACTGAGGAATGTATAATTTTTTTTTTTCTTTTATTTTTATTTTATCATTCCTTTTACGAAATCGACTTGTGTGCGTAGAATAAAAATTGAAATGAAAGAATTTCACCCAAAAAGAGACGGGATGGGTTTAGAGAAGAGGGATTGGAAAGAGAAAGAAAGAAAGAGAGAGAGAGAGACAATTCCATACCGTCGTTTTTGTCGGGACTATTCTTCAGTGAATATAATAAAAAAACGGGAAAATATGTACAGTTTCAGTGGCAGAGGTGATGTTCAGCCATGTGTTAAATTGTATCCAATTTTCACTTTACACAGAATCGCGTGCGACCATTTTTTTTTTTCGTTAAAAAAAAACGCTCATAGAATTCCGAGATCAGAGACAAGAGAAGGCGAAACGGCAGTAGGTTTTTTAAGAAACAAATCGACAAAGAGGAGCCTTCTTTTGAAGCAGAATGGGGTTTTGGGATACGGTCCCCTTCATTTAGTTGATATGTGGCAGGGCTTTCATACGGACAAGGACAAGGAAGTGTAGATGCAGGAATCGAATCGAAAAGAGCATAAATATTACAATGAAAGCTTTTTAACTGCGCCAGTCTCTCTCTCTCTCTCTCTCTTATTTTCGCAGTACATGGTACTCGTATATTCATATCGAATATGAATGCAAAAGCAAAGAGTGTAGTATTGCGTCAAGGAGGTTTCGACTCGACTTTAGGGTGAAAACCTCGGATATAATGGAAATCCGTGTTCGGGAGCAAACACGAACAATAGATCTAAGAATTTTGTGAAAAGTGTTTTCTTTGAGGGGGGAGTTAGAATATAGAAAACATGCATACGTACCACATAGGTAGTCAAAGCAGGTTTCAGTTGCATGAACGATTTGTCTTTCGGCCAATGGAAGTGAAATTCAAAGGATTTTTCAACGGTTCTTCAGCAGATGAGTGTGTTGCTGGTAGTTCATAGTATGGTTTTCCGGAATATGTTAGAATAAGTCAAATTTGTTATTGCCCGCTTTTATCAATAACGTTAATGATGCCAGGATTAAAATATAATTGAAGATTGGAACTAGATTGATTTTCTGATAGAGATTTTCACTGAATTTTTAATGTTTATTTCAAGAAGCATAACTATAGGTTTTTTTTTTTGAATTCAACAAACAATGTTCAATCTTTGGTTTTCACGTTCATATTCATCATCATCGTGGCACAACAGCACAACGTCGTGCCCTGGCCGCTTGGATCGTTGTCCTCCAAACATCTTGGTTACGTGATCGCTTCCTCCAGTCTTGGAATCCCAGTAGTTGCTCGGCGTCCGCATATACTGAGGTCTCTCAACGAGCTCTCGGTCTTCCTCGTAATCTCGTTCCGTCGACTCGTCTTCCGTTCATAGATCATTTGGGCATGCGATCATCATCATCATGCCCTGCCCATTACAGACGTTGTAATTTGACTTCCAGTTCACCGTACAGTTCGTACAACTCATTATTGTACCGGATGCGCCATCCATCTTGGTCGCGAACAGCCCCAAAAATCCGCCGTACAACCTTCCGTTCGAATGTGTCGATCATATTTTCGGAGGCTTGGGTCAGGGTGCATGTATCACAGCCATAGCACAGCACAGGTCTTATGATAGTTTTATAAACGCGCAGCTTAGTCTTTCTGTGCACATACTTCGATTTCATGGTGGCGAGGACCGAGAAGAACGTCTTATAGGCTAGTTGTATCCGACGCTTAATTTCGTCAGTTTTTTTGGCGTCATTCGATAGGTTGCTACCCAAGTAAACGAAGTTGTTCATGAATTTGACGCTATTCCCTACGTTGATAGTTGAGTGCGCTGGCTTCCTTGTCCTAGATTGCATCATAACTTGTGTTTGGTCCTCGTTGACTCGAAGTCCAACTTCCTTTGCTGCAGGGTCAAGTTTAAGCAGACGTTCTTCTGCATCGGTCAGCTTTCGAGCCATGATGTTACTGTCATCCGCGTACGCTGCCAATTGTGTCGACTTAAAGAGTATCGTACCGTTGGTGCTCAGATTCATTGCTCGAATAGCGAACTCAAGTGCCAGGTTGAAGAGAGTCGGCGCTAATCCATCGCCCTGCTTCAGGCCAACAAGAGTTTCGAAAGGATCTGCCAATCTGTTCTGAATCCAGACCTGAGTCCTGAGTCTCATCTGTTCTGGATCCTTCATTTATTTATTTATTTATTTATTTATGTATCCCTTGCGCCACAGATGCAACTCCAAATACAGCGTCAAGAAAGAAAAAAAAATGAAACATAAAACAGAAAAAGAAACAACAGAAGCAATTGAGCAATCCGAAAACCAAAACCAGAACAAAGGTAAATAGCAATTCAAGGTAACAAGTTCAATACATCCTTGAATTTTAAAAAAGATTGCGGGAGAGGACCAAGCGTAAGGGTATTGTGCGTTCTGGGTAGATGCAACAATGGCGAATGGAAATGTACTTCCGTAAGTGCAAACGGAACCTCTGATGAACGACTTGGACGACTAGATTCGCGTCTGGTTATCTGAGAGCCAAGATCTGATCGAAAAATGCCTTGGCAAAGTTTGAAAAGAAAACACTCATCGAGGAATAATATCCGAGATTCCAACGAGGACATAAAAAGGATGGAAAGACGAGAGGAATAGGAACAACAGCGGATATTGAATTTAAAAAGCAACGATCGAGTGAACCTACGCTAAACAGATTCAATGTCGTCAGATAAATACTGAAAGCGCGGAGACCAGATTTGGCACGCGTATTCTAGAGTACTGTGTACTAAGGAGACCAATAAATGAATACATGAGGAAATGTTGGTAAACATATACGAAAAACGCAAAGACTAAGCCAGCAATCCTAGAGGCCCTGGACGTTATACTCATGACATGAACATCAAGTTTTAATTTAGAATCAAAAACCACGCCCAGGTCTCTAAAATGCTGGACAACTGACAGGAAAATACCAGACGAAGAATAAGAGAACACATGTGGAGTATTTTTATATGCGAAAGACACTTCACTAGTGGCACTTTAAAATGTTCAGTGGCAAGAAGTTGTCTTGACACCAGAGATTAAGAGCAAACAAACCAGATTGCAATTGGTGATAATCGTTCGCAGACTTGATTGGTCTGTATAATTTGAAATCATCCGCATATAAAAGACAGGAAGAGTTGAAAAGAGAATTAAGGTCATTGACAAATAAGATAAAAAGTAATGGACCTAGGATAGAACCTTGAGAGACTCCGGCTGTGGAAAATACAGGAAAAGAAATAGAATCATTTAAAGTGACTCTGCAGGGACGACTATGAAGATAGGAGGAAAATCAGGAGATGAAGGGATCGAAAACACCGACCGCATTGGGTTTAAGTAGCAGCAGATTATAGTTTACAGAATCAAAAGCCTTCGAAAAGTCTGTGTAAATTACATCAACTTGACGCTGACAATCGAAGGCAAAGGTGACAAAACTAGTGAACTCTATAAGGTTGGTCGATTAAGAGCGACTCTTGATGAAACCATGCTGTTCAGGTTGTAGAGATGGATAAATTCTATTGTAGACAAAGCGTTCACGGATTTTACTAAAAGAGCAGAGGTGGGATAAAGGACGATAATTGGAAAAAGCGGAAGGATTGCCACATTTGAAGATTTGGAAAATATTGGCGGATTCCCATAAAAGAGGTGAATACACAAGATGCAAGGCTAATATTGAAAAGGATAGCTAAAGAAACACAGAGGATGAGAGGAATTTGACAAAGATATTAGGAATACCATCAGGGCTGGAACTAGCATTAGCGTTTAAGGCATGCAAAAGGATTTCAACTTCCAAAGGATTGGTTCGAAGCATGGCTAATTCAGGAGAAAAACGAGAGACAGCGGGAGCTATCCAGGTATTCAGGGGTTGTTTTTTAAAGGAGGTGGGAAAAAGGCAGCAAATAAATCATATATAGCCTGAGGAGTGGAAGCAGTAACATCATCAAGATACATAGAATCAGAAGCTGAGGAATTGAATATGAGGGAACGAATGTAGGACCAAAAGGCTTTAGATTGATTAGAACAGATTGAAGCCCCGATGTTCAAAAAGTAATCACGCATTGCCTGCTTGAGCACTTTTTTAGCATCAGAACGCAAACTGCGGAATTTTTGAAGGTCAGTGGGTGAACTCGTTTTCTTCAGCTTTTCACGAGCTTTTTCCTTAGCTTTAAGATCATCAGAGACTTTTAATGTGAGCCAAGGTACATGATTAGGTTTGAGAGGACGTGTAATTGGAGTCCTACGAAAGATAAGGCTAGACAAGAAAGAGTAGAACTTGGACAATGCACAATTAACATCCAATCCTTTAAAAATTGAATACCCATTGATAAGACTGATTTCAGATCACATTTTTTGAAAGTCAGCTTTAAAGAAATTGTAACGCTGAAAAGAAGGACACTTATTCCTTGCCTGGATGTTGAGGCTAACATCAAGCAGGAGAGAAGGGTGATGAGCAAGGGAGAGAGAGAGAAAGTGAAAAAGAATCTAAGGGAACGCTAGAAAGAACTAAATCGAGGATTCTATTATTGGTGCTACGAAGGTAGTTAATTTATGAACAAAACCAAAGTGAAGGAAGAAGTCGCAACAGAGAGGCGATTGTAGGATAGTAAACGGAAATAATTGGAATCCCACTCCACAGTAGACATGTTGAAGTTGCCAAAAATTAGGCGGGGAGTTGAAGGAAATCGAGAGAGAATGAAACTAGAAAGCTCAGAGCGTAAAAACGTTCGCATGTAGTGACATGTCGGAAGCTGGGGAATGGATAACACGTACAACAATAGACTCAACATGAGAAAAAGGAACAACTTTTGCAAAAATTAGAAGAGTTTTTGCAAAAATTAGTATTTTTGCAGAAGGAACACTTTTGCAAAATTAACCTGACCGGGAACAGCTGGTCGATTGTGGAGCGACCAGATCTGAAATTGCCTTGATACTCCCCAATGATTTCTTCAGCGAGCGGTTTGATTTCAAAATTTTTGGCAGAATTTTGTAGGCCATACAGACTCTAACAAGATGCCTCTGTAATTCTCACACCGCTGTCTATCACCCTTTTTATGTATGGGACAGATGATGGTTCTGCGCCAATCGTCTGGTATCACCTCAGTCTTCCATATTCGCAGCAGTAGTTGATGTAGCGCCTTAATAAACCCACCCCATCAGACTTCAGTAACTCAGCTGGTGTCTCGTCAGCGGCCGGCGTTTTGTTCCTTTTCAGTGATCGCAAGGCGAGATCAGTTTCTTTTACTGTCGGGGGTTGTATGGATAGGGGTTATATGGATGGGCGTTGATCAGCGGTATCATCACGGAGCACAGCTTCTGCTGCCAGGATGTTTGATGATGGATTTGAAATCTCTTCGAAGTAGGACGCCCATCGCTTGTTAATACTTTCGGTGTCGCTGATAATACTTCCATCTTTGTCCTTACTAGCTCGGTCTACATTAATGTTCAGAAACTGCTCGTCGAAGTATTTCCGTTTCTTACGCCTAATTATTCTATTGGATATTCGCCGTAGCCCGTCATATTTTTCCTTTTTTGGCTCTGGTTGCACGTTGGATCGGATTGTCTGTAGTCTTTACTTTTTGCCTGAAGTGAGTTGCTGAATCTCGATTGGTGCACTGAGGAAATTCTGCACCGGTAATTTGTTTTCACAATGTAATGTTCGGAGTCGCAATCAGATCCGTGGTTCGATTTACCAGTATTGTCCGGTCCTGTATGATTTTTCCCAAGCCTGCATCGTTTTCTATTACTATCAAATAAATTCTTCCTTCAATTCAGTAGATTTTCTGGACTTGCCAAGATTTTCTAGACCTGCCAGATTTTTCCCAATCCTTCATGATTTTCTATTAATATCCAGTGATTTTTTTCCAGACTTGGATTTTTAGGGCTGTCTGATTTTCCCCAACCCTCCATGGTTTTCTATTACCATCAAGTGGATTTGCCCTTTAATTCTATATTATTTTCTTGATTTGCCAGTATTTTCCGGGCCTGTATGATTTTTCCCAAGCCTCCATGGTTTTCTATTACTATCAAATAAATTCTTCCTTCAATTCCGTAGATTTTCTGGACTTGCCAGGATTTTCTAGATCTGCCAGATTTTTCCCAATCCTTCATGATTTTCTATTAATATCCAGTGATTTTTTTCTAGAAGCCCATGATTTTTTTCCAGACCTGCTTGGATTTTTAGGGCTCTCTGATTTCCCCCAACCCTCCTTTGTATTCTATTACCATCAAGTGGATTTGCCCTTTAATTCTATAATTTTTACTTGACTTGCCAAGATTTTCTGGGCCTGTCTGATTTTACCAGGACTTTCTAGTCCTTTCTAATTGTACCAAGCCTCCATGTGAATATCAAGTAAATTTTCCTTTTAGTTTGTTTAATTTTTTCTAGAAATGTCAGGATTTTCGAAGCCTGCCAGATTTCCCTCAAGCTTGCATTGTTTGCTATTTCTATCCAATGACTTGTTTTCTATCTTGAAGCCAATGATTTCAATCTAGAAGCCAATGATCTTTTCTGGACCTGCCAGAATGTTCTGGCACTGCCTGGTTTGTTTCAAGCCTCCATGATTTTCTATTATTTTCTAGTGATATTTTCCCAGAATCGAATCTCCACTTATATAAAATATCGACGAAAAATCTAGATTTCCAATATCTCTGATACAAGTCGCTCAAAACAAACGCGCTGTCGAAGCAGAGTTGCAAAGCTCACGAATAAACAATCATTTCAATAATTAAATCAAAAAGTGCATGGACTTAAAAGAAAACTTTATATATTATCAAGATCAGAGAACGCCAAATTCAAATAGCCTGTAGATATTCAAGAAGTCTAGATGTGTCCTAGAATTTATATCTGAATATTCAATTTCGATAAAATTACAGAAGATTTTACATTTGAAACTACTTTAACAAGATATTTCTTTTTGAAAGTAACCGTTTCGAAATCGCGCTCTGAAACTGAGATATATGATAATTTACTTGAAATTCAAACATTACATACAATTTAATTTTCAAGATATTTTTGAATATAACGGTTTGTCTTTTAATATCCGCATATTGATTTATTGCAATGATAATTACCCCTGAACATCGCAATATTGTATTCTTAAATATGTACTAGTCGCGACTCTTTTCTCCATCCGCCGGAGATTTCAGATTCGGTCAAGTGCACTATGTAACATAATAGGAGCGAAATGCCCAAGCAACCTGCCGCAGATTCGCATTCACTCAGATTTCCGATCGCTAGGCAGAAGGGGAAAGGAGAACGAACAATGATCGGCACGAGTCCTTCACGAGAGCACAGCGTCGAATCAATAAGCTCGGTCATACAGTAGTCGGATTCCGGGAAGTGCGTGCGGTTGGTAGAATCGGGCGGTCGCGAAATTAAAGAAATGTTTTAAAAATGTAGTGTTTCCATAATTTGATGTGTTAATTCGTGTAAAATCAGTGTAAAACAACACAGGAGATATTTGTGCAGTCACAGTGAGTTAACGTTTATCTTTATTTTTTTGAAATTTGACAGATAGGGTAATGGCGTCCTTTCCGTCCGTGTGCATACGCGGCTGCACAGGTCATAGCATGTATCAAATGCAGACATCGCGCCATTTAAATTTTGTTGAAAATAGTACATGTCATTCAAAAGGTGAATTGAATGTATGGAATTATATAGGGTTTTCTTGAGTTCAACTAGTTACATCATGTTTCACTGCGAATACCGCTTAGCTGCGATAGCAATAACTCGGTCGCTTCCGTTCCGACGCATCCGTCAAAGTTGAGACTGAAGAGCACCTATATTCGTCGCATTGGCAAAACGGAAGATGCTCACTGTTGCTCGATGCGTTAGTTAATATAAAAGAAACGGTTATTCTAAGAAAAGTAGCCACGTCGGGTATCAAACACTTTATTGATTAAATTTAACTTGCTTACTCTACAATTAATCGGGTAGTGTTTTCGCGTATATGATATGGGTGGATTATCATGAATTATTGTTGTATCTTTGGAAAAAAAATTGACGATTCTGCAGACTATGATATTAAATATAAAATATGTAGGTATAAGGCTCAAAACCACGAAGGTGGCAAATTTCAAGTTTGCATTTCGAGCATAAAATTTTAAAAGCAATATACAAATTAGAGAGTTTTAATTATTGGTTCGTTATTGTGGCCATATTTAAAAGCGGTGCGCATAGATTTCATATTTTTTTCAAATTACAGCGATTTTAAGGCTACGCGGAAGCAAAAATCGTCATTTTGGGAACGGTATTCAATATTTGTTTTCAAATATAATACCTCTTAAGAACGTTAATTAATTATTATTTTCTGTAGCATTTTACTAGATTAACTAAGTGCAAATGGAAATTTTGTGAATAGATATACGTATTTTTAGCAAAAAAATCAAACTGAAAACTAGAATGAAGCTACGTTTCAAATTTCAATCATACAATTTAATATATAACAGAATATTGGATGACTTACGAAGTAAAATTAGATACGACTGTAACAATACATTACACGTTGTAACCTATTGCTACAGACGTATCTATATATATATATATATAGATATATATATATATATATATAGATATATATATATATATATATATATATATATATATATATATCCATCTATATATATATATATATATATATATATATATATATATATATATATATATATATATATATGTATATATATAAATATAAATATATATATAAATATATATATATATAAATATATATATATATATATATATATATATATATATAATGCGTATCTTTATATTACTGTATCAAATTACAAAATTGCGTTTCTCTGTAAACAAAGCATTTTATTAGTTATTTAATCAAATACAAATAATTTTAATATCTAACTTAATATTAATTACACAAATCTTACCTGTAAACAAAGAAACAACATTTACTGTTATTTGTCCACAGTGTATTTTCTAACGCACAATAATTCTCTCTTATATGTCTTTCTCCATTGAGTTCTGATTTGCAACTCACACCTCCTGTCGTTTTATGGCGACGCATCGACTTTATGGAATTCAGTGACGTTTAGTCATTCGGTCGATGCCTACTTTATTAAAATTTTCGGTCGAGATGCAAAGTCAACAAACTAAAGTAATGCATACACTACAATACCGTATGTGTTACTTTACATCTCCCTTCCTCAAAGAAAATTTTACTTATAAAATTTTTTCACAATCATATTCTTAAGCTAGTATTATCATCTAACATTTCATTTCAACCAAAATCTAATTCCCCTCTATATATTATTTAATTTTAGGAGCTGGAATGAGTTTCGTAATGTGAAACAAATTCGATTCCGCTTTTTTATTTCCTGTATCTACTTTATAAATTGAGTTTGATATTTTTTCAATTATCTTAAAAGGACCTATTCTTATCTCATCTAATTTTTTTCTATTTAGTTTATTGCCATTTTCAACATATACCATGTCTCCACTGTTAAATGTTACATATTTTCGATTCTTATCAAAGATAGCTTTGTTGTAATCATGTGATCTTTTTGTATTTTCTAAAGCTATTTTTCTATCTCTTATTAGATTATTACAATTCTTAACTTGTTTTAATTCTTTAGGTAGAGTTGTAATATCTATTCCAAATAATAGATACTTGGGTGTAAATCCAGTTACTGTGTGTTCTGTTTCATTGTATTTTTGTATGCATTCATGTGCTACTGTTGTCCATGCTATTTTATTTTTATTTTCATTAATTCTACATCTTATCTTGTTAACAATTGTTTGATTCAATCTCTCATTTAGACCATTAGAGAATGGTGTATTAACAGAAGTGAAAATCAGTTGAATCTGTTTGTCATTTAAAAACTTCTTAAATTCTTTTGAATTTATTCCTGGATATTGATCGGCTAAAATTAAACCAATTCTATCGATATCTGTAGCATTTTCTATCAATTTTATGAAATCATTTGCATTTTGAGTTTTGGAGGTTAAAATAAATGCATATCTAGTGAAATGGTCAACTAAAAGATGTAAATATGTTTTTGTGGATCTAGACCCACCAAATCCTCCAATAGTATCAATTGACATTATCTCAAAAGGTCTTTCTGCTGGTCCTAAATGTGACATTAAACCGAATTTATGTTGACCTCTAGTTTTATTCTTTATGCATATTTCACAATTTTTGCAAATTTTCTGTATATTCTCTACCAATCGATTTGCTGTATAAAATGGCGCAATTTTATTTTGTAGTTGTTTCACCCCTATATGACAATAATCTTCATGAATTTGTTTGATAAGTTTTCTACTCATTTTCTCAGATAAGATTATTTTTTCTTTATTTTTTGATTTTTTGTAATATATTCTATCTTTATTTATCATTTTGCTCTTTCTATCTTGGATATACTCATTGTTTCGTTGATCTTCAATAATATCTTGTAGTTTTATAAAATTTACAATTTTCAATTGTTCGTCTTCATTTTCATTGGATTCTAGTACAGGATTTCTGCTTAAACAATCAGCTTCTAAGTTAATCTTTCCTGGAGAATATTTTATTTTAAAATCATATTGTGAAAGGTAATATGTAAGATCACCTAGTTCTTCATCTGTTCTAGATTTTATGTTCAAATTCTCTAAAGGTTTGTGATCTGAAAAAACTGTGAATATTTTTCCTATCAGCCAGTATTGCCAATATTTAATAGCCTCTTTTATGGCTAAACACTCTAAGTATATCGCTTTCTTTTTCTTTTGACTATTATTTAGTTTTTTTGAAAAATAAGCTACTGGTTTTTCTTCTCCGTTTGGTTGTTTTTGTTTCAAAACAGCTCCTATACCCAATATGCTTGCATCTGTATAAATGTATATTGGCAAATTTGGATCATATATTTCTAAGATTGGTTTTGAGCATAGCATATTTTTTATTTTCTCAAATGCATTTTGACATTCTTTTGTCCAAATAAATTTTTGTCCTTTTCTCAATAAGTTATGTAGTGGATCCAAAGTTATAGCAATATTTGGTATATATTTGTTGTAAAAATTTATCTTTCCTAAGAATTGTCTAATATTTTTTTGAGTTTTTGGTATTGGGAAATTCCTTATCGAAATCAAATTGTCTTTGAGTGGACATATCGAATTATTGCTTATTACATGACCTAGATATTTGACTGAACTTTCTGCAAACATGCATTTTGTAAATTTTAATCTGAAACCTTCTTTTCTTATTGCTTCTAATAATTGTTCTATGTGTTTCATATGTACATTGAATGATTCAGAAAATATCAATATGTCATCTATATAATTTACTGTAAAATCTGATAGTTTATGTTTTCTGATTATATTACTCAAAATTCTTTGAAAAATTGCTGGAGATGTCTTTAATCCAAATGGAAGACATGTCCATTGAAATTGTCCTTCTTGTGTAACAAAAGCTGTCTTCTTTCTATCTTCTATTCGTAAAGGAATTGACCAAAATGCAGAATTTATATCTAATGTTGAAAAGTATTTGCAATTTCGTGTTTTTGTCATTAAGTCTTCTATCAACGGGAAAGGCTGCGATTGTGGTATTACAAGTTTATTCAAATCACGAAAATCAATACACAATCTTGTTTTTCTACCTTCTTCTTTCTTATATACCAGTGTTACCGGTGCCGCAAATGGGCTATAAGATTCTTCAATAAGATTGTTTTCTAATAGTTTAGCAATTTGCATTTCTATCTCTTTTTTATCTTCGACATTACATCTATATGGTCTTTTACTACAATATTTATCTATTAGTAGATCAATACGTGCTTCATAATCTTTTACTGTACCTACATCATATTTATCTTTTGCAAAAATGTCACTGTATCTTTTTATTAACTTATCTATCTCAAATCTTTCTTGGTAGTTCAAATGATTTACAGAAATATAAAAATCTGATCTATTCATATTCTCATTAAAATTTATAGAATTAATATTCAAAATATTTTCCTTTGAAATATCAAGTTTTTTTTGTCTAATTTTTAAATTTTCATCTTGAATAAGTTTGAATTCCTTAATCATATCTAATCCAATAAGAAAATCATATTGACTATTATCTCCATCTATTACAAAAACGTTCATTATCTTTTCTATATCGAATATTTTTATCTTTACAGATATCATTCCTTTAGTTCTCTTTGCACCATTAATCGTTTCAAATTTTGTTTTCCATATGTTTACTAATTTCTGATTTTTTATGTTCAAAAGTTTTGAATGTATCAATGATATATTGGAACCTGAATCATATAATCCAAAAATTTCAATAGTATCTTCAACTAAGATTTTAATTTTGATTAATGGTGGAGTTACTAGTTTTTTGGAATATTTTCAAACAACTCAGTTTCTATCTCTACATTGTTAACGCATTTTATTTGATTCTTATCTCTCGCGTCTTTCTCATTTATTTTATACCAACATGAAGCTTCAGGATGAAAACGATTCAGCTTACCTTTCTTTTCACATATTTTGCACGGACGTTTTTGTTGTTCTTTTTCTGCATCATCTTTCACGTTTCTGCTTATTTTCTTTTTCTTCATTAGATGTTCTAAACTTCCCAATTCGGTAAATAAATCTCTGGGTTTTTTCAAGTTCTTTCTGTTGATTCTGTCCATTATAAATTCTGGCAAACCTACTGCAATAAGGTTGATCATAGTGCAGTCATCGATATTTTCGTTCATTCCCAATAAAATTCTTTCTTTTTTCAAAGCATAGTCTAATAGTGATCCATTCACATATTTAAAGAGAATAGCATATCTGATTGAAGACCAACCTTTGTTAGCATATGTTTCGATAAAATGTTCTTTCCAAATTTTCCATTCTGATGTTAATGTATTCCTAATAAGCATTGAATTGTACCAATCTAATACTGAACCTTCTAGAAATAATCTTAACACTTCAATTATCTCTTCGTCTTTGTTAATTTGTAAACGATTGCATTCTTTTTCAAAAGTATCTATCCATTGCAATGCATTACAGTTCTTACTTGAAAATTTTTCGATGACAAAATTATCCGTTATCTTCTTCAAATTTCTGTTTGTTTCTTCATTTCTAGATCTAATTGGTTGTTCTTCTATATTTTTAGTGATAATTTCTTCTGGATAATAATCACCTATAACTACATTATCACTGTCATCCAGAAAGCATCGTAAATCTGCCGTTACATTAATCCATATTATCCTATAGTGATTTCTCAATTTCAAATTTTTGATCACATTTTTCACAATACTATTCTTCAATAATACTTTATGATCTGCTAAAGGTTGATATTCAATTGGAACTTGATAAATTCTTCCATCTGGTGTTCCGATTTCAGTTAAACATATAGTATTCGTTTTTGGATCCGTCGATGCTTTCACTTCAATTTTAAATTGTAATTTTTCCATTTTTATAACTAAAATGTTGTTTTATAATGCGTATCTTTATATTACTGTATCAAATTACAAAATTGCGTTTCTCTGTAAACAAAGCATTTTATTAGTTATTTAATCAAATACAAATAATTTTAATATCTAACTTAATATTAATTACACAAATCTTACCTGTAAACAAAGAAACAACATTTACTGTTATTTGTCCACAGTGTATTTTCTAACGCACAATAATTCTCTCTTATATGTCTTTCTCCATTGAGTTCTGATTTGCAACTCACACCTCCTGTCGTTTTATGGCGACGCATCGACTTTATGGAATTCAGTGACGTTTAGTCATTCGGTCGATGCCTACTTTATTAAAATTTTCGGTCGAGATGCAAAGTCAACAAACTAAAGTAATGCATACACTACAATACCGTATGTGTTACTTTACATATATATATATAAATATATGTATATATAAACATATATATATATATATATATATATATATATATATATATATATATATATATATATATATATGTATTAATATATATATATATATATAAATATATATATATATATATATATATATATAAATATATATATATATATATATATATATATATATATATATATAAAAATATATATATATATATATATATATATATATATATATAAATATATATATATATATATATAAATATATATATATATATATATATATATATATATATATATATATATATATATATATAAATATATATATATATACAGTGGCTCACAGCTTATTTGATACACTGCTTCTTTAAAAAATTAAGTTGCAATAACTCAAAACATAATAACACTATTAAAAAAATTTGAACACCATTTTGAAGAAAAATGTTAGTTGTTTATTAAACAAGTTTATATTTGTTATAAAGTTGATGTTTTACATCTTAAAAAACAAAAAACTAAAAGTAATAACAAATTTCATGTCACAGCTTATTTGATACAGTTTGATTAAACATTAAAATTGTTGTGAATTATGAGGTTTCCAGTTGATTTCAACACTTCGTATGATAGCCCTTATCCTTAAACAGAGCCTGGAGCCTATTCGGTATTGAGTCGACGAGTTTTTTTGTGATGTCAGGAATAATTTTTTGCCATTCCTCTAGCAGTGCTTTCTTCAGGTCTTGTTTATTAGAAATCTTGTGTTTTCTAATGTTGTTATCCAACAAAGTCCACAGATTCTCAATGACGTTCATATCTGGTGACTGTGCCGGTGGAGACATCCAATGAGGGCAATCCCAAATTGGCCAGGATTGCACAATTCCCGACTTGTGCCTTGGATCATTCTCTTGGTACAACCGATATTGGTTGCTAACACCCAGTTTTTCAGTGCTTTGCGGCAAATTGTTTTTGAGTACATGAAGGTACTTTGTTTGGTAAATTGTTTCCTCAATAAACTTTAAATTTCTGACTCCGGCTGCGGACATGCAGGCCCAAACTATGACATTACCACCACCATGATTCACAGTAGCTATGAGGTTCTCCTTGTTTAGCTCAGTGGTTGCCTTGCGCCAGACATATGACATTCTGTCGGAGCCAAAAATGTTAAACTTGGACTCTTCCGCAAAAATAAACGTATTCCAGAACGCGGATGGCTTTCCCACATGCTCTTTGGCAAAGGCAAATCGGCTTATTGTATTTTTTTTAGAAATGAATGGCTTCCTACAAGCTATTCGGACCCTGAAATCATGGTCGCGAAGCACTCATCGGACGGATTCAGCACTATATGACTTCCTTAATTCACCATGAACCTCAGTAACCAATTTTGGAGCGGAAATCTTTGTGTTTGCTTTCCATTTCCTTACAATGTATCGTTCGTCGGATACGGTGAAAATATGGTTTGGCGCATTTCTCCTCTTATTTTTTACCCAATTTTCGTGTACGAAGCGCTCAATTATGAGCTGCACTGTAGAGACACTCAAATTCACACTTTCAGCAATTTTTCGAACACTTTGTCCTTTTTTAAAGTGGTTCGCTGTTCAATTATGGTGCGATGACCCATTTTACAATTTTGGCTAATTTTGGCACTTCAGCTTACAAAGTCTTGCTAAAAGTTACTTAAGCTAATGTCTCAACACAATCAAAAATTCAAGAAACAAAAACAACACAGATTTACTCCGCGAGAAATAGAAGTTTATGCGCATTGAAGTGTCTGTATCAAATAAGCTGTGAGCTGCAATTTTTCTACGCCAGTGGTATATCTCTTTTAAGGGACGCCGAGGAATATTACTGGAACATTTTTGGTTTGCATTGTATTCGTTGAACATGCATTTAGTCAAATACGTTTAGATTTTTTGAAAAGGGTTCTTTATTTCAAAATTACAGTGATTTGCATTTTTTAAAAGTCACTGTATCAAATAAGCTATGAGCCACTGTATATATATATATATATATATATATATATATATATATATATATATATATATATATTTATATATATTTAAATATATAAATAATATAGCAACAACTGAACTGAAATTTTCAGGATACATTGGTGTATATGCAGAATAGTGCCAGGTCTCACAAACACACTTGACGCCCATCTCTTGCTGATAAGGACGTGGTCGATTTGGTTGACGGTATGTGAGTCTGGAGATTTTCAGGTCTGCTTATGAATGCGACGGTGTGGAAAGCAAGTTGAGCTTACAACATAGTTCCTGCTGCAAGCGAAGTCAATTAGACGTTGGCCGTTATCGTTGCATTCTTCGTCGAGGCTGTGTCCTCCCGTGGTTCCCCTATGCCAACTTTCATTGACGACATTTGCATTGAAATCTCCCAGCAGCATTTTTACATAGTTTGATGGATGTGAATCGAAGAGAGCTTCAAGGCAGGCATAAAATTCGTCTTTTGCTGAGTCTTTTTTAACTTCGGTTGGAGCGTGCACATTGATGAGCCAGAGGTCGAACACAACTTTTCGTTCACGGGTTTGAAGTCAGTAACGTGCAACTTGAGCTGCTTATTCACTATGAATGCTACTTCAAACTCCTTGTGGCCCGACGGGTTGCCGCTTGTAAAAATTGTGTGCGATTTCTTGTCGTTGATCTCGCAGTCTAGCCAATTTGTTTCCTAGACTGCAGTAATGCTCAGTTTGTACGGTTCGACCTGATGAAGGAGGGCGTTCTCGGCCGCCGGTTCGTTTAGGTAGCGTACATTCCAGGTTCCGATAGAATAATCCGTTGGACGTTTGCGTGGTCGTCATTGTTGATCCGTCCAATCCGATGCATTTGTTCCAGGTTTCTTGGCGAAGAATGTTTTTAGAAGGACACACGGCACATCGCTCAACCATTTCCATGGGGACATCGGCGATAGTTGCGTCAGGACACTTGCCGCGTGTCAAAGTTCACACAACTATGTTGCAGGTCTGACAACGTGCCTAATCCACCCTAATGACCTGAGACGCTTAGGTGTAATTCAGCCATCAGGCTGCAACTATACAAATTTCGCAAAGGATAGAGTTACCTCGTTGCCTCAAACCCTCTTCGTTTCTCCGAGCTTCGGACCGGCATGTCACAAGTTAAACTTTCAATCGGCGGAGCTCATATTACCTTAAGTAATTTTACTTTTCGAACTACTCGCTCCAGTCCTTGAATCGAATTGAATAGGACCCGTGAAGCAATGAACATTCATCCCGAAAACGAAAGGAAATTAAAACAGTATAATTCACTTCCTATTCATATGCCTGCTAATTCCGGTCGTTTTATACATTCATTCAACAGAACCGTTCCGAAGAGTAGACTTATTATCTAACCCACCATTTTCATCCTCTATTTATAACCCAACCAACGTATTCGTATATATACTCAAACAGCAACGACTACATATTACATATTTTAACTGTTCAGTAGCTCTATTGAGCCGGGACCGAACCATAAAATCTACATTTACGTATTTTAAAATGGCTGATAGATGAATATATGATGAAGGCTTGAAATATACAAAACGAATCCCTTCCATCTTTCATTTATTTAAATATATCCATGTCTTCTGAAATATTCCCTCGTTCGTATGTTTTTCCTTTTGGGGCCCATCGACAACGACAGCTCACAGCAAGCAGACTAAACCCAAAGGGGGGAATTTGTTGGAAAGAGTAGTATGAAATAACAAACAGGGACTTTAAGCTTTTACACCAACCGAATTTCGAATATCTGTACACACATTTAAATCGATTTCTCGGTTTTCATTGACGTGAAAAGGATGAAAATCATCATGCCTATCAGTTGTGTCTTTTTCGTTTATGCATCTATTTTTGAATCCCGTTTCAAAATGTTATTCGTTTACTAGATTTTCAAATATGAATCATTAACTTTTTTACCGTTATCATTCTTATTATATTTAAATCCTTGTAAACCTGTTCGCATTATATGAAATTTATGAGGACAAACAGAATTTTTAAAACTTGAAGAAAAATAACTTTAAATTGTTTTTAAACTCTCGAGCTCCATTGTACCACTTCCAAGACAAATTCACATAACTTTATGTACACATTTATAATATTCTCCAGAGCTCCATTGTACCACATCTAAGACAAATAACCAAAAATTTTATGTAAACATTTATAATATTTTTGGTAGAAATTCTATTTTATTTTTATTGTATCAAATAACTTCAAACATCATTCAGAAATTTATAAATTTAAATCGCATTATATGAACTTTGCTTAAGAACATATAAGTTTGACTCAAAAACTTGTGAATTTGTATCAAAAATCAATGGCTTCGACTCGGAAAAAAGATTTCCTGAACTGTGAAAAAATACTTAAAAATCAGGGATAGTATTTAAAATTTATACGCAATTTTTTTTATTTTAAATTTTAAAGTTCACTGAATTGGTTTCAAGCTGTGAAATCATTGTCCTAAGCCATTTTTCATTTCCCAAACACTATAAGGGGAAAAAAGGAGAAATATTTTATGAAAAATCTTCTAACCATTAACTGAAACTCTTCTTAACAATTATTGCAGAATTCGAAAAAAAAAACTGTTGAACAATTCATAAGGTCGAATTGTAGGATTTTTATTGTCTTGGATCGATAAGGGTATTGTTCAGGGAACCCCCATGAAGTTTTTGTGGTATGCTCTGGATATTTTTCCGGGATTTCTCACTTGATTTTCGGGAATCCCGAATGAATGGAATATCTCCATTTAAATATAAAAAAAATATCTCCAGCTAATACACCACCTTGCACAGCAGCTCCGACAGCTACCGCTCCATCGGGATTCACTGATCGTGATGGTTGACGCCCGAAGATGTCCTGAATTGTCGACTGGACTTTCGGCATTCCCGAAAATCAAGTGAGAAATCCCGGAAAAATATCCAGAGCATACCACAAACCCCGGCGGATTTTCGGTAAATCGCTTAGGGAATCTTAAGGAATTTTCAGGAAATTATTAAACAGATTTTTAGGGAAATTAATCATGAAGGGAGTTTTAAAAAGCTCGTTGCTAAATTCCTTGGGAGAATTTATGAAAATCTTTGGAGAATTCCCTAGTGAATTTTTGTCGGATTCCCCGGAGAATTTTTCCCAAATTTCCCAAATAACTTTTGAAGATTCCTTCAGGATATTTTCAGCGTATCGCCAAAGAATTTTCGGGGGATTCCTAGGATGATTTTTGGAGATTCCCCTGGCTAAGTTTGAAGGAGTCCCTGCGGGATTTAAAATAGATTTACTGTTGGATTTTCGGAAGATTAACAAAGATATTTTTATCTAGTTTCTTAGGAGAGTTTTAAGGGATTGCCTGGAAGATTTCTTGGGAGAATTTGTGAGAGTAGATTGGTAGGTTCAAAAGTGGATTTCCTTCGCATTCCTTGGAGAATTTTCCAAATGACTTTTGAAGAATTCTCCGGGAGAAATTTGTTGGCTCTCCTGAAGATTTCAAAGAAATTCTCCGGATGATTTTTGGAAATTGAAAGGTTTCAAATTACTTACAAACAACTCTTCTAAATCAAATACAACTTCCAATAACCTGCAAAATAACAAAAACTTTCGGAGTCGTTTCGAAAAGAGACCTTTTCCACGAAATATCAGCTATATATGATTGATAAAAGCAGTTTATGAAATTAAGTTCATTTTAGGTTTTGTCTTTTGGAAATTTTAAAGAAACTCTTGAGGTTGTAATTCAGAGGACTACGTACGATTTCAAAGCATTTGTGGTCAAAATAATAAATTGGTATAATATATTTTAATTAATCACTGGCGTTTTTAATGGGTTCTCAGAAAAATCTTTGAAATTGTCATTTAAACGCATTTAGACAAATTTTAAAATTGTGGTAAAAAATTAGCGCAAGGACAAAGAAAAATATCAGAAAAATATTGAAGTGGGTGTGAAGGTAAAGTATTATTCAATAGCTTGAGGCATCGAGCAAAAAAAAGATATTCGGAACTTTGTAACCATTGGAGTAGTTGAAAAAGGAGAAGTCAGGAGAAAAGAGTATTCGGGAAAAAGGAGTATTCGTATAAATTTGTAAAAAAGTAAAGCAATCCCACGACAACTCTCATACGGGTCTAGGAGTTGAAGCTGGTAGAGAGCTTCATTACAATTTTTTTTTAATCATTGTGGATACGAATGTGGAGTGATTAATTCCACGACTCACTTTACCCATGATTTCAATCAGGTACCTAATCAGAGCTAGGTGAACTCAAAGCTTGGTGCGCGGACCCTCGTCCGAACCTGGATTCGAACCAGGGACCCCACACGCAAGAAGCCAGTGCTCTACCCACTAGGCTTGTAAAGGAGCATTAAAAAAAAAAACGAAAAATCAGAGAAAAAATTATTCTAAAATAGAACTAGTTCAGAAAAAGCAAACGTAAAAATGGTATAGCGCTAAAAAAGGAGTTTTCGAAAAAAGTATAATCGGTAAAACGAGTACTAAATTTTTCGACAACTTCATTTTGTGACTGCTCTCTTTTTCGATCACTACTTCTTCGCACAGTTGCTTGTGACTGCAACCTCTCCTTTTTCTCGATATCTGCTTATCTAAGAACTTCTTTTTTCTGACTAATCTTTTGTTTGATTGCTCCTATCCTACTCGCTGCTCTGATAACTTTTGTTAGACGACTTTGTTTTCAGAAAATTTATTTGTTCGGTCATTTCTTTTTCTGATCGCAACTACTTATTTTAATAGCTCTTTTTTGGATAGCTTTTTTTTCCTGACAAATTCGTTTTCTGATAACTCCATTTCCGACGCTTTATTTGTCCGAGGACTCACTTTTTTTACTACTGTTGTTTCGATTACTCTTTTTCTGACTATTCTTTTGTCTGCCTACTCTATCTGCCAACTACTTCTTTTTCCGACTAAACCTTGTTCCAAGTATTCCTTTTTCCGACTAGACATTGTTCCGGCTATTCATTTTTTACATCTATTTCTATTTATAGCTATTCATTTTCATGACTACTCCTTTTTGTGACTGCAACTTTTCCCGACTATTATTTTCCAAATAATTCGTTTTCCGAACACTCTTTTTTCCGACTGGCTATTCTTCTGATTAGTTTTTTTTCGCCTACTCCTTTTACCGATTGCTATTTTTTCCGATTACTCCTTTGTGAACTGTTTTTTCTTTTGACGGAACCATTTTTCCAACTACTTCTTCTTTCTATTGCTCCTTGCTCCGATAACTTTTTTTCTGCCTGCTCTTTTTTGTGATAAATTTGTTTTTTGACTTCTCTTTTATGCTATTCTTTTTTTTCTTTTACTGTGCTTTTACTTTTGTCTTTATACTTTTTTCGACTATTTTTCTTTTCGCGACAATAGTTTTTATTCGAAAAATGCTTTTTTGAATTAGTCTTTTTTCCAACCGGTTGTTTTTTTTTGCTAACTCGATTCGAATTAATACTACTATTATCTATTCGAATTAATACTATTACTACTACTACTACTACTACTCCCTATTTAGTCTTATCTGTTTGTAGACTTCTTCTTCTTTTCCAGACTGCTGAGGTTGCTGATCTCTAATTTTCGGGGTTTCCGCAACTTCTCCTTTATTCGATAAAACTATTTTTCTGCAAATAACTCGTATGTTTTTTTTCCTCTCTTTTTCTGCAACTATTCTTTTTCCGACAAATCCTTTTTTTGGCTAACGCGTTTTAAGCTGCTTCTCAGTTTTCAGACTACTCCTTTTGCCGATTACTTATTTTTGCGGCTACTTTTTTCTACTTACTAAATTTTTATATAATAATTTTTTTATTTGCAACTATTCCATTTCGTGACTACCCCTTTTGCGATTTCCCCTTTTTGGGTTTATTCTTTTATCGCACTTTTTAGGTTTGCGACTTTTTCCCTTTTGGAATATATTTTTGTTGTTGACTGCTTCTCATTCCAACTACTCAATTTCATGATTTTAACTTTGCCTTGCTTTGTACAATTGCTCCTATTTACGATTACTCATATTTCTATCTAATCCTATTTCGGACTACTCCTTTTACACCGAATACTCAAGTGTAACGAATTCGACTATTACCTAAAATTTTACCACGTGACACAAACATTTATAACACAACTTGTATTATTTATATGCGCCTCATACCAATTTCAATAATTATTTAAGTGTAAACAAGGCTTAGTACAACTATTTCCAGATAATTTTTTTCTATAAAGTTTATCTGAATTTTTATTTTGTTGTAATTTGAACTACACTTTAATTTTAAGTACAATTATTATTTTGCACCAGGAAAAGGGGTAGTCGGAAAACGAGTTGCAGGAAGAAGGTTTGATTGGAAAAAGGAATAGTTGGAAAAAAACGGAATCTGAAGATAAAAAGGAGGAATTCAAAGGAGAAGTAGTCCGAAAAAAGGAGAAGTAGTCCGAAAAAAAAGGAGAAATAGATTAGTCGGCGTAAGGAGTAGTTGAGAAAAGAGGTAATTGGATAAAGGAGTAAGTAGTCGGAACAAAAATCAGTCCGAAAGAGGAGCAGTTCACAAAATCAAAAATATAGAAATCGAAAGAAGGAGCAGTTAGAAAAAGGAGTGTCGAAAAATAGTTATCGGAAAAACGTCTAGTCACGAAACGGAATGCCCGAAAATAGAAATAATTGCAAAAAGGACTAAACAGTTGTGGTACAAGACAGAACTACTCCAAATAGTAGTAGTCGAAAGGGATCAGTCGAAAAAGAAATGTTCGGAAAAATAAGAAGCCAAAATAACGATTAGTCGGGAAAAAAGATGCACAAAATGAAGTAATTTAAAACGGAGTAATCGAAAAACGATATTTTCAATTTGTTCAGTTTAGATGATTTTAGCAAACATGCAACTATTAATTTCAATCTACTTCTCTTTTGCTTTAAATCCACTATGAATGAGATTTTTCCGCGGGAGCAGAGCTGCTTGATACTTACAAACCTTAATTGAACTTGAACTGAGCGAAGAGCCTTGAATTTATGGGGGAAATATTTAAAAAAAAAAAAAAAAACTATTCGAGCGAAATATGATTTTCAACAACAAATTTCATATGATCGTTCTTTTTGTCTTTGAACGGAAAAAGGCCAACGAAAACCGAGAAAAATGTTTTAGAAGATAAATTTCGAAGTATTTTTCCTCTGGTTGGTTGGCGTAACATCCGGTGACCTAGCAACACCCTTTCGATTGAAGGTTCGACTTTAGTTTTATGTGTCGAGGATCATTCGATTCGTTTCGTCGGTACGGAAGGATGGATGGATACCTCTAAGAAAGAAGTGAATGGATTTTCAACGCTATAAGCATTATTCAGTCAAGTGTACACGAACGAACGAATGAATTCTATCTGCATGCGCCCGTTTTATCATTATTACGACGAAATGATGATGATGATGATGCCTTTGATGTCGATTGATAGTGAGAATATAGATTAAAGTCAGCCGGCAAAGTGCTGTTAATCTTCTTCTGCGTATTCGCTCACAAGGTTAGGGTGAGTGAGTGAATGAGTGAAATAATGACAATTGTATATCAAGCAATACACCCGGACCTTGCATGCGCATTTTTCAGCTTAGCTTGCCGTGTGCAATAAAGTGATAAAATTGGCACTCAACTTGGAGATTTAAGGAGTGTGGCAATGGTGGGTAGATGTCGCCTGTTCTAGTGGAAAGAATCCGAACAAAAATTCCTTGAAACGATTTGTTAGGGTGATAATATTGGTGATATTGGCATTCACGAGTTTGATGGAATTTCGAGAGTTGTCGATGCTTTTTGATCTTATCAGGGTTTTTTTTTCGTTGATGCTGTTGAAAGAAAGGTGGAATTAGATTTTATTGATTTCAATCATATATTTTCGTGAATAGTTGGGTTGATGCATCTTATGAGGAAAAACTTGTAGATTTTACTAGTTTTGGTGGTGATTTATATTTGGATCCTGAATCTGAATAAAATCTATAGGCAGAACCTGAAGTTGAATAAATTTCACGATTACCTATTCCCAACAGCAGGATTAGACTCCTTTTTCAATTTATATGCTGTGAAAACAAAAAAAAACAACCCTGGCGCATCAGAGCCACTCGCAACACGAATGTTCGAAGAACAGTAGAGGATTTGTGCAAATTTGGAGTGTGTATTCTACCCCTAGCTACTTTCCCTACTTAAAACTAATACACCTTAAGTAATAATATACCCTAAGCTTATTTTAATTTCGGTATTTTCATCGAAAGTTCAAGCGATAGAAAGGTGTTTGGGGCTGCCATTGTTTACTTATTTTCTTTGCAAATGTTCGCGATTTGAATACTTAATGCAAGTATTTATTGTTACGAAAATAACAAAAACTCCTCGTGCTGACAGCCCTTTGCTAGCACCGAAGCCAAAAACATGTCGCATCTGCCTCACGTTGAAGTCAACCTGCTCTGCGAATTTCGTATTGATTCGATCATTGCATTGGAAGTTCTAGGAATACAAAGAAATTTAGGGTTATCATTCGCATAAGTTTTCAAATTTTCTAAATCTTAATATTTGGTGTTTATTTTTACTACAAGATCACTGCAATTTGAAAATTCTAAGTTAAAATCGGTTACAAAAGATATCCCAAAAACTACAAAACCAACCATAGCTGGCAATCCTATCATTGGTTTTCGAACTATATTTCTACTGAATATTGCCTAAAGTATGTTTAATTTGCCATTTGAATTTCATCATGATTCCATGACTGTGCTGGAAGCTATCGGGCAAAGAGCTTTATTTTCCTGAGCGAATTTTCGAAATTTAAGAAACAAAAATTACTATAGCTGGCAGCTCCAATCGAATTTTTCAAACAAATTTCTACCTGTGTGAATTTCGTCAAAATCTGGTGACTGAATCAGAATTTATAGGGCTAAAACCAGTTATTTTTCTTAGTGACTTTTCAAGATGGCACCACTGGCACTGAATTGCCCGCATTTCAAAACTGTATTTGATTATCGGGTCGTGAGTTCTCGTGAACATTAATTTTTGATGCTAAAAATATGGGTAAATTGGGGAAGAGCTACCGTTCTTGTCTGCTGTAAAATTTCAATTGTTTCACTTTGGCTATGTAGACAAAGCATCAGATTTATATATGAGTGGCTTTTTTTGCCAAAAAGCGACAGTTTTTCAGGAAAGTCGATGGTTTAAAGGTTTTCACGTTCAGTGCCTGCCGTAGAGCTACAGGGTTGCCAACATGCTTATTAAAAGCAACACAAATTTACAACTTAATACCAATATGTTGTGAAAGTTTCATAATGATGTGATAGTTCTGTCTAAAGCTATCGCAATTTAAAAATTTTCAAATTTTCCCGATCTCTTTTTAGGCACCTAGCGCACTCATGGGGTTGAAAATTCCAAAACAATATCCGATTCATATTTAAAACACGTTCAAAATCTATTTCCTTAACTCAAGTTTTGCAAAAAAATTATTTGTGGACGGAATAATAGATATATTAAAAATATCACTAAAATGGTCACTGGCGCCAAAGGGTTAAAGATAATTGACATTTGGTGAGACCTGGACCCATTCTGCATGTACACCAATGTATCCCGAAAGTTTCATCTCAGTCGGATGCATATACACATACATATTAATATATATATATATATATATATATATATATATATATATATATATATATATATATATATATATATATATATATATATATATTTTTATATGGAAATTTGCATTTGTGGCCAAATCGTTCACTAATTTACTAATGCTCTTCCGAACATTCATGGATATAGATACATATTTAAATATATATATATATATATATATATATATATATATATATATATATATATATATATATATATAAATATATAAATATTTATATATATATATATATATATATATATATATATATATATATATATATATATATATATATATATATATATATATATATATATATATGTATATATATATATATTAAATATTTATATATATATATATATATATATATATAAATATTTATATATATATATATATATATATATTTATATGGAAATATGCATTTTTGGCCAAATCGTTTACTAATTTACTAATGTTCTTCCGAACACGAACATTCGTAAAAAATAATAGCAGCTACATGCAATGAAAGTTTCAGTAACAAGTCTTTGTTGACTTTAGATCTAAAATCAGATCAGTTTGCTTCTTAGACATTTTCATATCTATTTTCTAGTACATAAAGAAATCAATCCATATGATTCTCGCAAAAGTTCAAATCCATAATTTACTGCTATTGCACCATTCTTATTGTTATTCTGTTTGCTAGAAATATTATATTACGCAAAAGTACACATGCACACTTAATTTATTGTTCTTGCGAAGAGATTCAGTTACCCTCTTTGTTTGGCGTACACACTTCACACATGCAAACAACATGTACACTCCTAAATTAAGCTTCAGCAGTTCTCTCAACTCGTTAGAGATTATTTTATTTTATTTTTTGAGTAAATTATATCAATTCCACCCTCGCTCTCTTTTTTCATAAATATCTTGACATTGTCGCCAGAATACACATACATATATATGTATATATATATATATTAGTCTTGCTTGGGATTAGTGCTGTCAAATGTAAATTCAAATATGCCGATTTAATTAAGATAATGAGAAGCAATTGTTGCGTCAAATTCATAGTTGAGATAAAGTAAATACGATATAAAATGAACCAGAGAGGGTGTCAAACGATTGAATAAATCGAGTTATCGTAATACATATAATGTAATAATTGAACGAGTCGAAGGAAAATATGATAGACGAACGGTCAAGGGTTGAAATAAGGAGGGTGGTACCGTCCAATCTTTGGAGCACGGGTAGTATGACATATTTTAAAATGTTTATATTCAAGTGGAATTGCTGAAGTTTGATGAATCGTAGTCGGTTTTTTTTGAGAATTCCTCCGTTAGGACATTGAATACATCAGTGGTTCTGCTGAAAATTCAGTTTTGGGCTCTAGTAGTTGAGCTAATTTTATATCGTTACCCAACTCATCATGTCATCATGAATCCCCTGTCTAAATTGATGAACCTCACAAAAGTTTGCACAGTAAAATAGCTTGAAAGAATCGAATAGAAAGTTTAATGTAATAAAAATTCTCAGCATGATGCCCACACTGGGCGCAAATATTTTCATACCGATTTCGAATTAATTTGATTGAACTAAGACATAAGGTCCAACCAGTCATGAGTCTGGTTACGCGGCGATGCATATGCGCTGAGACAAACCACGCAAAGCATATTTTGCACCCAAACACAACTTTCCGAACTGCCAGAAAAATGTCATGCACATTGGGGAACTTTTTGCTCAATCATGAACTGTCCGTATGTAAAGTGGTGGTGAGATACAGGGCCCAAGTAGATCCTTGCGAAACTCCTGAGATAGGAGTGAAAGTTAGTAGTACTAACACAAAAGCGATCACAAACGTAGGAGAAGAACCAAGAAAAAAGGACTCCGGAGCGATCAAACCCAGCTAGCTTCAACAGAAGAATATCATGGTTCACAGAATCAAAAGCTTTGAGAAAGTTTGTATATAGGGCATCCACTTGATTTTGCTGGTCGATTGCGGTGCGGAAGCAACGGTGTTTCTAAACGGCAATTAGTTTGTTACCGTTTACTTATCTTTAATGAATCCATGCTGTTCACTGGCTAGCTTGGGCTGGATGAAAGGCTAACTGACAACTGGTGATTTCCTTAAGCTGGTGCGGGCTTTGTACCCTTATTCCACTTATAGCAGTGAGCGGTGTTGTGCTTAGCTTCTTAAACTATTGCTCAGCACAAATTGTACAAAATCGGTAATAAAGGAGACGCTTGAGGGATTCCAGCTGCTAGCGGTTTTTTTTAGATGGGAGGATGCTTTCGAATCTGATTTTGAAGGCAGAATCCAATGAGCTGGATGAATGCTGTTGGTAGGCAGAGATGATCTAGTCCAGCGTGCCATACTTTATCAAATGCTTTGCGACATCGAACATGACGAGTCCTGTTGATTTCCTCTTATTGAAACATGATCTAATGTGTTGGACTACTCGAGCTAGGCTGCAGCTCTGTGGATTGATTTTGAAAGTGTTTTCTCTTTGAGACGAGAGAGGAACATGTATTCTGTAAGTTTAAGCGAAAGAAGAAAGGCCGGCAATTTTGAGGGAAATTTAAGTCTTTCCCAGGCTAAATGTTACAGAGAATTTGTGGTCAGAGTTGGAGAAAGGCATCAGGAAACACACAATTAACAACACACAGGACCTTATAAGAGCTTTGCAGGAAGAACCGAACCAAATTCAGCCAGAGTACACAAAATTCTTAGTGGAATCGATGCCTCGCAGATTGGACGCGGTTCTTAAGCAGAAAGAATATTCCACGAAATTAATTTTTAATTTCATAATTTTTTTATGAAATAATATTTATTAATTTCATAAAAAATTAAGAGCTTGATACAATTTTTTTCTAAGAAAAACCATTTCACATAATTTTGGCTGTGAGGCTAAAATCGGCACTTTTCTGGACTTTTATTACTTCTTTTCGTAATGCATTACTTTTTTTTTGTTGTTTTTTCACTAAAATGATAAATAAACATTAAATCTGCCGTTCCTTACAACTTTTTTTCTTTATTTCATTCAGAAGCTGACAGATATTGATCATTTTTTATAAGATACTTGGCCACATCATTTTGACTGTAAGCTCATTCAAGGACACTTCAAACGAACAAAGAAAATCAAAGAAACCATTTTACATAGGTACATGCGCTTCTCTGATAAAATATACATTTATAATGTCTACGAAATGTGATCCATCCTTTGCTATGTTACTTCATTATTATTTTGATCTGATCTCCAATCCCTCGTCGGAATGTTTTCTCGTTGTTCAACTGATTAACTCATCAGAATCCTTATCGAATAATTTCTAAAGCGATTTCGACGAAAACATCATATCTTCTATGTGTACATATACATACGTGTGCATACTCGAAAATCTATCTAAAAGCCTATCAGGAACAATCGATTCGAATGGTAAATGAAGAGGGTGGGCTGAAATGGGTGGGTGGTCCGAAAATGGAAATGAACTAAATTGATAACAGAAGCCGGTCGATGGTGGGTGGGATACATGTTCTTCTCCGAATTGTACCGTGCTAATGGGTGTAATAACAAATGTTTCAATTTGTATATAATTGAAGGCTTAATATCTTACAAGTTGCCATCCCTTTCAACTATTGCCATGCTCTGTCACATTGCTTTTTGGCTGGTGTTTTGTTGCTGTTGTTTGTTGAAGAGATAGATTATTTATTATTATGTATGGTCATTGTTGTTGTTTTTGTTGTTGTTTTTGATCGATTATTGGCCATTGATGTTATTTAATATTTTATTTGATATTCAAGTCATTCCGGCTTCAATATATCTTTTAATGAAATCTTGGAATGTATGGTTTAGGTCCTTGATTTAATCAACTTATTTGATTCAGAATTATTTTTAATAAGAAACCGAAAATATAATACAATTTCAGCTAATTCTATAATACTCTATATTTATTTCCTCTATATCGCTCTTTCAACCACGCATCATAAACGTTTCAGAAGACGAAAAAAAAACCTATTTTGAATGATTGACTCCGATTAATTTTGATTTTCGTCAAGATTTCGTCACATCATCACTATCTGAGTTGATTCTGTAAATCTGATTCACATGTTTTGAATTGACTACGATGACAGCACATACAAATTCAGCGAAATACCGACGGAATTTTCGAAGGGAACCAACATATTCCTTGTCTATGCAAACATTCAGTCAGACTCAAGTCATGTCACCCGTAAATCCATGCTGATTGTTTCGTTGATGAAAAACTATTTATTATAAGCATTCGTAAAGAGCACGATGAAATCGTAAAACTGTTCTGTATTATCAGGATTCTCCCCTTCTCGCTAAAAAAAAACAAAAACATTCTTCAACGCATACCAAATCGATTTAGATCACTCACTCTTCCATCTATTTCTTTCCATTTTAGATATGTTTGCAAGTGATGTATCTCATCCGAATTCACATGAAAGTACATCGGATGGTAATTCGGATCATAATTCATCCGGCGATGAAGATTCTCAGATGCGTTTACGATTGAAACGGAAATTGCAACGAAACCGAACATCATTCACCAATGAACAAATTGATAATTTAGAAAAAGGTAAAATTGAAACATTTTTTATTGATTTCACTGTTTAAACCATATATTCGATGATGGTAATAATGATAAATATTTTCTTTTACAGAATTCGAACGAACACATTATCCGGATGTTTTTGCACGTGAACGACTTGCTGAAAAGATCGGTTTGCCCGAGGCACGTATTCAGGTTTGTCAAAATTGTAAACTGTATAAAAAGATTTTTGATGAAGGCGCTTGATGTCTGGTTTTTAATTGTGTATGGGAAGTTTAAGTGAACAATATGTTAATTTATCTGCGCTTTCTGATGGAGATTTATTTCGTGGAGGATGTCGGGGGGTGGTTGCCAGAATTGTAGTGGACATTATAATATTTCCTATGCTTAAAAACTAATCCTGGGAGTGATTGTAAACCATTTTTGTTTTTTGTTTTTACAAATATTGGATTGACTTTCGGGGGAATGAATGCAGTTGTTTGGGGCTGTTGAAGTCTGTATATGTTATTAGAAGGAAAAAAACGGGGCGAAATGGTACAAGTGATGATTAATGGTATGTGAGTTGAAAATGGCTTCGTACAAGCACTCAGTAAATAAAAATAAAGAAAAAGCAGTGTATACCCAAAAGGATGATTGATATTACACACCACAAAATATGCAAATCTAAATTCAAATATTTTACAAACTAAATTTCACCTAAAATCTTAATATATATTTCTAGCTTATAGTCTATTGATATTATGGATAATTTCTATTTTGAGTTCAAATATATTTCGAATGAATTATTTAGCACTTACATTAAAGTAGAACTATGCACAGTACTACTTTAACGTATGTGCTAAATCTTTCGTTGACCATTCCACAAAGAGCAAAGCTCGAGTTGTGATGTGAGATGGTTTAACAAATTTTAGTTTTTGTGGAAGTTGTAATGTGAAATTAACTACAAACATCCAATGATAGAAAAATTGCTTCACAATTTATTTATATATGCTGCATCGTTCATCAAAAGATACTCCTTTATTGCATTTTTAAAAATCTGAAATTTTCTATCGGTGTTAAATAATCGTGATGTACAATAAAATGCGGCGATTAACCCTCCGAGAACACCTATTTTTTCGATCATCGAGAACAATTGGGGTCTAATTGACCCCCAAACACTTTTGAACGTCTATAGAATCGCCGCCACTGGAGATTTTCTTTGAAAAAATTTGTAGATATAGATTGAGGCCTCTTTTAGTAGTTCTCATGCATTAGAAGTGGCCTAAATGTCCTTAACACACATCAAAAAAATTCGCGAAAAAACAGTTTTATCGAAAATCAGCCTTTTTACAAAAAAAACCGTTACTTTGTCAATTTTCAATATTCTTGGCTAAAAATTTAGGAGGATACACTCAAGGTATGACAAAATCAGAAAACAATTAGCCCTATAGGTTAGGTTAGGTTAGTAAAGAGGGCTGCCGAGAAACGTGGCTTGCATTAGGCCACCAGTTTGGGCCCATTTGCCACCCTCCGCTGGCTTTTTAGAGCTGCCAAGTGACCGCTTCGCCAAACTGGATCAGCTGACTCAGCATGACGGTACTGGCCACCTCTGCTAACCCTTGAAAGTGGTATGCACCAAAAATTTTGAGGCGTTTATTATTTAGGGCCGGACAATCGCAGAGAGTATGCTCGATGGTGTCCTCTTCCATCTCGCACCTCTTGCATAAATTGCTGGATGTCAGTCCCATTCTCTTAGCATGAGATGCGGTAAGGCAGTGCCCTGTGAGCAAGCCGCCTGTGGCTCTCAAGCAGTTTCTGCTGAGCTTGAGCAGTTTCCTGCTTTTGCTTGGATCAGGTGCTGGCCATAATGTCCTGGCCAACCTGCAGTCCAGCCTGTTTTCCCATTTGGACTTTAGTTTGGCACATATGGCGGCATCAAGTTTGTTTGTGGCGTCAGCGATTGACCAAGGTACAGTGATGCAGGGGCAATTGCTAGCTCCTGAACCTTTCCTCGCCAATTCATCAGCTTTTTCGGTGCCTATGACCCCACTATGCCCTGGCACCCACATAATCCGGATAGGAATATGCCTTGCCTTTTCATTGAGAGCCACTCTGCAAGCGTTAACAGTTTTTCAAGAACATCTGTAAGACGCAAGAGCGAGAATGGCTGCCCTACTGTCGACGCAAATGGTCATTGGTCTGGTTGATATTCCGCTAATGGACTCAACTGCCATGCGTATAGCATGTAATTCAGACTGAAAGACGGTAGCATGGTCCGACAGTCTACACCACAGGCTAAGGCTCAAATCCGTAGAAAACATGCCCGAGCCAACTCCTGTGTCCGTTTTTGACCCGTCCGTGTAAATCCAGGCGCCCCCATCGGTGGTAGCTTCCTTTTTCTTCCAGTCTGTTCTTGTGGGTATCTTGACCTGGAAATTCCTGCCAAGATGTATTATTTTGCTCATGTGGTCCGTGTCTTCTGCAACGAGTCCAAATCTTTTGCGGCATTCTGTAAGAATACCGCTGTGGCCCCACTGATCTGAATCGTTCCACATGCCAGAACTTTTAGCGCGTATCGCCGCGAAGCTTGCGCTTCTAAAGATGAATCGATCTAGGGGCATGAGTCCCAAAATCATTTCCAACCCAGCCGTTGGGGTGGTTCTTAAAGCGCCCATAATACATATGCAAACTAATCTCTCCGCTGCTTTCCACAACACGACCGCTCCATACACCAAAATCGGCCTGACTACACATGTGAATATGTAATAGGCCGCGCTAGGTTTAAGACCCCAGGTATTGGAGTAGGCGGACCGGCAAGCGAAAAGTGCTGCGCGAGCCTTACCAATTCTGTGCTTCACGTTAGCCCCCCAGTTCAGTTTTCTGCCTAGTATAAGACCCAAATATTTAACACTATCAGCAAGTTCCAATGCTATTCCGTTGAGGTTAGGCGTGGCAATAGCCGGTACCCTGTGTCTCCTTGTGAAGAGTACAAGTTCGGTTTTTGTCGGGTTTGCCCTAAGACCGACTTTTCTGGCCCAGATTTGGATATGGCCCAGCGCCGATTGCATACGGTCCGACAAAGTTTGTGGGAACGCACCCCTCACAAGTACCACAATGTCATCGGCATACGCCACCACCTCAAAGCCACTGGCCCTTAACTTCTCCAGTATTTCGTTGACTGTCAGGATCCAGAAAAGGGGAGATATAATCCCTCCTTGTGGTGTTCCGGTTCCGACTATTCTTTCCGCTTTGGCCTCCAAAAAAGTAGCCTCAATCCGCCTGCTCTTGAGCAAGTCAGATGCCCAGGTCGCCAGAGTTTTATCCACTCTATATGGAACCAAGGCATCGATGATACTCGCGACAGTGACATTATTGAAGGCCCCCTCAATGTCTAAGAAGGCTGCCAACGTGAATTCCTTCTGCCGTAAGGATTTTTCTATTGTACCGACAACTTTGTGTAATGCCGTATCCACTGATCTGCCCGCTAGATACGCGTGTTGATCAACACAGAGTCTCGCGACATCAATCGAGTTTTTGATGTGCAGATCAACAAGCCTCTCTAGTGTTTTGAGCAGAAACGATGTTAAGCTGATTGGTCTAAAGTCCTTCACGTAATGATGATTCAACCTACCAGGTTTCGGAATGAATGACCCTAACTTTTGTCCATTGCTCGGGCACTATCCCGAGGCGGAGGCATGCGGTAAAAATACGCTGCAGAATGGGAATGATGGATTTATCTGCTTTTTGAATCATGATGGGTGATATCTCATCAATCCCTGTAGCTTTGTTAGGTCGGAATGTGCCAATAGCCCATTCAATCTTAACCTCGTCTACTACTTCCTTTATCAGCCGCTCAGACGCCCGGTGGGTTCCTCGAAGTACGTCACTACGCGGTGCCGCGCAAGCTGATTCTGGAAAGTGAGTTTCCAGTATCATGTCCAGGCATTCTTTCGGGTCCTTCACCCAATCCCCGTTTTCCCTTCGCAAACGCGTAGGTACGCCGGTGGTTACGCTTAGGACCTTCCTGATTTTGGCAACCTCTGTACATGCTTCATGCCCATGATTTTCTCTAATCTTTCCAGGATTTTCTAATCCTGACCGATTTGTTCCAAGCCTCGATGATTATTTATTCCCATCTAGTGGTATTTTCTTTGAAGTCCATGATTATTTCTGAGCTTACCAGGATCTTCTAGGCCTGTCTGATTTTTCCGAAGCCTCCATGACTTGTTCCTACTATCTAGTGATTTTATCCTTAAAGCCCATGATTTACGCTGGACTTGCCAGGGTTTTCTAGACCTGTCCGATTTTTCCCAAGTCTCCATGATTATTTATTTCCATCTAGTGATGTTTTACTTGAAGGCCTGCCCGATTTTTCTGAAGCCTCCATGATTTTTTTTATTACTATTTAGTGATTGTTCCCTAGAAGCCCATGATTTTTTCTAAACTTGCCAGGACTCTCTAGCCCTGCCCAATTTTCCCAAGCTTCCATAAGTTTAATAATTAAACCAAAAAGTTAATAATTAAATCAAGTCAGAGAATGCCCAAATTAAATAAGCTAGAAATTTTGTTGTGAATCCGAGAGATCTACATATTTGATATTTAAAAAAATTTTTTTTTAATCCAAATGCAACTTGACTTTCATGCAATTTTTCGAATATGTCTAACAATTTTTAAAATATCTCCGCATATTGATTCTTTGCAATGTTCTCCCCTCAAAATTTCATATTCCATTTCTAATTGCGAGCGATCGACAATGAGAGTAGAAAAGTTTCGGTCTCTCTGTCATGATCGACATAATGTGCATTCGGACTGAAGGACTAGAAAATGTCTAATATAAGTACTAGTGCTGTTCCCCATCCGGCGGATATGAATTTGAGCGAAATGCCCAAGCAATCTGCCCGGAGAAGGAGAACGGACGATGATCGTCGTGTGAGCCCTTTGCATGTCGCATGCAAGTTCTCATTGGGGAGAGGAGAAGACAACGTCAAATGGATTAGATCTTCTGAGATTAGATCGGTTCATACTGTAATCGAATTCCGGAAAGTGCGGACGCTGTTGGTCGAATCGGGCGGTCGTGAAACAAAAGTAATGTTTTAGAAATGTAGTGTGATTGCGTAATTTAATGTGTTGATGAAAATAGTGATTTATTATTATGAAACGACACAGGAGATATTCGTACAGACACAGTGAGTAAACATTTTTCGTTATTTTGATGATATTTGATAGAAATCGTAATGGCGTCTGTCTGGTCGTGTGCATGTGCATGTCCATACGTGGCTGCAGAGGCCGTAGCCATATATCACATGCAGACATCACACCATTAAAATTTAGTGCAAAATATTATATGTCTTTGAAATGGTGAAATGAATTCATGAAATGACTTAGCGTTTTCGTGAGTTTTGTCTAGTTCAAGGAAATATTATATTTGAAGCTGTCCTAGCAATAACTCTGTCGCGTCCGTTCCGACGCATCCGTTTTGACGCATCCATCAAGATGACAATTTGAAAGTGCGTTATCCGTCGCATTGCAAAAACGGAACAAGTTCAATGTGAGGACAGAAACATAGTTGGGGAAGTTTTTAGAAGGAGTTAAGGAAGAAAACATTCCTTGCACCATGTTCGCAAGTTTGTTTTTTTCATCATGAATTAACATTGCTTCTATCTATTGGAGAAATTATGGTTCAAATATGCTGCATTCGGGATCTGATTAGAATTTTATTATGGTGGGACTGGTTTTTGGCTTCAAGATTCTTTTGTTGACTTAGTCGCAGGGATTGTAGCAGTGTGTGCTTTTGTTTTTTTTTCAAAACTTTCAGGGACTTTTTCTAGACGATCCTGATTATTGAGGCGAATCAATTGAACGGGGCAATATTTTCAAATTCTATGATGCACAAAATATAATACTCACCGAACTGATGTAATTATATATATATATATATATATATATATATATATATATATATATATATATATATATATATATATATATATATAAATATATATATATATATATATATATATATATATATATAATTACATTATATATATGTCAACGATTGACTTCGATTCAGTGCCGTCAAACCAGTTGCAAATATTTGAACTGAATCGAACATCAATGCTGGCTCAGCCTTGTGTATTCAGAAAATAAAAAAGCAAAATTAATGATCATTGAAACAATTTAATTGAAACAATATAAACATTTTCAACATACTTGAATCGTTCCGCCGCTCGCATTCAAAATACTTCAAATTCTCGCATGTCCTGTAGAATTTCGTTGTATCGTCTGGATTCAACATCAACTAAACGAAATGCTGTTATATTAACGCTATTGTATTTGAAATCTTCCAAGTCAAACGTCTCGATATCCTGATCGCGAAAAGATAAAAGAAAGTTTGCGAGAAATTTTGCGTTTTCTCGGATTGATTTGATGTACATATAGTGGTATACTTACGAATGTCGTAAACATGTAATGATAATGGTAATCGTTCATCTGTAGCTGAAGAATCTGAAAATCAGAAGCAATTTCAATTTTTTCATGAGAGAGTATTGAAGCATAATGAATTACAGCTCGAAAAAACTAATGAATATGCTTTGGATTCGTATCGATAATTAGCTTATAGATTTCTTTTTGTCGAATCTCACGTAATACTTGTCGATATGTGTCGGGTGTAGCTTGTCTAATGTACATTTCGACTTTCGATGCTGGTGTTATCCTATACAAATATTTTTGACCAGAAAAGCTGTTAAGCTGATTGGTCTAAAGTCCTTCACGTAATGATGATTCAACCTACCAGGTTTCGGAATGAAGACGACCCTAGCTTTTGTCCATTGCTCGGGCACTTTCCCGAGGCGGAGGCATGCGGTAAAAATACGGTGCAGAATGGGAATGATGGTTTTATCTGCTTTTTGAAGCATAGTGGGTGATATCTAGCCCTGTAGTGACCCTTGAAAAAAAAGTATTTTAAATTAGTCTTTCTTTTTTAAATTAATCTATCGATTTATTAAGTAAAAAAATTGAATTTTTACCTCAAAATTGATGTCGAGTACATATGGGGTCTATTTAACCCCTTAATCTGCTTCAAAGGCTTCTCAACGACGACTGACGACTTGGGACTGTATGCGAACGGTGTAAACTTATAGTCAAGACACAGAAATACACTTAAGAGCCTATAGTACGCCCCTTTTCCCGCAGTCTTAAGCGCTGCGATCGGCCGAAAAGGTCACTGGGGTCAATTTGACTCCGTGTGTTCTCGGAGGGTTAAAGTTGTCCTAGATTTAGGTTGCCGAATCACTCTGCCAACCATTCTTTATGTACGGTGAATGGTTCTAATGACAGCCTGCTTCAAAAGTCTGCCACCCAACCAACCCTTTTTTGTCTCATAAAAAGGATCAGACTCGCTAAAATGAAAGAGCAATATTTTGAACAACAGCCACTGGACTTACTTTAGATGCCTTTATTTGCCTCCTGTAAATCGTTTCCTGTAGTTAACAAACCTTTGTCTCGCAACACGCATCAAACTCGTTAAGTTAGGTTGTGCTGGCTGGCACAAGGGCACACATAGACCTGTTTGGTCCATATTGATACCAGATAGGATGGACCAGGAGAAAGAAAGTTCAGTCCAAGCGGCCATCGAAGGCCCCATGATTTTTTCACGAACTGAAGGATGTCCTTCAGCTTTTGCTCCGCCATGTGCGAGAGATCCACCAGCCAGGGCTCACCGAAGTAGCGCAGTCTGGTTGTCCCCAGTGCCGGGCAGTGACACATGAGATGCTTGATTGTGTCTGAGACTCGCGGCTCTTGAAACATCCTATACAGGTGTCGCTAATCTATATTCGTCAATAATGAAATACTAAACTCACAGGTAATATATTTATTAATAACAATTCTAGAAAAAAAAATAACAACTAAGAAACAATGTGAATGATCGATCGTCGCGTGAGTAAATGCACGTTGTCTTTCTGATGCAAACGCCAATTTACACATTTTTTTTGCTCTTTTTTTTTGTTGAAATAATAACTTTATTCACTGTTACCTTCGTACTAAAAGCTTCAGTTAGTTTTAGAATCTTACATACTTGGACAAACGATGTGCACTCCTCACAGGTGAGGACATGTACATGTTGAACGCAAGCTACGTTAAAACAGAGAGCAAAGTTAGGATTAGCTTTCAAGCGTTACAATATACAATAGTTTTCTAGAGTTACAAGAGGACTAAACTAAGTTTGTTCTACGTTGGAGATGGAAGATCTAATGGGTCGATTCTTTTCAAACGGTGGAATTTACGATGGGCTAATATTGTTTTGGCTGGCTTGTTGGGATGATGAGCAAGAGCTGCAATATATTTTCCACTGCGGCTCTTAATTTCCTCTGCCACCGTCTCGGTACGCAGGCCCTTGTGAAGATTAGCGTTATGGAAGTACCACGGGGCTCCGGTGATAGACCGAAGTATTTTTGATTTGGTCCCTTTGAATGATATTAATGTTTGATGGGCGGGCTGCTCCCCAAAGTTATAAGCCACAGGTCCCTATTGGCTTCAGAATAGACTTTAAGACGAGCAGAAAGCTTTGACATGCTATTGAGCATCCATTTGTAAAATTGTTGAATCTGAGCTTCAGTTACTGATTTTTCACTTCAATAAGCCGTTTCCAGGTGGGCCGCCTGTCAAGGTGCATTTCGAGATACTTCGCTTCGTTGCTTTGAGGTATTCTTACATTGTGTTGAGGACAGGCTAGTTTTAGCAATGTGAACGTAGCGTGAACGTATTTGGTTTCGTTCATTTCGCTAGCCATTTTTCTAGAAATGAGATGTGGGCTTGCAGTATTCGTGATGCCATAATTGGATTCGAATCAGTGCATAGAACAACGAAGTCTTCCGCAAAGGAAGCTGTAGTTGTTTTGTCGCTTATTGGGGATCAGATGTGAAGATTGTGTATAGTACAGGTCCCAAGACACTTTCTTGAGGTACACCAGCATGCGCTCGATATTTTGTGGTAGTATAGCTATTGTATCTAATGCCTAGTACTATACTCTTCGCGAAACGAATTCAACGGTCGAATCCCATACAAAAAGAGCTTTTCAATTCGTCAGTAAAGCTCTTTTTGTATGGGATTTGACCGTTGAATTCGTTTCGCGAAGAGTATAGTACTAGGCATAACCTGGAATATGCGATCGTTTAGGTTAAAGGAGAGTATTTCATAAAAGCTTTTCGGAAGCATTAATTGGATTTTGAAGATCAGACCTTGATGCCAGACTTTGCCGAAAGCTTGCGTTACGTCTAAAAAGACTGCTGGACAATACTTATCTTCGAATGCTGCTTGGATATCTGACGCGATTTGATGGACCTATTGAATCCTGGTGATGTTTTCGAAATTCGAATTGGTGTTTTGGGATTATCCCTGCATCTTCAAGTATTGGAAGTCGATTTCTCAGCAGAACTTTCTCGAAAACTTTGAAGACGCAGGAAAAAAGACTAATAGGTCTCTATGACGTAACCTGGGAAGAGTCTTTACCAGGTTTGGGAATCATTATGATCTCGCCTGTTTTCCAAGCTTCATTTTGAAGAGACTAGACAGCCAAGAGAATACGATCGGTGCCAACTCTTTGAGTATAGGATTAGTGACAAGATCAATACCCGCAGATTTTTTTGAGGAAATTTCATGGATAATAATATTATCCACTTCCTTAGCCGAAGTTCTGATTGGTTGTGACTCCTGAGCGCTGGTAATAGGTGGAAAGTCGCTAGCTACCGTGGTGAAAGGTATGAAAACCTGTTCTAGGTGAACTGAGAAGGCGTTGACTTCTTCTGCGTCACTTCTGGCCCATTGCTCGTTGGCAATTCTTAGTAGGGCTACCCTGATGGTAGGTTTATTAATTTTCTTGACCGCCTTCGACAGTGAATAGTCGACATTTTTAGTGGGAGCGAGGTTCTCCAAGAACAAGTGAAACTATAGCTCATTGTCCTTCGCAAGTGCCAGCCTGAGCTTCCTAGATGCTTTGTTGAATCGTGCTTTAGTTTGGGGTGATCTGTGCAGCTGTCAATCTTGCTTGTTTTTTTCCTGTACTAGGGTTCTGATTGATGAAGAGTAAGTGTTTTTCCGAGCTGAGGAATGCAAATTAATTTTAGGTGTTGGTCCAAGACATGCTCGTTAAAAAGAATAACTACAGAATTGACATCTTCCGGAGATTTGAGTGGTGTTCTTAGAAATAATGAGTTGGTGAGGTATCGTCTGAATATGTTCCAGTTGGTTTTATTGGAATATGTACGCATACCGCATGTGAAGTGGGGTGTCATGTCGAGAGTGATGATGACAGCAGTGTGATCTGACGACAGATCGAAAACTGCTTCTGATTTTACGGAGTTCGGAGCTATTCCCTTCAAGATAGCAAAGTCAATAAGGTCCAAAATTTTTTTATGTCCGACGGCCAGTACGTTGGCTGGCCAGCTGAAATATGTCCCAAGCCATTGATTTGTAGTATTTCGAAAAGTGTTTTGCCCCCAAAACGTGTGTTTTGCGTTGAAGTCGCCAGTCACGATGAATTTAGTTCCCAGCGATGTGAAAAACCTTTCGAATATTGCTTTTGAAATGTTGGGCCTCAGAAGGCCAATTTCTACATAGCGGCAAACAACTGAACTAGTGTCAGTGTGTTCACCCTACATGCTGCTACAAGACAATGGCCAGTAATGATGCCAACCAGCCGTTTGCAGTCAGTCCGCGTTAAATCGAGGAGATATTTAGTCGATGCGAGAGATTGTATGACCCCCACATGATTTTGGTTAGCCTGCAGGTCTGAGTTGCACCCCATCTGCACGCCACACCTTGCATCATTTTTGAGTCGATTGAGTACTTAGTCGTTTGGATAGGAGTTAAGATGTCTACCGATCCTGACAGGGGAAGACTAGCCCCATGCTTGGCTAACGCATCCGCCCTCTCATTTCCATCAATGCCTTTGTGACCGGGAAGCCAGAAAATTCTGACTCTTCTGCTGCTACCCAGTCTATGCAGGGCCTGAATGCAGTCGAGTGTTTGAGACATCAGTGCTTTTACCGCCGCTTGACTGTCCTTAAAGATATTTATTTCCTCACATGTATCTTTGGCATATACCAGATCTGCGGCTTACGTATCACAAAAACCTCCGCCTGGTAAACAGTCATTCAGAAGCTTAAAAGCTGCTTCCATTGCTGCATCTGCAGAATATGCTGCATCACCCACTCCTGCAGCTATTTTAGAGCCGTCAGTGTAGATGCTAAGAGGTGCTGCGCACATTTGCTGATACTTGAACTTGTCACTTGAGCTTCCTCTACTGTCTCAATTAGCACAACAACTCTACCTACATTCCTATTTCCATGCCTCGCAGTAGACTCCCGGTCGTATGAAAATCAAAAACAAAAACAACATAAATACTACAAAATATTAATCAGCCTATAATCTTCCTTGTGTTATTCGCAGTCCTTCCATACAAATTCAAGCCGTTATCCCTTCATCTTCAACATCAACATCATAATCATCGTTGCCGTTATCAATGATATCCCTAATGTCATTATTTCATATTTATAGCTTGTAAAAATAATGCAACTCTCTTAAGCCTTTAACAAATAATTTGTAATGCAGTTGTGACATTCTCAAGTTAAATTTTTTGCTATTGTCTCCCCCGCCATCCCATAGATGATGGATATTTATGTATGTTGCCGGCACGGATAGTCAACCCCTTTGTGCGGAATTGAAGTCGAACTGTTACTTGAAAACTAAAAAAAAAAGAAGAATATCAAATGGTTATAAACGCTTTGCACACTCCACATTAAATCGCCGGAATTGGATGAAGGCCCTGTACGATAGACAAATGCATCCTTACATAGGGGGAGGGAGATTGGCCGTATCGGAAGCTGAATGCAATGAGCCACCATCCTGAACCTGGGTTTCGGCATAAATCTCAAGGAGAATGAATGAAAATCGACGGAACTAAACTATTCATAAACACTGTTCGCTGAAAAAGCGTTCGCTTTCCATTACAGCTGCTACAGTTGATGTTTTTCACATGAAGGAGGGCTATAGTCATCGTCCTCATCATCATTCTCAATTATTATATTGGACGGAGGATTTGCTTTTGTAAGACCAGTGTCGACGACAACAACGAACAAGGACACTGACTGACGATGACGATGACGACGACTCTGACGTAACAAACAAGTAACAACATGAACGATAAAAATTATCGCGCAATGATATGATGAATGGATGACATCGAGTATCCGTTTCCCTTCGACAAGTTCTTTTCTGCATCACTCGTTTTCGTGCCTCCCTCCTTCATTTGGGCCGTAATTTGTTAGTCAATTGTGTATAGATGCTTGAAAGAGCAAAAGATCGGTGATACGGTTTGACGTCGGCAAATAAACTTAAAGAAAAGGGGTGCGAAATATTTGGCGCAGTTTATAGTCCTGATAATTGCAATTGTGCACCGGAACCGTATTTGATACACCCTTCCTTGCTTCTTTCCAATGGAGGTGGCATTGTATTCATTCAACTATTTTATTCGGCTCGTTTTGAAGTATGGTTGGCAATGTAGTGTGAGGAAGAAGCTGCGTCAATGTATCATATTGTAGTGTAAAGAATGTTGAATGGGTTGAAAGCCAATTGTGCAATGTTTTCAAGTGGCTAAACCGCACGGGTTGTAAATATTTTTTTTGGAATGAAATTTTATATTTTCCAACAAAATATTAAATCATGTGAATGCATGTCGGTACATGAAATCTTTAAAGATTTCCTATCGTGTGTTAGATTCATAGTTGCGTATAATAATAGATGGATACATTCCTTAAACTGATAGAAAAATCTTGGTCAAATCAACAATTTTTCTTAGGTATTTATGCATCAACCACAGACTATACTACTAGCTCCAGTTCTGCCTAAAAATCAAGGTAATTTGCCAATTTCATCACCAATTTGAACTCGTGGTCAACGCGAACAGCAGCAATTAGTTCAACAACATCAAAATCAGGGCAACAACCAAAGCCAACAAGACCAACGACAAAACCATAATGTCCGGCCACTGAAGCAGCATCAGCATCCTGTGATTTTTTTCAAGACTTCGAAGATTTTTTCTAGACTGCCCTGATTTTCCTCCAGCTCCTTTCATTTTATCAGCAGCCTTGCAATTTTTTTCGAGGTTTGTCGGATTTTTTCTAGACTGCCTTGACTTTTGTCAAGCTCCTTGTATTTTTTCAACAGTCCTCTGATTTTTTTTTTCAATACACAGGATTTTTTCTAGACTGCCCTTATTTTTCTTAAGCTTTTATGATCATTTTTGCGATCCTGTGATTCTTTGCGAGAATTTCAGGATTTTTTTTCAGACTGCTTTGCTTTCAAAACTGAAGCTCCTATAATTTTCCTACGTTCCTGAGATTTTTTTTTACAAAACGTCCAGTACTTTTTCTAGACTGTCCTGATTTTTCTCACGACTTTGTAATTTTTTCTACTGTCCTGTGATTTTTTCAATACTTCCAAAATTGTTTCTAGGCTGCTCTGATTTCCCTCGAGCTCCTTTGATTTTTTCAACATTCCTGTGATTTTTTTAAAGAAATCCAGGTGTGTTTTTAGACTGCCCTGATTGTTTTCAAGCTGTTATGATTATTTCTGCGATCCCGTATTTCTTTGCGAGAATTTCAGGATTTTTTTCTAGACTGCTTTGCTTTCAAAGCTCTCCTTCCTTTGATTTTTCTACGATCCTGTAATTTTTTCCAAAACTTCCAGTACTTTTTCTAGACTGTCCTGATTTTTCTCACGACTTTGTAATTTTTTCAATACTTCCAAAATTTTTTCTAGGCTGCTCTGATTTCCCTCGAGCTCCTTTGATTTTTTCAACTTTCCTGTGATTTTTTTTTTAAAGAAATCCAGGATTTTTTCTAGACTGCCCTGATTGTTTTCAAGCTTTTATGATAATTTCTGCGATCATGTGATTTTTCGCAAGATTTCCAGGATTTATTCTGCACAGCTTTGCTTTCAAAGCTCAAGTTCCTTTGATTTTTCTACGATCCTGTGATTTTTTTCAAAACTTCCAGTACTTTTTCTAGACTGTCCTGATTTTTTTCAAGACCTTGTGATTTTTTCCAACACTTGCAAGATTTTTTCTACGCTGCCCTGATTTCTCTCGAGCTCCTTTGATTTTTTCAACAGTCTTGTGATTTTTTTAACCTTCAAGGATTTTTTCTAGAGTGCCCTTATATTTTTCAAGCTCCTGTGATTTTATCCTGTAATTGGATTTCCAGGATTTTTTCTGCACTGCTTTGCTCCTATGATTTTTTTACAATCCTGCGATTTTTTTCAAAGTACAGTACTTTTCCCAATTTGTCCTGATTTTTCTCAAGATTCTATGATTTTTTCTACAACCCTGTGATTTTTTCTCTCGCCCTCCAGGACTTGTCCTAGGCTGCCCTGATTTTCCTCAAGCTCCTTTGATTTTTTCAACAGTTCTGTAATTTTTTTTCAAGACATCCAGGATTTTTTCTAGATCGCCTTGCTTTTTTTCAAGCGCCTGTGATTTTTCCTACAGTCTTGTGATTTTTGCAAGACTTCCAGGATTTTTTTTAGACTGCCTTGATATTTCTCAAGCTTTTTATGATCATTTCTGCGATCTTGTGATTTTTCGCAAGACTTCCAGGATTTTTTCTAGACTACTTTGCTTTCAAAGCTCAAGTTCCAATAATTTTTCTACGATCCTGTGATTTTTTTCAAATCTTCCAGGACCTTTTCTAGACTGTCCTGATTTTTCTCAAGAACTTATGATTTTTTCCAACACTTCCAAGATTTTTTCTACTCTGCCCTGATTTCTCTCGAGTACCTTTAATTTTTTCAACAGTCTTGTGATTTTTTTAACCTTCCAGGATTTTTTCTAGAGTGCCCTTATTTTTCTCGAGCTCCTGTGATTGTTTTTGCGATCCTGTAATTTTTTTCAAGACTTCTAGGATTTTTTTAGACTGCGCTGATTTTCCTCGAGCTCCTATGATTTTTTTTACGATTCTGTAATTTTTTCGAGGCTACCCTAATTTCCCTCGAGCTCGTTTGATTGTTTCAAACGTCCTGTGACTTTCTTTCAAGATATCCAGGATTTCTTCCAGATTGTCCTGATTTTTCTCAAGCTTTTATGATCATTTCTGCGATCATGTGATTTTTCGCAAGATTTCCAGGATATTTTCTGCACTGCTTTGCTCCTATGATTTTTTTACAATCCTGCGATTTTTTTCAAAGTACAGTACTTTTTCCAAACTGTCCTGATTTTTATCAAGATTCTATGATTTTTTCTACAACCCTGTGATTTTTTCACGACTTTCAGCACTTTTCCTAGGCTGCCCTGATTTTCCTCAAGCTCCTTTGATTGTTTCAACAGTTCTGTGATTTTTTTTCAAGACATCCAGGATTTTTTCTAGATCGCCTTGCTTTCTTTCAAGCGCCTGTGATTTTTTCTACAGTCTTGTGATTTTTTCAAGACTTCCAGGATTTTTTTAGACTGCCTTGATATTTCTCAAGCTTTTTATGATCGTTTCTGCGATCTTGTGATTTTTCGCAAGACTTCCAGGATTTTTTCTAGACTACTTTGCTTGCAAAGCTCAAGCTCCAATAATTTTTCTACGATCCTGTGATTTTTTTCAAAACTTTCAGGACCTTTTCTAGACTGTCCTGATTTTTCTCAAGACCTTGTGATTTTTTCCAACACTTCCAAGATTTTTTCTACGCTGCCCTGATTTCCCTCGAGCACCTTTAATTTTTTCAACAGTCTTGTGATTTTTTTAACCTTCCAGGATTTTTTCTAGAGTGCCCTTATTTTTCTCGAGCTCCTGTGATTGTTTTTGCGATCCTGTAATTTTTTTCAAGACTTCTAGGATTTTTTTAGACTGCGCTGATTTTCCTCGAGCTCCTATGATTTTTTTTACGATTCTGTAATTTTTTCGAGGCTACCCTAATTTCCCTCGAGCTCGTTTGATTGTTTCAAACGTCCTGTGACTTTCTTTCAAGATATCCAGGATTTCTTCCAGACTGTCTTGATTTTGCTCAAGCTTTTATGATCATTTCTGCGATCATGTGATTTTTCGCAAGATTTCCAGGATTTTTTCTGCACTGCTTTGCTCCTATGATTTTTTTACAATCCTGCGATTTTTTTCAAAGTACAGTACTTTTTCCAAACTGTCCTGATTTTTATCAAGATTCTATGATTTTTTCTACAACCCTGTGATTTTTTCACGACTTTCAGCACTTTTCCTAGGCTGCCCTGATTTTCCTCAAGCTCCTTTGATTGTTTCAACAGTTCTGTGATTTTTTTTCAAGACATCCAGGATTTTTTCTAGATCGCCTTGCTTTCTTTCAAGCGCCTGTGATTTTTTCTACAGTCTTGTGATTTTTTCAAGACTTCCAGGATTTTTTTTAGACTGCCTTGATATTTCTCAAGCTTTTTATGATCGTTTCTGCGATCTTGTGATTTTTCGCAAGACTTCCAGGATTTTTTCTAGACTACTTTGCTTGCAAAGCTCAAGCTCCAATAATTTTTCTACGATCCTGTGATTTTTTTCAAAACTTTCAGGACCTTTTCTAGACTGTCCTGATTTTTCTCAAGACCTTGTGATTTTTTCCAACACTTCCAAGATTTTTTCTACGCTGCCCTGATTTCTCTCGAGCACCTTTAATTTTTTCAACAGTCTTGTGATTTTTTTAACCTTCCAGGATTTTTTCTAGATTGCCTTGCTTTTTTTCAAGCGCCTGTGATTTTTTCTACAGTCTTGTGATTTGGGCAAGAAGACATTCGTTTGATATTTCGCGGGGCAAGAAAACATTCGTTTTCTATTTCGCGGGGCAAGAAGACATTCGTTTGATATTTCGCAGGGCAAGAAGACATTCGTTTGCTATTTCGCGGGGCAAGAAGACATTCGTTTTATATTTCGCGGGGCAAGAAGACATTCGTTTTCTATTTCGCGGGGCAAGAAGACATTCGTTTGCTTTTTCGCGGGGCAAGAAGACATTCGTTTTCTATTTCGCGGGGCAAGAAGACATTCGTTTGCTATTTTGCGGGGCAAGAAGACATTCGTTTGATATTTCGCGGGGCAAGAAGACATTCGTTTGCTATTTTGCGGGGCAAGAAGACATTCGTTTGCTATTTAGCGCGGCAAGCTACTCATTTGAAATATTTCGCGGGGCAAGAAGACATTCGTTTGATATTTCGCGGGGCAAGAAGACATTCGTTTGCTATTTCGCGGGGCAAGAAGAAATTCGTTTTCTATTTCGCGGGGCAAGAAGACATTCGTTTGCTATTTCGCGGGGCAAAAAGACATTCGTTTGATATTTCGCGGGGCAAGAAGACATTCGTTTTCTATTTCGCGGGGCAAGAAGACATTCGTTTGCTATTTCGCGGGGCAAGAAGACATTCGTTTTCTATTTCGCGGGGCAAGAAGACATTCGTTTGCTATTTTGCGGGGCAAGAAGACATTCGTTTGATATTTCGCGGGGCAAGAAGACATTCGTTTGCTATTTTGCGGGGCAAGAAGACATTCGTTTGATATTTCGCGGGGCAAGAAGACATTCGTTTGCTATTTCGCAGGGCAAGAAGACATTCCTTTGATATTTCGCGGGGCAAGAAGACATTCGTTTTCTATTTCGCGGGGCAAGAAGACATTCGTTTACTATTTCGCGGGGCAAGAAGACATTCGTTTTCTATTTCGCGGGGCAAGAAGACATTCGCTTGCTATTTCGCGGGGCAAGAAGACATTCGTTTGATATTTCGCGGGGCAAGAAGACTTCCAGGATTTTTTCTAGACTACTTTGCTCTCAAAGCTCAAGCTCCAATGATTTTTCTACGATCCTGTGATTTTTTTCAAAACTTCCAGTACTTTTTCTAGACTGTCCTAATTTTTCTCAAGATCCTGTGATTTTTTCCAACACTTCCAAGATTTTTTCTAGGCTGGCCTGATTTCCTTCAACCTCCTTTGATTTTTTCAACAGTTCTGATTCCAAACTCTGATTCCAAACTCAAAACAACTTTCTACAACCGAAAACTCGCGAAATCAAAGGCGAAACAAAAATCAGTTTTGCGATATTTGAGTTGCTATATAACCCTTCCCGTTTTTTTCCAATGCAACAAAATTCATCCCCTAATCATTAGGATTCATTATTTCACACAAAATTCGTAGCGAACAAAATACTTGTTATTGTTTGATATGCACTTGAGAATGACGTTTGAGGACATTATTATTATCAGCATCAGTATCAAGTGAATAGCGTATTAAGATGTAAAGAGGCAAGGATTGACAAATGTATTCATAGTATCGTCAAAACAGTTTGTTCTTCTAAAAACAAAAATTGTTTATCGTTTTTATTAGATCAGATATTAAGTACTATTATCTTAAACTTAATAAATTTTTTTTTGAATTTGGAAGAGAAAAAACAAATTCCTCCTGAATTTCAGTCGGTAATAGTTCAAATAGATCAGCCTGCCTTCCCCTGGTAAATAAAATTCATTTCGACTGCAAAAAAAATTAATAAAAAGGGATGAAAACATCCTCGCAGTATGTGCCAAATAGACATGATGACAACTTTGTAAACGTTTATTTTGGGAATATTGATTTATGGCGGATGATTGAAATGAAATATTCATAAATTTTGTGCTGTGCATTCAAGTTATGAGAATTTATATGACCGTAAGCGATATTTACTTACATATTCACTTGTCATGTTGTGTGTGGTACTTAAGTGAAGTGTGTGTCCTTGAAAAGTATTTGCTTGACGCTAGATACTTTATTTGTATGATGATGGAAGATTAATTTGATTTTGAGACAATTTA